>CAWUFW010000041.1:1800000-2252500 GCA_963921515.1 Calotriton arnoldi
TTATTACTCTGAATTGAGGTTACACACACATCTGCAACGGGGCATTACCAGTACTGCTACCTTACGGAAATTATCTGTTGTTGTGATAGATATTTTACTCTGTCTCCGACTCATGGCACAATCCACAGGTCAGATCCCCTGGCAAACCATCATTCAGGCCATCAAAATAGCTATCCGCCATCCCCTCCTGGCCACGATCCTCGCAGCTCCTGTCCCTACCTCACCCTAATTTATCCTTCAGCTTCATCACAGTGAGGATTGTTGCAATTCTTGGCTCTCATCCTAAAGGAGATGCTGATGACTTTTGGTAGTTTAAAGGGACTCTGCAATAGTTCCAGAAGTTTGCCATATGGCTCCTCTAGCCCACTCTGCCTCAGAGCACCATATCTCAATCCCCAGATCCCCTCTACTGTTCTTATCCCACTCTCACTCTGAACCTTTTAAGTCATATAAATATGCATGTTCTCTACTCCTTTACCACCCTGCATTATTTGGTGAAGTGCTCGGGCCCGTAGACTGTTATCCCATCGCAGTTCTATTATTACCCAACACATCTTGTGAGGCAGGTATTATAGGCATGTTATGGTTCTACTCCTGAAGTGGAAGATGACTTCCCATCTAGGAAACACTAAGGATTACAGTACGCTAATTGTCTAATACAATTATTTGTGGCGTCCTACACCTTCTAAAGCTTCAAATATCTCTCACTTTGTTTAATAAGAGAATTTAACTGCTTGACTCTTATCTTCTAATCTCTATGATAGGTTTAAAGGTGACAATTGTACGAGGTCAGGAGCCTTGCTGAAGAATGTAGACATTTGGAATCTGGGTGGTATATCATACCCGGATTCATAGATGGGATGTTGTGGTGCGACAGACATCTTCAGTGTGCTTTAATGGACATCTCCATCAGAAGAGAAAGCCAGCTCCCTTATGCCCAGATGCATGCATTGAGAAAAAGTGTGCATGGATTGTTCGCATCTACTGACAACCGGTGGGGTCAGCAGATTTGGCTGAAAAGGAAAACGTTACTTAGCCTGTAAGCATCTGTTTGTGGCATGTGGTGCTTTAGATTCTCGTGCTCTGCATGCTCCTGCCATCTGGTGTTAGGCACAGACATGTACAACTTGTTTTTCTTTGAAGAAGTCTTTCGAGTCATGATGTATAGCGACTCCTACCTTAACTGGTTGTGCGCATGGGCATCAACTCCATAGTTAGATTGTTTCCCTGCACGGCGGGTGAGGATGGAAATGGAGGCTGAGACTGCGTAAAGATGTCCATTGTAAAGGGAAAAAAGTTAGAGAGAAAAAAGATATCTGCAACAGCCAAAGGCATACAGGGAGGAGGGTGACATGTGAATCTACACAGCACTACATGCCACAAACAGATGCTTACAGGGTAACATTTTCTGCTCGTGGCATGTATAGCTGTAGATAGACATGCCCTTCATAGATTGTAAAGCACTTGCCAGCCAGAAACATTAGAAAAGTGCACGTAATACAGCCTTGCCCGCTTGGGCCTGCTGTTGTGCTAGGACATCCACACAGTAGTGTTTGGTGAATGTGTTTGGTGTGGACCAGGTGGCTGCTTTACAGATTCCAGCTTTTGAGATGTTACCCAGAAAAGCCATGGAGGCTGCTTTTTTACATGTAGAATGCGGCCTTGGCGGAGTAGGGAGCTGCCTTTTGGCTTTGGGATAGCAGGTTTGGATACACTTCACTAGCCAGCGAGCTATCCCTGCTTTTTAAATGTCTCTGCTTTTGTGTGGTTTTGAGTAGACGAAAAATAACTGTTGTGTCTTATGAAATGGTTTGGTCCTATCAAGGAAGTACATGAGAGTCGTCTTTACATCTAGTCTGTGAAGGTGTTTGAGGTGAAAGGAGAGATCACCTTAGGTAGAAACTTTGGGTTAGTTCTAAGAACTACTCTATCAGTGTGAACCTTAAAGAAGGACTCCTCTAACGTGAGCCTTTGGATCTGACACATCATAGGGAAGTGATCAGGTCTAAAAATGCCGCCTTCCAGGACACAAATTGGACAAGGCAAGCATTAAGGGGCTTAAAAGGGGCCCCATAACTTTATTGAGGACTAAGTTGAGGTTCCAGGAGGAGGCCGGGAGTGACCTGGGAAGGATAGCCCTCTTAAGTGCTTCCATCCAAGCTTTAGTAACAGGAACTCTGAACAGAGAGGAGTGCTCCCTGTTCTGTTGTTGGTATTAGCAGGTCAATGTGTTTGGGTAGGCAGTAGTGGACGAACCTCTACCACTTAGCAGGCCCGAGTAGTGGGACGGCGAGCCTCCTTGAGAATGACCATGTACTCAGGGAGCAAATTTAGGTAACCAGACTCTAGGACTGCAGGAGCCATATTGCTAGGTTTAGCTGCCTGGGGCTGGGATGCCTGGGAGTGCCCTGGTGTTGTGTTAGAAGGTCTGGCCTATTGGGGAGCTTCTCTAGAGAGAGAGAACAGATAACTCGAGGAGTGTAGTGAAACAAGGTTGCCTTGCACACGTGGGGGCCACTAGGACCAGGGTGACAGAGGTTTGCAGAAGCTTTCGAATCGTGTACAGAACTGGCAAATATCCCTGACCAATTCATTCACAGTGCATTGCCCATTGACTGTGGTGAGGAAACTTGGAGGCGAAGTTTGAGCATTTGACATTTTTGGCTGTGAACAGATCTATGTCGGAAAACCCCAAATGCCAAAAATAGGGGAGCAGGATTTCGGGCTGGAGTTCTCACTCATGGACGTGTTGCTGCATCCGGCTGGGCAGGTCTACAAACTCATTGTCCACTCCCGGAAGCTAATCCGCAAGAAAGTGAACCTTGTGGTAGATCACCTAGCACTAAATGTGCTGCACCGACAGCTGGAAAGAGTCCGTGCCCCCTGTTTCTGTAGGCAGTACATGGCTGTCATGTCTGTTTTGATCAGGACTGTTCTGTGGTGCACATGGCAGAAAAAGGCCTTAAGAGCCAATTGAACTGCCAACAACTCCAGGTAGTTTATGTGAAGTCTATTGGAGGGGAGTCCACAAACCCTGAACAGTTACGGCCACCGGTGACGAGCGACTACCACTGCCAGACATTTGGAGAAGACTCTGGGTGCGGTGATAATCCAGAAAGGCAGAACTTGGAATTAAAAGTGCTGTGCACTTACCATGAATCTGTGGGAGCGGCGATGGGCAGGGTGGATGAGGATGTGGAAATAGGCATTCTTCGAGTCGAGGACGGTCATGAAGTCACCTTGCCGCAGTAATGGTAGGACGTCCTGGGGTGTGACCAAGAGGAAATGCTCCAACAGGATTTGCTTGTTGAGGGGTCGGAGGTCTGTAATTGGCCTCTGGGATCTGTATTTCGCGGAGAATGGGAAGTACAGGGAGCCCACTCCTTCGCCACGTTGTTGGTGCGGAACTGGCTCTATCGTTCCTTTGAGTAAGAGAGCATCCACCTCCTCTTGGAGGAGCCTCCAGTGTTGGGGGGGGTGGAAGGGTGTTTGCGGGTGATATATTTGGTAGTGGGGAAATGAGCTCCAGGCAATAAACCTGCTCCACAATGGACAGGACCCACTGGTCTGAGGTGATGTTTCGCCATCGTGGAAGGAACCCCTGCAGATGTTCTCCGACAGGTGTTGTGTGATCGGGGGATAGCAGAGGGAGTCACTGCTTAGCGGGGGAAGCTCCCTTAGCCACTTCACCTCTACCCCTGCCTTTGTTTCCCCTATAGGTGCCCCTGGAATATCCTCTGGAGGTCTGGGGTGCTGCTCTCACTGGAAGGAGGAAGCCTCCGTGGAGGTAACCTTCACGCAGTCACGAAATTATGAGCAGCAAAAAGTGGAATGGGCGATGGGGACTGGAGATCATTCACTGCTTTGGTCATATCAGTGTCCTCCTTTATTTTCTCCAGCATCTGATCAACTTGTGGGCCGAAGAGGTGTTCTCCATCAAGCACCATGTTGATCTTATGCTGTTGGATTTCTGGCTTAAAGCTAGAGTTATGTAGCCAAGCATGCCTGTGGATTGGGATGCTGGAATTTATGCCCCTGGCGGCAGTGTCGGCCGCATCCAGCGCACACCTGTGGAGCCGGTCTGCCCTTCAGACACAATCATGCGGCCGCTCCCAGTATTGGTCGGGGAGATGTATGATCTCCCCTTTTCATCCCACTGGACATGGTCATACCTCGCCAATAACCCCACAGAATTATAGATACCCCAATGAGTCGCTGATTGTGAGGCAATTCTCTTTCCCGCCGCGCCGATCTTTTTACTTTCCTTGTCAGGGGCCGAGGCATCCCCAGTGTCCTGAATGCTGGCCTGTTTCCGGGTGGCATGCACCACCACCGAGTCTGGCAGGAGCTGGCCTCTAATGTAGGGTGGGTCAGAAGGAGAGGGCTTCAATTTTTTGTCAATCCTCAGGGTGACAACCCTGGCCTTGACTGGGTCCTTGAATACCTCCTGCTTAGGTTTAATCATTCCCCCAAGCATAGGCAAGAATTGGGTGGCACGCTGGGTGTGGAAGAGCGCCTCCACAAAGAAGTCCTCCTCTTCTGGTACGGTGTGTAGGTCTACCTTGTGAAAAGTGGCGGCCCTGTGGATAACCTCATGATATGAGGTGGTATCATCAGGAAGGGAAGGTTTGGCAGGGTACGGGTCAGGGTCATTGGCACCTGGGGGTCCTGTTCGTAAGGAGCGCCATAGGAATCAAAGGGTGGAGGGCTCCCACCCGTAGGATGAATGTTAGACCCCTGTGTTGAAGACTGAAGCTCCTGTGGTGGTGGAGGGGCACGGGAGAGAGGAGTTTGAGATGGAGGAGGGTGAGGACGAAGAGTTGGAAAAACAGGTCTTGTGGCAGCAGTCTGGAACCTCTATCTTGATGTTTTTTTCTGCTGTGGATGTGGTGGGGTTTCCAACACCAGCTGCTCTTCAAAAGTGAGCTTCCACTTGCAGGGAAGAGCCTCCTGCACCTGTGGTGTGGGCTTGGCAATGATTTTGCCTGTGTGAGCATGGATGAACAGCCCTCACTGCCGAGAGTCCAACTCCTCTTGAAGGCGCTGTAAGATTGGTAGCTCCTGAGTCTGCCGTTGATGGGCAACTGGACACCAAAGTCTGTTTTGGCTTCAAGGCTGTTTTCGATGCAGAACGCTGTTTCAGCTCCAAGGAGTACTTTGGAGCTGATGTCAAGTCACCCGAGGGAGTTTGGCATCAAGGAAGACCGGGTCGTGTGCAGCTGGCTTGGTATTGAAGCCATCTCCGAAGCCTTGGATTGGTGCCGGCTATGGATGGGAGGCAGTGGTGGCCCGGAAGGCTGTGTCCCAAGAGTGGGCTCGATGCTTGTCCCCCGGAGGGGCGGTGAGTGCCTTGGTGTACACTGGCACTCACCGTAGTTGTCTTATGATGCTGGACAGACATCTGCTGTGGGTCTTGGATCTCGGAGTTTGACAGCGATTCAGGTTTAGGGCTGAAGGACGTGGCCTGTTCGACATCAACCTCTCCCTCTTCCTCGACATCTTCCCCGAAGATGTCAGGGATATCACAGTCACGATGTTGCTCCATGGCACGCTGAGCTAGTTGACCGTCATGACGATTCTAAATTGTCTTTTTTGACGGGAATGCAAGGCAGGTGGAGCAGGAGGCCTCGTTATGCTCTGGAGACAGGTATAGGTTGCAGACCATGTGTTGATCTGCAGTACTTCAAATGGCACTGTGGACAGTAAAAAAAAAAAAAAGGTGTCTGTTCCATCAGGGTTCTAGCATTCTCAAGTGCGAGAGTCGACGGTAGAAGCCCGAAAGGGCTAAAGCCCCATGTGGGGTTTCGACAAAATGGACGACGCGGATCCGATTGGGGGACCATAACATTAAGAAGAAACATTGGTGCACCGAAACATTGCTTGAAAACGTATAATTTCTTACCTGTAGGTGTAGTTTTGCAGCTTGAAGAATTTTCTGGATTCACATGCTGTTAATTATTCCTCCATCTAGTGGTTGGGTCTGGAATTCTCCCTAAAAAACTTTGTACTTCTATGCTTTTTGTTTTTGGTGGGCTTTGATGGACATCCATTTGGTGTCCCCTACTCCCCTTGTGACATTGTTGTGCTTCCTGCGGAAGCTCCCACCTTCGGTCGCCATCTTCAGTTTCTTTTTTTTTTTTTTTTGCATGCTGTTCCCTCCTTTCATCTTCTTGGCAGAGGTGGGTGGGTTCACTTGTAGACCAGGAAATTCTTCAAGCTGCAAAACTACACTAACAGGTAAGAAACTATACTTTTTGGAGCGTGAATCTTTTCTTGATCTGCATGCTGTGCATAGATTTTGTAGCGGTTTGTTACTACATTGGTGGTGGGTTGAAGATGAGCATTGATTTGAAAATAGATTTTGTAAGACCTTTTTCCTATTTGTGCTTCCTTGTTCATCTAAATGGCTACACAATTGTGTCTTGTGAACATGTGCACTGATGACCATGTTGCTGCCACACAAATGTAATGGAGTTGGTGGTGTAAATGTTCATCCTTGTGTTATATGTGACCTGTTCCAACACCCTATCTCCACTTCTATCCTTTGCGTGACAACCACTAGATCTTCCCAACTCGCTGTTGTCTGTGACCATTGGTTTTGTAGCCATTCCTAAAATGGTTTCATGTGAAGTCTTGTGTTTGGTATCAACAGGATGCAGGAAGCCATCATTCCTAGTAGCTTCCCCACCGTCCTCACTGTCAGAGCTTGACGCTTCCAGTACAGCTGTATTTTCTTCAACAGTGCCTCTGTTCTCTTCTCGCCGAAGAATACTTTCTACTGAATTGAATTTATCCTGGACCCCCACGAACATTTTCTCTTGTTCTGGTTCGGGAGTTGACTTCTCCATGTTTATTGAGAACCCTTCTGATTACTTGCCAACTGTGATCTTTGCATTTTTTGTGTGAGTTTGCCCTTACCAGCCAGTCGTTTAGGTAGGGATAACGAGTATGCCTTGCCTTCGAAGGTGCGCTGCTACTGCGGCTGAACACTTTGTGAATACTCTTGATGCCAGTTTTATTCTGAATGCCAGCACCTTGAACTGGTAGCGTCTTTTGTCTACCACAAATCTGAGGAATTTTTTGTGGCCTGTGTGCATGAGAATGTGTAAATAAGTGTCCTTTAAGATTATTGTTGCCATGTAATCCCCTACTTGCAGTTGTGGTGTTACCTCTTGCAGGGTTGTCATTTTGAACATTTGCGTTTTTATACATTTGTTTAAAAACCTCTAGTCCTGAATTGGTCGTAGTGTTCCATCTACCTTTGGAATTTGGAAATATGCGGAGCAGGTTCCTTTGTTTATTGCTATCTTTGGCCCCTACAGCTTCCTTTGCCAACATTTCTTCAACTTCCTTTAGAAGACGGGATGTCTCCTCTTTTGAATGTATCTTTCTCCTTGGTCCCTTGTCTAATTCTATGCAATATCCATATTGTATTATGTTTAAAACCCATTTGTCTGAAGCGATCTTCCCCTAATCCTGAAGGAAGTTCTTGATTCTGCCTCCTATTGGTGTTGAATGTAGAAGTTCTTGATGTTTTGTTTCTGCACTCTTGTGTATTTTTTTGTTCCGTTTCTGCACTCCTGGATGTTTGTAGAGTGTCCTTTCTGATCTTTGATAAGTCACTTATTTGCGGGGGTGCTCCTCCCCTTTGTGGTTGTCCTCTTCCGCATGCGTGTCCGTGAAAGGACTGTCTTCCCTGCTGGTACTGCTAATTTTGTTGTTGTTGGCTAGACTGACTACCTCCCGGATATGTCGGTTGGTATGTCTGATGGGATGTTCCAGGATGGAAGGTGCCCCTTCCTGTGGGTCTTCGCACGGGTACTGATCCCCTACGCATTTTGTCTCTGAACTGCAGAGCCCCCGATGACTTTGCTGTTTCGTTATCTTTTTTCAACTGATTCAGAGCCTTATTGACCGCACTCCCGAATAGTTGTTTCCCACTGAATGGTGCGTTTATTATATTTGTTTGTACTTCAGGTTTGAACCCTGAAATTCTCAACCAGGCACGGCGTCGCTCTGTAATGCCTATCATCATCTGCCTGCATGATGTACCAGCTGCATCCAGTGCAGGGTTTATACAAGTATTGGCGATGTTCTTGCCATCCTCGACAAGGTGTGCTGCCCTCTTTTGGGAATGCTCAGGGAGGTGACTTATCAGTTCTCCTATTTCCTCCCAATGTTGGCAGACATGACGATTGAGTAGAGTGTTAGAATTTGCAATACGCCACTGATTTGCAGCACTTCTTTCAACCTTCGACCCATGAGGTCCATCCTCTTACTCTCCTTGTCCGGAGAAGGTCCTGTTGTGCTTGGGACGTTAGCTCTCTTCCGAGCAGTTATTATTGAATCTGCTGGAACTGCACCTTTATGTAGTTTGGATCTTTGGAAGAGTGTTTATATTTCTTCTCTGCCCTAGGAGTAACAGCTGTACATGCTGCAGGCTCTTTAAATGCCTCCTTTCCTTGATCCAATACACTTGGGAGCATAGGCAAAAATAGATTCCTTGATTGTGTGGGCAGGAGTCTCTCTAATAGAAAACATGATTGTGGTTTCTCCTCCTCCAACTGCACCCCATATTTATCGACTGCCTTCTTTATTACTAGGTTGTAAACCCCAATATCGTTAGGTGGTGATGGCCTTGAAGGATAAAATGTCGTCACCTTCTTCAGGTGAATCTGTTTTTAGGTCCGGCCATTGTGTCTCCTGGTATTCTGAAGGGTCAGAACCGTGGTAGATCTGTTCCTCCGCCTCTGCATAGAAGATTTCTTCTTCAGGATCTTCCTGAGGTTCAGGAGTTAAAGGTGGCTCTATTTCCTCGAGACCTTTGTCCCCTTGATCCTTTAATGTCGAAGACTTTGTTGAGATTCGAAATTGTTTTAGACTTTCGTTGAAGTATTTCTTCTTTTGTAGAAGAATTGCCATTTCGGCCTCGAGCTGCCTCTTCTTTCTATCTCGGCCGCTTGTTGTTCTCTTCGACGGCTAAGAGACCTTAGAAGACAACGTGTTCAGTGCACCATGTTGTTCTGCTCTTGATCGCTCCTGTTTCGAAGTTGAAGCGTATTTTCCTCGACATCTTGGATTTTTCGGGGGTCTTTTCCGCTGCGGTGTCCTTTTCGAAGGATTCAAGAGTACTTTTCTCTCTGGTCATGGATTTAGAGTCAGATTTTCGCAACTCAGGTAAGTTCTTCAAGGACGATGGTTCTCTTACCTCAGTTCAAAATGTCTTCTTACCCCCTTGTGTGTCAACGTCCACGATCTGGATGTCAGCGTCCGTATCTCCTTCTGGTCCTGCTGTGATGTTCTCCTCTTTGTCGTTTGAGAGGCCCAAGTCTCGCAGAAACAGGAGGGATGTTGGCCATGCATGTTATGGTGGGATCCTCTCTGCCACTCTCTTACCCTCAAAGTCTTTGGGGTAAACGCTGAACAGGCATTGCAATCCTTTCTCTGGTGATCTACCGGCAGGTAGAGGTTGTAGACCAGGTGTTAGTCTTTTTGAGCAAACTTATGGTGACAGTTTTTGCAAAACTGGAATGGTGTCTTCTCCATCACCACATACAGGGAGGCCCCTTGCACGTGCTTTCTCTGGAACTGTCAATGAGAATACCTGGTCCTTCTAATGAAACTTCTCCAGTACCTTCTTCGGATGTTTCCTACACTCCGGTCGACTTTCGGTGAACTTCTCTTGAATTTGTTGGAGAGCCTTCAGCATGCATCCAGATCAAAAGGTGCAAAAACAGAATCGGAGGATGGCGATCAAAGGTAGGAGCTTCCAGAGGAAGCATAACGACGTCACAAGGGGACACCAAATGGAAGTCCGTCAATGCCCACCAACAACAAAAAACTAAAAGAGTAGAAGGACAACGTTTTTAAGGGATAATTCCGGGGCCAACCATTAGATGGCAGAATAATGCACAGCATGTGAATCCAGAAAAGATTCATGCTGCAAACGTACTAGGAACTGCGAACTCGAATAAGCTGACGAAGACCACCTTGCGGCGCCAACTCAGAGCACTGGCGAAGCACGGCTGACCATGACGGCGGAAGAAAATTAACTATGGAGTTGATGCCCATGCACATTATCAGTTAAGGGAGAAGTCACTATCCTTTGTGACACGAAATACTAGTTTGAAGAAAAATATGTTATGTACATCTGAGCCCAACACTAGATAGCACAAGTATGCAGAGCATGCGTACCTACAGCTAGACATACCACAAAGTTAAGATTCCAACCAATAAGTATGTAGAGCAATGTCCTTGACCAGTGCAGAGGCCACCTGGATGTACAGTCAAAGCATCTCAGCTTTTTATGGGAATGTCTATTGATGGAAAACCTAGTGTATTATTTGCCGAGGTAGATTTCACTCATGACTGATACTGAGTGAAATCTCTACTGCTGTTCACTCTAGTAAGTTGTTCTGCCAGGATGCGTAGGCTTCTCTTAACACCCAGCAGTGACATATCACTTGTGTTGTTTGTGATAGGATCTCTAGAGGTCGCTAATTTCCTGGATCTTGCCGCCCCCATCTCACTTCTGCCAGACTTCTGTGCTGAGCCTCGCTTCACTTTGACCTCCTCCAGCCAATGTAGTCCTCTGCCCCAACACATGGTAGTTAGTGAGGGCATGGGCCTTTTATAAAGTAGTCTCCACCATGGGTTTACACCTCCTCACACTTCTTCCAACCCAGTCCCCAGCAATAAATGCTCGTCTCAAATCCCTTGCTCCTGCCTCACCCTAGACTTCTCTTCCAGCCGCGTCATCATGACAATGGTGGCAGTCCTCTGCTCCCACACCATCCTCCAGAAGTCGCTGAGGGTCTCGGGCAGGGGTCCCTGGGTGGCGATGTAGGCGTTCTGCTTCCTGTAGCCGTCAATGTAGTTGGCGTTGATATAGTCACTCCCGGGCACCCCTGAGGACGACAAAGGAGCTGTGAGTTTGTGCAGGTAGTGAAGAAAGCAAGGGAAAATCTGTTTATAGAAACTATGTGTGGAGTAGTAGAGGGTTAGGAACAAGCAGAGCCAGGTGGAAGAAGAGATCCTAGACCCATCAAGGCCAGATCAGAGATCGGTCTCAACATCTTATTCAGAAATCTCCCAATTTTTAACCAGTGTGCCTCCAATATTCTGGGTTAGTGATCAAACCACAGATGTTAGTCATGAAAACACAGACTTCAGACCTTCAAAAGGTCGGTATGGTAGGTGTGCACCGTCATAAAGAAGGCACCTTTGCCCACACTATCTCTGGCACAGAATGGTCCAGCACATGCCTACCAGTTATTTAGTTACCAGTACTGTACTAAGGACAAGCTAACCAAGCATCGAGCAAATGTTGGGACATCATGGGCTGGCCTTTATATACTGGCAGAGCATGTGTCAGGTGATTCTCAGACTATCCACCCACATTATGCTTCTGTTCACTCACCAACATAGCAAACACAAGGAGATGATGGATGGAGTGCTGAAACTTTTCAGACACTCACCCCCAAGTCACAGATCTGGGTTTAATCCATTTTCATTCTTTAGCTCACTTCGCCACCACAGTTCAGACCCAGCCATATGCAAATCAGTCTTGACCCTGTTCCTCATGGGAACAGTCCAGCTCGAACTGCCAAGCCGGTCCTAGGATGCTTGTGTCCGGTCCAGGAATGACCTGGCTTAAAGCAGACATTGTCCTGAACTCTAGGAGCACAGCTAGCCTCCACCAGGTCCCCATCACCTCAGATGGGCTGCGCTTATGAATCCAGTTAGGTTCTGTCCAGCATTCCAGCCAGGCTTCCACCATGAACCATGGCAGTCTATTACTTTAGGCAGGCAAGCTCTCCCCTGGACCAGAGCCAGCTTCTACACGGGACTTCAGTCTGGCTACACCCATGATCCTCGCTGTGTTTTATCATTCAATCATGATACCATCCAAGCAGGCTTCGAGTTGAACCGAAACCCTCCTGGCTGCTTTCCTCCCCCCCTCCCACACACACACACTTTGGCTGGTTAAGTGCTGAGAGAGAGTCTCACAGCGCTAAGTAATTCTTTATAAAATATTTAGTGACAGAGGAAGTAAGCCAAGACTAGGCTCCCGAAGAGGCTTTTACCAAGGAAGAGAATATTCAATTACACAAGCCTTCCCTGGCGCTGAAATCAAGACTGATCCAGCAGAGCCAGCCGCACTGCAGTCCAACGCACGGCCCTCCCAGGGGGCTGCGCCCGCTCACCGCTCTCTTGCAACCAGCCCCGGGGTTCAAAATGCGCAGCAGAGGGAGGTGGTGAGGCAGGATACATCGAATAGCTTAGGAATAGAATTGCCGCCTGAAAGTTATTCATACTACTGGCCTGTCAGTCTGTGAGGTGGCTGGACAAGAGGTAATTTGTGTTTTGGGGTGTGCTTTAGACCAAGCTTGTCTACTATTACTAAATGCTGGTGTTACTGCAACACAAATAAGAGGATGCTCTTGCAGCTGGTGCGCGAGCTGTTATCACCAGTGTTAGAGCGAAGGGTCTTTTGGTCACAGGGTATGTAATATATCGATTTAGTAAGGTGCAACGGATCACACCGAAAGGTGCATCTTAGTGCTCGGCCTCCACATGGAACGCACCTAATAATTTAAAACAGCCAGGTTTTTAAGAGTTTTTTAATTTGAACAAACTCTGAACAGCCGTGAAGGTAGATTGGAATCTGATTCCACGTCGTTGGAGCAGTGTAGGAAAAGCCTCTGCCTCCATATCATGAGGATCTGTGATGAGAGCCAACAGCTCTTAGCATCCGTGCTAGTGAGACCGACCGCTCTCGCAGCTGTTGCTCAGCTACTCCTACAGCCACTTCTGGACAGTCTGATAGCTCTTATGATCAGAGTAAGTGGGGTCAGCAGCTCACAATACCAGGGCAGGTCAGGCTTCAAAGTACTGCAGGACTTACCATCAATGGAGGTGAGGATGACACGGGAATGGTCGTACGCAATCACGTTCGCATAGCGATTCTTTGGCTTGTTCACTTCTAGGTTGGAGTTTTCCCAGGTGAACTGCTGTCCGGGGTCGATGGACTGAAAGACAAGGGAAAAGGTTCAGTCAAAACATATGAAAGAGAGAGTATGTACAAAGGAGGATTGAAAGCACCTCTACAAAGAGACAAACAGCACAAAGGTGCATCCACAGCAGCTCTAGAGAGACAACAGATAGCACAGATGTGAGCCCAAAGTACCCAACAGCAGAATTAAAACGAATGGAAACCTCCTCATAAGATAACACAAAGTAGCAAGTCATGTAGGAGAGAAAGCTGAATGGTGTACAAGAACTCTTGGAGTGTGAGAGGAGCAACAGCTAGATTATGGTGTCCAGTTCCGGAGGCCACATTAGGAACTCTGTGTCCAGTCCTGAAATCTACACTTGGATAACTGTATCTAGCTATGGAAGTCAGAACTGGACCACTGTGCTTAACTTTGGAAGCCACATCTGGAACACTATGTCTAGGTCTGGAAGCCACATCTGGAGCACTGTCTGCCTTGTCTACAATTATAGGTGCCTCCTTTTGAGTAGTGCAGTTCTACAGGACCCACTGGGAGCACTGGTCCAGGAGGGAAGGCCTCATCTCAATCTGCAGAGGGATGCAGGGATGCTGCAGGGAGTGCAGAGGAGAGGAGACCGAACAGACTGGTGTTCTACCAATCAGGAAAATGCAATGAACAGGGGGAGGGGTATGAGACACTTGAATACATTAGGAGAATAAATAGAGAAGGGAGACAGTCATTAGAGGGAGACAGTCACCGGAGGGAGATATTTAAATTGTCAGTGGTGAAGGGAGGGGTGGTGTGAGAGATGTTCATGTCGCAGGGGAATGGATTTCCAGTAGAGGAGGCGAGGCCTCTAAATTAAAGGGTCAGAGACTCAGATATAACACTTGCCGGAAAAGCGTCAGGAGCGATATAAGAAATGTGTTAAAACGGAGAACGATACAAATATATGGAGTCACCCTCGAGCTGGGGCAACGAAGACACAGCCAATGACAGGCCCTAAAGAGGCCTGGGGCAGACAAAGGGCATTGCCTGTGATGAAACAAGTAACTTGGGAATAAGGGCTGGTGCTAGGAGAACGGGCATCCCAGACCGAAGCGATGTGCACCCTCAGTGCTAGTTTAGCTCAGATCCCCCCTTGTAAGGGCACCAGCGCCATCCGGCTACTTCTTGTATGCCACTGCAGTACCAGAAGAAGCCCACATGGTGGCGCTCAGACTCCATCGTAGAGCCGGTCTGAACAGCGTGCCAGACACAGAGGAGGCCGCGCAGAGCCAGGCTCGTTTCAATGCATTAATTCAAGGCTGTAAATCCAGGCTGAGCTGCACTGTGCTCTAAAAAAGAAATACTCCTCTGCAGAGGGCATTAAGGAGGACGAGGGGGTAAAGTGTGTGTTCGTGGAGGGGCGGGGAAGGGGCCTTTACTGTACGCCGTCTGTATTCCCTTTCCACCAGAAAGGGTCTGCGCTACACAGGACCCCTCAGCCGGGCTCATTTATGTGCCGGCGCGAACTGCGGCATTGTGGGAAAATCTCAGCTCCTTCACCAGCCCATTAACCTGGGAAAACTACCATGAAGAGAGTCATCGGGAGTCTGCAGGGTGGGATGGGACGTGACCTTCACAGGACAGTGAGGAGGCGGGCGAGGGTAGGAAAGGGTTTGGGGGGCCCAAAGAAAAGGAGCCACAGGAGACAAACCACTATGAGAACCGGAGCAGGGCCCTTATTTGTAAGGGGTTTATTTAATTTTTCACCGATCACGTGTGGTGAGAGGGGAGCGGGGGGGGGGGTGGGGGGGGCACAGGGAGAACCCCGCCTCCTCCCCCCCTTCCTCCCCCAGTCACCTAATTGTTGTACGAGACCTCCTTCTGGGGGCGAGAGCTCGGTGTAGCAACGCGAGAGACGGGACCAGACCGGGAAAGGGTGGGGCAAGACCGGGCCCGACCCGGGGGTGGGGGGGAGAAAGAACCATGCGGCCTGACCAGACCTGGAGGCGAGAGGCCAGATTTTCAGATGTCCGGGGTACCCACAGGACCAAAGTGGCAGATCAGACACAAGACTTGGACTGTCTCACATGAAAAGTGGAATTTAGGGTCTGCCATCAGCCCCGACTGAAATCGGGGGTCTCTGAAACAGAGTCGCTAGAGGAAAATGTTTAATGGTTTCGCAATGAGAGTGATCAGGACAGCCACCAGAACCCAACCACAAGGTGTGCAGAAGACGGAACAACTGTGCCCCCCTAGGGATGGGTAGGGGCAGGTATGCCACCCTGGGGCAAACAGGGAGGTGAGATCAGGTCCAGGCGCCTCACTGACCTCTTCCTGTGGAGAGTATCTGCAGCTCCTCGAGCGATGCTCGATTACTAAGGGGCAGTTCTGTTGAGTAAGGCAACGAGGAGCCTGTGCACACGGGCACTCACTCCTTCAAGCGGCCTCTGTGGAATGCATCAGTCAGCTGGGCCCTGGCCTTCCTCTCAGACAGGAAGCCTGCCCCTCTACTCAGTGGGCAGTACAGAATCCTGGCCCTCATCTGGACAGGTCACTGAAGCAATGTCCCCCTGCCTCTCAAAAGTGCACCTTTCTTGGAAGCCCTGTCACAACTGAACTTCCATGGAGTTACTCACAACCTACTCCTGCACAACCTGGCCGCTTTCAAGCCAGATGATGCCTCCTCCACTCCAGTGACAGGAGCTCCCTTTCACGTGGTCTTATTCCCACCCTGAGCCTCATCCGAAGCCCCTCCATCACTGTCCTTCTTGACCATCTCAGGCAGTCCACACTGTTGGTCACAACACCCAAACATGGCTCCTGAATTGTTCTCCTCCACCTCAACAGTCCTCAGTTTCCTGATCCTCACTTCATCCTTCCGTCTACCCTCTTCCTGTGGGGATCCCACAAGGGCCAGTCATGGGACCTCTCCTCTTCTCATTTTACGCCACCTCCCTCTGTGCGTTTATCTAGTATGGTGGCTCCTCTTTTCACCTCTATGCAGAGGGTGACTCATTGCCTTCCTCTTCACACATTACTCTTCACCTCCCCATGGAGGTCGTCTATGCCCTGACGGCCGTCTGCCTCTTGATGGCCCAGCATTCCCCTGTTCATCATTTCCCGTAGGGAACTCACCCAGAACTATCCAAGGCTACAACACTTTCCTAGCTTCTGCTGATGCTCCTATCTTGCCTACTATCTCTTTATTCCCCTCAGCCAGAAGTAGAGGAGGGCTCTTCATGTGAAGGCCCCCAGGATCCTTCACCTCTACCAGAGCAGCCATATACCAGCTGCTCAGCATTAAGAAGACTCAGCCTCACTCACCTCCCAGTTCACATCACACGGACACTCATTAACACACGTGTCGTGACCCATGATGGAGCACAGTGGTACCCTGCAAGCTGGCCTCACACATTACTCCACCTTCCCAGGCACAAAGTGATCAACTTCACAACATATGTGCATTTTAATCTCGCACGCCACCGGCCGACCTCTTGTTACAGGTAAAAGGCCATTTGGCCATCTGCTGGCCATAGCACCCGGTTTAGGTTTCTGATCTTGCCTTTAAAGTCAATTCATGGCCTATTGCCTCGTTATATTACTGACCTTCAGTCAATCTCTGCAATCTGTGAGCCTTTGCTTTCTTTCTGTTCCCAACTACTTGTCATGTTTTCTGTTTCCCTTCCCCTCCACCTAATTTTCCCTCTGCATTTTGTAATCTTCTCAGGACGCCTTAGACTCACACCTCACTACCAGCTCTCCACAACACTTCCAAATTCCATCTTCTCAAACATGAGGCCTAATTCCACAGACACATTCAATGCACCTCTCCAGCCTGGTCAAAACAATACCTCAATATTAATATGCTCACACGGACCCCAATTACTAGTCTCCTGATGTACTAAAATATTCCTCAAAAAAACATTACTGCTGAATGTTGTACCGCTATTGTCCTTAGAATTTGCAAGAAAAAGGGCCCAGAATTCTTGCAAATTCCATCTCCTATGAATCATGGCATGAGGTTTCCTTAGTAAGAAGATACCCTTGGTACCTTCTCTTCTCCTTTATAAGTGGGATTCATCGTGTCCCTCACCTGTTTGATGTTGGCCTTTAGGTTGCTCCTGTCCTGAAGAAGACCCACTATTGAGGATCCGACTGGCCCCTCCCCCCCCACGCCGGGCCGAAACGTCAACATTTTTTGAACTGCCTGAATTGTTTCATTGTGCCACAGAGAGAGAATGATTGAAAACAATGACCTCCTTTGAGTGGATATATATATATTGAGTGTATGAAATGATTTACCAACAGGTGCTGTTGAAATAAGTTTACAAATGCTATGGGTCTTTTCCTTTCTTTCTTTTATGCACAAGCCCTTTTTCTTGAGCACATTGTTATGGTTCCTGGAGCGACCATTGTATGTAAATAGTAGATTTTTATCACCAATATAAATTGAATTTCATGTCTTGGAATAATACTGTGCTTTGTCTGATGATGTTTTTATACTTGTATGTTCTCTCCATGTTATTTTGCATTAATTGAATATTGATTCAGGATAGCCTCATTGATTTGTCCTATCTTTGGTGTCCGTTAGAACCATTGTTTTCTGTATCGCACCAGACCCAGGTCCTTTGGTTTTTTGTGGGTTACCCCAGTATTTTGTAATGTTGAGAGATGTCAATGGCAGACACACTGTGTACAAACAGTGGTGACAGCCTTAGCCCCCTGTGGAATGGGCTCTCAGACCTTCAAGAGCCTGCTTTTTGGCCAGTGCGTACCAGATCTTAATTCAGGAAACTATCCCCCTTGACTAAGTCCTTTTCTGCACAGTCTTGCTCCAAAGAACCCCACAAACAGCTGATAATCCACCAATGGACCTTGGTACGATCAATATTAAAGCGTAAAGCTGTTTTGGGGTCTAACTAATGGAGCCTCTCCTCTTTGGAGGGAAGAGGCTGGGCAAAGAACGATGAGAGAGTTATGGATTGCCAATATGGACAGGAGTCACGACTTTCAGGAAGAAAGGCCACCAGAAAGGCCATCTGAGCCCTCAGCACCAGCTTGTCTGGAGAAAAGGTGGAGTAGGGCAGCAGCACCGACAAAGCCTGCAGTTCGCTCACACGATGAGCTGAAGCCATCTCAAGGAGGAAGACCGCCACTGAGGTCAGAGGACACAACGAGCAGCTGTGCATCGGCTCGAAGAGAGTGCACTTGAGGAACATCAAGACCAGGATAAGGTCCCACTGTGGCATCACAAACAGTTTGGAGCACAAGTGATTTAAACAAATACGATTGGTTTGTAAACACGCTGAAAGGGCTGATCAATAACATTGTTAGTGACCACTGCCAGACATTGTTGGGCCCAAGAAACAATGAAACATCTGACACCTAGGCTTGCAAATGGTCTATCTTGCGTGCTACACACCAGGCCACAAATTTGTCCTAGCACCCGGTGTAAATGTGCTTTGTAGATGGGCGCCTGGCGCCATCAACATCAGGTGGTAGATAAAATGTTGACCACTGCCTCTCAGAGGTTTGTGATCCGGGAACTGCCCTGACACTCCAGCCCACACCAGAGGTTCACAGCCCCTTGGCACAGGAACCAGGACCCCACTCCGCCTTGCTTGTTGCAGTATCACATAGCATTATTGTTGACTGTGAGCACCAGCCTACCCATGATTGATGGCAGGAAGTTCTTCAGGGCCAGACCAATGGCCACAACTCCAGCAGATTGCTATGGAGCTGGGATTTGGCCAGATATCAGAGTCCTCTGTTCTCCACCTCCCCCAGATGAATTTCTCAACCCAACAGTGACTCATCCGTCACCACAATCATCTGTGGGTGTGGAAGGGAGAGGGGTCTGCTGCTGGTACAATTGCGGCTGAGCAACCACCCCTGCGGATATTTTGCAGTCTCTTCCAAAACCATCGGACACAGATCTTAAATGCTAAGCCCACAAGACTTCAGATTCCACTGCACAGACCACACAAGACAACTGGTGTAGTCGACAAGCAGGATGCAGGAAGCCAATAGGTCCAGAAACCTCAGAGTTGCTCTCGCCGAAATCCAAAACCAAGGTGGAAACATCGGGATCATAGCCAAAATGTCCAGGACTCGTTGTGATGGAGGGAAGGCCCTGAACTGCACCGTGTTCAAGACAGCTTTTATAAAAGGAAACCTATGTGAAGGAATCGGAAGTGACATCAGCTGCTTGTTTGAGAACCCCAACAATATCAGGAGGTTCAATGTTGTCTAGAGGTGGCCCCCCACTGACTGTGGCAAGCCCACCTTTAACAACAAGAAATCAGGGTCAGGGAAAGCTGATCTCCCCAACCTCCGAAGATGGAAGACAACCGCTGGCACCACTTTGCACCAGAGTGGATCATGGCTATCTGAGAAGGCTCCTGGTCTACCCTGAAACGCAGGTTAAGTCTGTGGGACTGTAGGATGGGTATATGAAAATATGCACCTTCAGGTCCAAAGCCATCATCCAGTGGTCCTGATCCAGAGCAGACAGAACCTGGGCCACCGTGAGCAGTTTTAATTTGTCCTTCTTTAAGAAGGCAGTCAGAGGCTGAAGATCTAACATAGGCTGAATCCTTCCATTCTTCTACTGGACGAAGAACCAGTGAGAGTAACAACTCGGCCCTATTTCTGAGTCTGGAACTAACTTGATGGCTCCTTTGGAGGCTAAAGCTTGCACCTCTTGCATTAGAATGGACAGGTGCTCCTATGAGAGCCATTATGATTTTGGAGCGACATGGAGCGGACAGAAAGTAAGGGTAGGGCATAGCCATGCTGAACGATTTGGAGGACCAATGTACTGGATGTGATGGACTGCCACCCTGGAAGGAAGCGCTTGATTTTTCCTCTCAGGGTGGTTGTGCGCCACTAATGAAAAGCTACAGCGGCTTTGGGGTTGTTGCCCCAAGGGAAGGGGAACTTAGAAGACTGATGCCCATGACAACCTCTGTGGTGCCCGCCAGATCCTAGTTCCCAGCCATGAAAGGACTGGGGTGACTGAAGTGGGGTCAGGGGGGACTGACATTGTCTGTACGCTAACCCGCTGAAGCAGCCTCAGAATTTCCTGAGCTCATGAGTAAACTTCTTTGGCAGCGGCCAAAACACCCGGAGTGTGTGGCTTAGCCCTACTCTCCTTAAAGCACTCTAAGGCAGAATCCTGCTTTTTCACTAAATAGGCACAAGCCAACAAAAAGCATTTATAAGAGGCTTGCATGTAGCCTGGGAAACCTGTGGATCACATCCAGGCATAGCGACCACACTGATGCCAACTGCTCGCCTCAGACAATCAGTTATATAAAGACCAGAACATAGCATGAATTTGGCCACCTTGAAGCTCCAAGGAGGCTCTAAACTCTTCTAGGACTCCTGGAAATATCTAGCTGGCCATTTGCCATAGGCCCAATAAACAAACAGCATTGGCCTACACCAATGTAGGGTTAGCTGATGAGAACATTTGTTTTCTGAGCATCTCAATCCTAATCAACTCCCTGTCCGCTGGGTCGTAGGGAATGATATAGGGTTTACCTTACTGGTGAAAGCCTGGATCGCCAGACTGTCTGCAGTAGGAAGATGTGTACGGAAATCCGGTTCACCAGAAGCAAGTTTATAACATTTGGTCACCTGCCTATTCACCAGAGGGCAAGAACAGGGCTTAGACCAAGTGCCCATACAGGTGTCAGTGAGGGCTGCATTGAAAAGAAGGAAGAGCTCAGAGGAGGTTGGCCCAGGTTGCAAAACTTCTGCGAGGACATTTGTATTGACTGCAAAGGAAGGCACCAGGACCTTTGTCACTATTTGCAATACCACAGCAAAGGAGGCACTCTCCACCAAAGGGGACCCAAAAGGCGAATTCAACCCTGTATCAGGGGAAGTATCTGGCCCACTGGCCTCCTGTACGTCCATGTAAAGACTGTCAGCATCATAATGGGGAGGGTAAATTAGCCCCATCTCCACCATCGTCATCTCTGAGTGGTGGCAATTCTGCTCAGAGTCGGAGCCAAAAAGACAATGGAGATTCTGCGGGCGCCTTTGTGGAAGTGCAGGACCAGATTCGTATAGTCAGAGGACCGGGTGCGCTGTAGTCATTCAGGGTGCGACCTGTGTCGGACAGCGGCATTGGTATCAGATTCTCCTCTGGTGTCAGCATTGGTGAAAGAGGGGCAGATGTGAGTGTTGGAGCTGGTGTGAAAGCCTACACTGGAGTGGGTGCTGAACCCAAGATGGATCCAACAAGTTCATAGAGGATGGATCACCAAAAGTAATCAGACTGAAAGCCCCTGTGGATCCTTGGCGCCTGATGGCACACCAGAGGGAGCCGTACAGGTGCCAAAGTTGCACACGAAGGCCCTGTAAAGGCCACGTCCTGCTGCAGCATAGACAATGGCCCTGAGAATTCTTGGTGCATTCTGATCAATGCAAAATCGACTCCTCAGTCTGTGATCGGGAGTGAGATCGATTAGCACCTTTACACACTCTTGACTTCTTTCACTAGACAGTGGCTGGATGGGTTGAGTCTCACTTCACCTTCTTATGTTTCTGTTTGGATTTCGACTTACTGGAGGACTTCGACCGTGAAGACAACATCTTGCGGGAGCAGCCCAAGGCATGGCAGCAGGTCTGGGCCCTCTACTTGGAGCAAGAATAGGACTTGAGAGGCCTATGACTTCTTCCTGTGTTCGGTGACCTAAAGCTTCACTTGGCAATCCTCGATCATCTTTGGCCATATGAGGGTGCACTCATCGCACCACTTGGCATAGTGCTCCGAGCCCAAATAGCAGACTCACTCTTCTTGCGGGCTGGTGAATGACATCTCGTTTTCGGTGGTTATGGCATGGTCTGAAGCCTGTAGCCTTAGAACGGCGCGTTGCTCCTCTGGACACTGGATTTCGTTTTGGGAGTCATCGAAAGGGGGGGGCAGAGATCCGGACCCGCATTTGAAGGCGCAGAAAGAGAGGAACTAACATCGGTGCGCGAGTGTGGTGCATCTATATGGCTGTGCTGCGGCACTTCGAGGGTGGAACTAAGCCAACGCAGAGCCACACTGCACCGCCTAGTGGCATGCGGCAACAGTGCTAATAAAAGTTTCCAGATCCAGTCTGGCACCTGGTGACTACTCTAAAGGTGGGGGAATCTGCGGTTTTGAAGAATCCATCAGAAAAATAATGTGACCTCCCAACACCCATGCTAGAGAAGGCCAATGTATTACTTTGTTGCCCTAAGATGCCCACCCACTGAATGACCCTTACCATTTGTGTCTTACTGGTTGAATGTCCCTATTGCTTCATCAACACTCATCCATTTTAGAATCTGAAGCCTGATTAGCCCCGCCTTTCCATCCCTCACTACCACGTGGTGCTCTTACCTCATACTCCTGCGAGAACTTGAGTCCATCGTTGGCTTTCAACCGGTCAATGTTGTCTGCGAGATCGGATATTGGGATGGCAGGGTGGTCCCTCATGCCTAGTGGAAACAAAAGAAGAGAACTGTAGTGCCGGAGGGAGATGTTGCTCTGGTAGACGGGTGACCCGGCACCCACTCAAATAAAGGTGACTGTGTTTGACTGCATGACCTATGAGGCGATGTGAAAAGCGTCAAGATGGATGGAGGACAGCATGTCGACTGGTCCTGGCACTACATATCTCAACACACGGATGTGATCATATAGACCTGCCCCAGTGAGCATGCGGACAAGAGCACATGGTGGCGAACGGCCAAGCGCTCGCACCACACACACTCAGCGATGCGAGGCCGTGAGTGGATGGTGAGCGCAAGCTGAGCGACAAATCAACAGGGCTGAAGAGTGAAATAAAAAGCAACAAAGAAAGGCACAGATGGGGAAGAGTGGTGAAGCAGCGAGTAATGCTGGCTCAAGTGGGGTTGCATGACCAGAAAGAGCAGGAGAGGGAGAAATGCAGAATAAAGGGGAGGGAAATAAACAGAACGTCTGAGAAGGAAAGGCTCTGAGTGGGAATAAACAAGAAGAGAGTAAATTGATGAAAAGGAGACAGTAAAGGACCAATAGCAAAGGAGGAAGGTATAGGTTAGAAACTGGTGAGGCCGAGAGAAAATAAGTAACTGTAGCTAGTGGAGAACAATAAATGCAGAAAGATTCCAAGGCAAGGATCTGCTCGGAGTATTGTATCCCTGCTCTGGTTTGTCAGATTAGTAATTTATCACTTTAGGGATGGCACTAGGTGTAACCGGTCTCTGCTCTTAGTATTGATAGGGATGGCACTGGCTGTAACCAGTCTCTGCTCTGAGTATTAATGCCTCACAGCTCTGATTTTTTAGATTAGTAGTGAGGCACTTTAGGGATAGAACTGGGTGAAGCACTTTAGGGATGGCAAAGGGTGTAACCAGTCTCTGCTCTTAGTATTGATGTCTCAGTGCTCTGATTTTTCAGATCAGTAGCAAAGCACTTTAGGGATGGTAATGGGTGTAACCAGAGTATTGATGCCTCACTGCTCTGATTTCTCAGATTAGTAGTGAAGCGCTTTAGGGATGGCACTGGGTGAAGCACATTAGGGATGGCACAGGGTGTAACCAGTCTCTGCTCTTAGTATTGATGCCTCAGTGCTCTGATTTTTTAGATTAGTCGTGAAGCACTTTGAGGATGGCACTGGGTGAAGCACTTTAGGGATGGCACTGGGTGAAGCACATTAGGGATGGCACAGGGTGTAACCAGTCTCTGCTCTTAGTATTGATGCCTCACTGCTCTGATTTTTTTAGATTAGTCGTGAAGCACTTTGAGGATGGCACTGTGTGTAACCAGTCTCTGTTCTGAGTACTGATGCCTCACTGCTGAATTTTCAGATTAGTAGTGAAGCGCTTTAGGGATGGCACTAGGTGTAAACTGTCTCTGCTCTGAGTGTTGATAGGGATGGCACTGGGTGTAACCAGTCTCTGCTCGGAGTATTGATGCCTCAGTGCTCTGATTTTTTAGATTAGTCGTGAAGCACTTTGAGGATGGCACTGGGTGAAGCGCTTTAGGGATGGCACTGGGTGAAGCACATTAGGGATGGCACTGGGTGTAACCAGTCTCTGCTCGGAGTATTGATGCCTCAGTGCTCTGGTTTTTCAGATTAGTCGTGAAGCACTTTGAGGATGGCACTGAGTGTAACCAGTCTCTGCTCTGAGCTGTTTTTGATGTCATGGTCTATCTGAAGCAAAATTCGTCTATTACAACCCCATTTTATATAAGTCTGTTTTTTTTTTTTTTTAGTTAAGCTGTGTGCATCGTCACTACGACTTGTGGGTTGGGTCACACCTGGAAATACAGAACAGGTTCCCAGTTGAATAAGGCAGACTATTAGGGCAGAGTGAAACATCTATGTCTAGCTGTCTCTGGTGCATTTTGATTCAAAAGGTGGTGGGCACTCAAGTTTCCAGAGAGTGAGCATGAGGGTGGGGGGGAAGAGTAAAGGGAAGACTCTGGTTTCCGAAGTGGGGGTTGCAGACAGATACATGGCTCAGAGAAAAGGAAACAGCAGGGACTGAACAGAAGGTCTCTGCCAATGGATCAATGAAAGGTGGCTCGATAAAGTAGCAGTTTACTGACTTTTAGCAGAGTGCTGATCCGGTGGTGGGATACACGGAACCACCAATGCGTATTAATACTATTCTGCTGCACTCCCGCGGATCTAGACGCACAACTTACCCGCTATCCTGACTGCTTGTACCTTGTGCTACTCTGATCTAAAACTCGTCTGCACATGGACGTCAGTTCTGGACTACACGGCTTCCGGTCCTCTCTATATTAAAGATATTTCCTTCATCTTCCAGACATGGACAAGTCTCCTTTTCCATGACTTTTTCTACCCGGACTCCTCACAATACTCCATGTTCGCTGCACCAGACGTCCAGATGTACTACATTACACAGATTTCCTCCCCAGGATCCTGGGAAGGACAGCTCTACTAAGGAGGCTGGTCTGGTGCAGGGCAGGGCAGACTCCACGGAGTAAGCGCCTACGCACACTGCATTGCGTGACTCTGCCGAGGCCTGTCTGAGCTCATTACCATGCATGCAGTCACCTGTGCACAAGCTCATTCTAAGTGTCATCCAAATGTTCGGACATAAAATGACTACAGCTGAGAAGCTGAAGATGCAAGTACAGCACCAGAGTCTAGTTCTGGGCTCCCCTACTCTCGAGTGTGGCTGGCCCAAATACCCAGACTGAGAAAGCTGGGACACAGCCTCTGGGAGGCCAGAGACTTTCCATCAGCTTCTCAAAACATTTCAATCTACTCAGGTCCCCCATGAAAGGCTCAAAGTGCTGCGCCACGCATTCCGATTGATGCTCCAGGCAGGAGTGAAGCGAGCCAGGCAGTAGACTTGCACGTGGCATACTCCAAATTCATGCATATGTGGCCAGTGTCCTGCACCTTAGAGGGCAAACCTTAGGGGTTGCGAGGTGGAATCAAACTCTGCCCCTGCTCGTCTGCAGGGTAGGGCGACGCTGCCAATGGAGTGAGCTAGCTCACCATGCCAGTACAACCTCTGGGCAACCCACTGGCATGGGTCTTCAGGACTCGTCTGACCCAGGCACAGCGCACTGCTACACCTGTTGAGGGGGCAGATCCAGGGGGTTTGTACTGGGATTCAGGGACACCTACAGCAAGAACTCCGCTCCTCAGAAACTGCCTTGTTCTCCACTCAAGGCTTTCCGCAGAGCTACAGACGAGCTGCAAAGATTGACTAGAAGTAGATCGGCTATAGCTTTAGGATAAATAAAGATGTGCATTCCATCAGTTTTCTTCATTTCTAACATCTCAAAATCAAGATATTGTTTTGTTGGTTACAGCCATAACGATTAACATCTTATTGGAAAGACTTTACCACGTTATCTTGTGATTCTTTGCGGGGTAATATTTATATCAGCCTCACGCCTTTGCTACAAACTGAGAGTCTCATTTTAGTTACTACGAGTTGCACATCTAATGATTCCACTAATTATATAGCTGCAGTGTCTGAAAGTGGTGTTACTAATCCACTATGACCATTTTATACAACACATACTTATTATAATTTTTACTAATGTCCTATTTATCCTATTTCATGTTTTCTTCTTTCTTTCATTCCTTTCTCCTCTCCCTCCTGGTACTTATTTCTTCTCATTTCATCTTTCGGTGCAGCAGTTGATCGTATACCTTTCCCTTTTTTTAATATCGATTTGCTAAAATATATACTATAGCATGTAACAGTATGTATTATTCTATTGCTGATTTTTATACCTCTGATATAATAAAAAGTTAATAGCTACTCAAATATTTCATTTACTCACAGTAGTTTCATTACTATGTCATCCAGTTTTAAGATGGGCAAATTGTGTACTTTTGTATACTGCGATTGTTTCCTTTCTTTTATTCCCAGATGGATTACATTTTATTTTTGTGTTGTTTATTTAAAATCTAATACAACTATTAAACTGAAAAACCCTTCTCCTCACTTTTTGATTCCACAAGTTATCACTTCTTTTGAGAAGCACTTAAATAAACACTATATTTTCATTTAACGCAGCATGCCCCGTTTACCAGCATTTTGCTTTGCCTGGGTATGACTCACTCTTGTATTACTCCTAGAACAATTTCTTAATCCAGGAGTACTCTAGTCTTACTATTGGGTTCAGGAACAAGCCAAAAGCGCTATAAGCATTCCAGACCTACTCACAGGAAAGTCTATGTGAATCATGCTCAGGGTTTCCTGTTGTACGTCAGCGTTCCGGAAATGGTCAGGGCAGAGGAGTCGGGAAACTGCCCAGAATGTACATCAGGTGGCCACAGAAATCTACGCTGCTCAAGAAGGTGGTGAGAAAGATACACAACAGACTGTGTCGCTCCTCTGTGCTTCTCTGATTTGTTGTCCCAGAATTCCAAGGGCTTGCCTTACTGACTGTGGACTCTATGTATTAAAGGACCTACGGGAAGACATGTTCAGGTTTCCACAAGCTGTTCCGGCCAAAGGGTAGTGGTGGGAGAAGAGGACATGAGGAAGTGGGGTGCCTGGGGGAGCAACAAGAATGGGGAAGGACAGTAAAGGAGGGCTTGGGGAGAACCTAAAGGAGGCACAGGGATGAGAGGGGGCATGGAGAGAGGGGAAAGGACAGCATGGGTAGGGAAAATTACATGAAAGAAGGGATGAAATTGAGGGAGAGAAAAGAAGGGGGCATGGTGTGGAAAAGGGCAGCAAGGAGGGAGAGGAAAGGAGATTATGAGGAAAGATGAACGTGAGGCAGGGGAGGAAAAGGGAACATGAGGGTTAAGAGGAAAGGAGGGTGTGCGCTCGATAAGCAAAGGAGGGCATGGATAGAGAGATGAAAGAGGCCTGAGGAGGGAGAGGAAAGGGCTCCGCAACAAGGTAAACAAGGGGATGGAGATTCTTACATGAGATCTGAATGGAACAGGTAGCATGGGGAGAGGAAAAGAAGGCAGGCATGGGGAGAGGAAAAGAAGGCAGGCATGGGGAGAGGAAAAGAAGGGCAGGCATGAAGAGAAGAAAGGAGGGCTTGGGGAGAGGAAAGAAGGGGCAGGCATGGTGAGAGGAAAGGAGAGTGGGCATTGGGAGAGGAAAGGAAGGCGGGCATGAGGAGAGGAAAGGAAGGCGGGCATGAGGAGAGGAAAGGAAGGCGGGCATGGGGAGAGGAAAGGAGGGCGAGCATGGGGAGAGGAAAGGAGGGTGAGAATGGGGAGAGGAAAGGAGGGTGAGAATGGGGAGAGGAAAGGAGGGTGAGAATGGGGAGAGGAAAAGTGTGAGAATGGGGAGAGGAAAGAAGGGCGCGCATTGGTAGAAGAAAGAGGGGCAGGCATGGGGAGAGGAAAGGAGCGCTGGCATGGGGAGAGGAAAGGAGTGCTGGGTTGGTGAGAGGGAAGGGGTGCGGGTATGGGGAAAGGAAAGAAGGGCGGGCATGGGGAAGGAAAGAAGGGCGGGCATGGGGAAGGAAAGAAGGGCGGGCATGGGAAGATGAAAGAAAGGCGGACATGAGGAGAGGAAGAAATATTGGGCAAGAGGAGGGGAAGGAAGATTGGGCAAGAGGAGGGGAAGGAAGATTGGGCAAGAGGAGAGGAAAAGGGTGCAGACATGGGGAGAAGAAAAGAGTGCAGTCACAGGGAGAGGAAAGAAGGGCAGGCATGGTGAAAGGAAAGGAGAGCGGGCATGGGGAGAGAGAAGGAGGGCAGCCATGGGGAAAGGAAGACTGGCATGAGGAGAGGAAAGGAGGGGAGGCATGAGGAAAATGGGTGGGCAGTCATGGGGAGATAAAAGGGCGGGCGGGCATGGGGAGTGGGAAAGGGTGGGTGGGCATGAGGGAGAAGAAAAGGGCGGGCGGGCATGTGGAGAGGAAAGGAATGCTTGGGGAGAGGAAAGTAGGACAGGGATGGGGAGAGGAAAGGAGAGTAGGCATGGGGAGAGGAAAGTAGGGCAGGCGTGGGGAGGGGAAAGGAGGGCGGGCATGGGGAGGGGAAAGCAGGGCGGGCATGGGGAGGGGAAAGGAGGGCGGGCATGGGGAGGGGGAAAGGAGGGCGGGCATGGGGAGGGGAAAGGAGGGCGGGCATGGGGAGGGAAAGGAGGGCGGGCATGGGGAGGGAAAAGGAGGGTGGGCATGGGGAGGGGAAAGGAGGGCGGGCATGGGGAGGGGAAAGGAGGGCGGGCATGGGGAGGGGAGGGAAAAGGAGGGCGGGCATGGGGAGGAGAGGGAAAATGACGGCAGGCATGGGGAGGGAAAATGAGGGCTGGCATGGGGAGGGGAAAAGAGGGCGGGCATGAGGAGGGAAAGGAGAGTGGGTGTGGGGAGAGGACAAAAAAGGGCAGACATGGGGGGAGGAAAAGGGCGGGGGAATGGGAAGAGGAATGGAGGGCATAGGAAGAGGAACAGAGGGCATGTGGAGTAAAGGGAAAGGAGGTAGGTGAAAGAAGGGGCTGGAGGGAAGAAAGGAGGGCATAGTGAGAGCAAAGGAGGGAGGGGGAGATGAAAGGTGTTTGGGGAGAGAAATGGAAGGGGTTTCGGAGAGAAATGGAATAGGTATGGGAAGGAGATGACAAATATGGGGAGCAAAAGCGAGGAATGCATGAGAAGGGAAATGGAGGCATTCAGTGGGAAAGGAGCATATGGGGATGGAGGGAAAATTAGTTTAAGGGCTAAAAAGAAAACGCGTGCATGGTGGGGGAGAGGAAAGCAGTTCATGTGCAGGGAGAGGAAAGGACAACATGAGTAGGGAGAGGAAGGAGGACCTGGGCAGGGTGAGGAAGGAGGACATGGGCAGGGAGAGGAAGGAGGACATGGGCAGGGAGAGGAAAGGAGGACATGGGCAGGGAGAGGAAAGGACGACTTGGGCAGCGAGAGGAAAGGACGACTTGGGCAGCGAGAGGAAAGGACGACTTGGGCAGCGAGAGGAAAGGACGACTTGGGCAGCGAGAGGAAAGGACGACTTGGGAGGCGAGAGGAAAGGACGACTTGGGCAGCGAGAGGAAAGCACGACTTGGGCAGCGAGAGGAAAGCACGACTTGGGCAGGGAGAGGAAAGGACGACTTGGGCAGGGAGAGGAAAGGACGACTTGGGCAGGGAGAGGAAAGGACGACTTGGGCGGGGAGAGGAAAGGACGACTTGGGCGGGGAGAGGAAAGGACGACTTGGGCGGGGAGAGGAAAGGACGACTTGGGCAGGGGGAGAGGAAAGGACGACTTGGGCAGGGGGAGAGGAAAGGACGACTTGGGCAGCGGGAGAGGAAAGGGCGACTTGGGCAGCGGGAGAGGAAAGGACGACTTGGGCAGCGGGAGAGGAAAGGACGACTTGGGCAGCGAGAGGAAAGGACGACTTGGGCAGCGGGAGAGGAAAGGACGACTTGGGCAGCGGGAGAGGAAAGGACGACTTGGGCAGCGAGAGGAAAGGACGACTTGGGCAGCGAGAGGAAAGGACGACTTGGGCAGCGAGAGGAAAGGACGACTTGGGCAGCGAGAGGAAAGGACGACTTGGGCAGCGGGAGAGGAAAGGACGACTTGGGCAGCGGGAGAGGAAAGGACGACTTGGGCAGCGGGAGAGGAAAGGACGACTTGGGCAGCGGGAGAGGAAAGGACGACGGACGACTTGGGCAGCGAGAGGAAAGGACGACTTGGGCAGCGAGAGGAAAGGACGACTTGGGCAGCGAGAGGAAAGGACGACTTGGGCAGCGAGAGGAAAGGACGACTTGGGCAGCGAGAGGAAAGGACGACTTGGGCAGCGAGAGGAAAGGACGACTTGGGCAGCGGGAGAGGAAAGGACGACTTGGGCAGCGGGAGAGGAAAGGACGACTTGGGCAGCGGGAGAGGAAAGGACGACTTGGGCAGCGGGAGAGGAAAGGACGACTTGGGCAGCGGGAGAGGAAAGGACGACTTGGGCAGCGGGAGAGGAAAGGACGACTTGGGCAGCGGGAGAGGAAAGGACGACTTGGGCAGCGGGAGAGGAAAGGACGACTTGGGCAGCGGGAGAGGAAAGGACGACTTGGGCAGCGGGAGAGGAAAGGACGACTTGGGCAGCGGGAGAGGAAAGGACGACTTGGGCAGCGGGAGAGGAAAGGACGACTTGGGCAGCGGGAGAGGAAAGGACGACTTGGGCAGCGGGAGAGGAAAGGACGACTTGGGCAGCGGGAGAGAAAGGACGACTTGGGCAGCGGGAGAGGAAAGGACGACTTGGGCAGCGGGAGAGGAAAGGACGACTTGGGCAGGGAGAGGAAAGGACGATTTGGGCAGGGAGAGGAAAGGACGATTTGGGCAGCGAGAGGAAAGGACGACTTGGGCAGCGAGAGGAAAGGACGACTTGGGCAGCGAGAGGAAAGGACGACTTGGGCAGCGAGAGGAAAGGACGACTTGGGCAGCGAGAGGAAAGGACGACTTGGGCAGCGAGAGGAAAGGACGACTTGGGCAGCGAGAGGAAAGGACGACTTGGGCAGCGAGAGGAAAGGACGACTTGGGCAGCGAGAGGAAAGGACGACTTGGGCAGCGAGAGGAAAGGACGACTTGGGCAGCGAGAGGAAAGGACGACTTGGGCAGCGAGAGGAAAGGACGACTTGGGCAGCGAGAGGAAAGGACGACTTGGGCAGCGAGAGGAAAGGACGACTTGGGCAGCGAGAGGAAAGGACGACTTGGGCAGCGAGAGGAAAGGACGACTTGGGCAGCGAGAGGAAAGGACGACTTGGGCAGCGAGAGGAAAGGACGACTTGGGCAGCGAGAGGAAAGGACGACTTGGGCAGCGAGAGGAAAGGACGACTTGGGCAGCGAGAGGAAAGGACGACTTGGGCAGCGAGAGGAAAGGACGACTTGGGCAGCGAGAGGAAAGGACGGCTTGGGCAGCGAGAGGAAAGGACGACTTGGGCAGCGAGAGGAAAGGACGGCTTGGGCAGCGAGAGGAAAGGACGACTTGGGCAGCGAGAGGAAAGGACGACTTGGGCAGCGAGAGGAAAGGACGACTTGGGCAGCGAGAGGAAAGGACGACTTGGGCAGCGAGAGGAAAGGACGACTTGGGCAGCGAGAGGAAAGGACGACTTGGGCAGCGAGAGGAAAGGACGACTTGGGCAGCGAGAGGAAAGGAAGACTTGGGCAGCGAGAGGAAAGGAAGACTTGGGCAGCGAGAGGAAAGGACGACTTGGGCAGCGAGAGGAAAGGACGACTTGGGCAGCGAGAGGAAAGGACGACTTGGGCAGCGAGAGGAAAGGACGACTTGGGCAGCGAGAGGAAAGGACGACTTGGGCAGCGAGAGGAAAGGACGACTTGGGCAGCGAGAGGAAAGGACGACTTGGGCAGCGAGAGGAAAGGACGACTTGGGCAGCGAGAGGAAAGGACGACTTGGGCAGCGAGAGGAAAGGACGACTTGGGCAGCGAGAGGAAAGGACGACTTGGGCAGGGAGAGGAAAGGACGACATGGGCAGGGAGAGGAAAGGACGACATGGGCAGGGAGAAGAAAGGACGACATGGGCAGGGAGAAGAAAGGACGACATGGGCAGGGAGAAGAAAGGACGACATGGGCAGGGAGAAGAAAGGACGACATGGGCAGGGAGAGGAAAGGACGACATGGGCAGGGAGAGGAAAGGACGACTTAGGCAGGGAGAGGAAAGGACGACTTAGGCAGGGAGAGGAAAGGACGACTTAGGCAGGGAGAGGAAAGGACGACTTAGGCAGGGAGAGGAAAGGACGACTTAGGCAGGGAGAGGAAAGGACGACTTAGGCAGGGAGAGGAAAGGACGACTTAGGCAGGGAGAGGAAAGGACGACTTAGGCAGGGAGAGGAAAGGACGACTTAGGCAGGGAGAGGAAAGGACGACTTAGGCAGGGAGAGGAAAGGACGACTTAGGCAGGGAGAGGAAAGGACGACTTAGGCAGGGAGAGGAAAGGACGACTTAGGCAGGGAGAGGAAAGGACGACTTAGGCAGGGAGAGGAAAGGACGACATGGGCTGGAGGGAAAAGAATGACATGGGCAGGGGGGAGAAAGGACAGCATAGGAAGTGGAAAGGATGAAATGAGCTGGGGCGGAAATGAGGAGGGCATTGGGAGGGAGAAATAAGGAGAGGTTGGGGGTGGTAGGCATGTAGGGCTTGCAGAAGGAGAGAAAGGAGGGCCTGGGGAGGGAATGGAAGGCATGGGAAAGGATGGGTTAGCCTGTGGGCAAGTAAATAAGTAGGAAGGTGAAGTGGTGGAGGAAAGTATGAGGGACTGGAAAGGAGAGACGGGAAGAACGAGGGTAACAGTGAGGATATAAGGTGATACAAGGAGAGAAAGCAAGAGAGGTGGAGAACGTAGGGTGAGATGACAAAGAAACACGAGAGGAATTCAAACTAACTTGAAATATTCGGGCAACTGGGGAGACTCGAACCTGCAAAGAAACAAAATGGGGCAAGAACAAGAAGCTGTTAGCTTTTAAGATTCACTGAATATTCTCCAGACCTGGGGGCGGGGTCTGAAGAGGGGGCAGAGGAGATGGGCAAGAGGGAGGTAAGTGGTAAGGAGAAAGGGGTCGGGGCTTCTGGAGACCACAATGCAAATGAAAGAAAAAGGTATCCTACAGCAGCGGCGCAGTCAGGAGCCCCAGAGACTGAAATAGCCAAGTGAAGCACCACATATATATCCTTGATTGTGAGAAAAAGCCTGGAGTAGCCCATTACACTCAGTGCTTAATTTGTAAAAATGTAAGTGCCGAGCCCTCTTCAGGAGGTCACTTCTGCTTGCAGAGCCCATTGCTGCTGTCAGTGCAGCAACAAAGGCCAGTGTCTGCTACTCTACCATCCACGTAAGACGGAGCACTCTGCCCCAGCACTGGTGCCAAGACAGGGCAGGTCCATCTGTCCACCAACAGTGCAAAGAGAAAGGGCCCTCTAGTCTACCACCAGGGAAACGACGGAAACTGGGCCTTATGGCTCGCTATCTGTATACTGTAATGGACACGGCCTTCTGCTTCGCTACTAGTGCACTGGCAGTAGACACAGCCTTCTGCTTCGCTGCTAGTGCACTGGCAGTAGACACCGCCTACTGCTACCAAACATGTGCACTGGCAGTTGACATGGCGTACACTACTTGTGCCCTAACAGTGGACAGGGCCTTCGGCTGCGCTGCCTGTGCCCTGGCAGTGGACAGGGCCTTCGGCTGCGCTACCTGTGCCCTGACAGTGGACAGGCCCTTCGGCTGCCCTGCCTGTGCCCCGGCAGTGGACAGGACTTTGGGCTGGGCTGCGCTGCCTGTGCCCTGGCAGTGGACAGGGCCTTCGGCTGCTCTGCTTGTGCCCTGGCAGTGGACAGGGCCTTCGGCTGCGCTGCCTGTGCCCTGGCAGTGCACAGGGCCTTCTGCTGTGCTGCCTGTGCCCTGGCAGTGGACAGGGCCTTCGGCTGTGCTACCTGTGCCCTAGCAGTGGACTTGGCCTACTGCTGTGCTACCTGTGCACTGGCACTGGACATGGTGTACCGTTTCACCACCTGTGCACTGGCAATAGACGGAGCCCTGTGCAATGGCAGGGGATACGGTCTTAAACTATGCTACCTGTGCACCTAGAAGTGGACAAGGTGTACCACTTCGCTACTTGTGCACTGGAGGGGGACAACAAAAGAGACACAGATGTACGGAATGCAGAGCAAATCAAACATTCACTCCCAGTCAAGAGATATGGGTTAAATCCATCATTCTTTTGCTCACCATGCCACCCCAGTTTAGATCCAGCCATATGCAAATCAGCCTTGACTGCCAAGCCAGGTCCTCCCTGATTTAGGCCCAGATCTCTGTACTGGGGTGAATGGTTGACATAGTGCAGCATTCTGTCCATCAATTGTTCTTTTTGCACTGGAGGTGGACAGGGCCTACTGTTTTGGTACCTGTGCACTGGCAGTGGACACGGCCTACTGCTTCGCTACCTGTGCACTGGCAGTGGACACGGGCTACTGCTACTCAACCTGTGCACTGGCAGTGGACATGGTATACCACTAAGCTACCAATGCAATGGCAGAGGACACTGCCTTCTGATATGCTACCTCTTCACCTGGCAGTGGACATGTTGTACCATTTTGCCACCTGTGCACTGGCAGTGCACACTGTACTACCTGTGCAGTGCTAGTGGACTAGGCCTTCTGCTAAACTACCTGTGCACGCAGTGGACAGGGTCTTTTTCTATGATACCAGTGTACTGACAGTGGACACCGTCTTCTGCTACCCTACCTGTGCGCACACAGAACAGGGCCTTCTTCTAGGCTACCTGTTCAGGGAACACAGCCATCTGCTTTGCCACCGGTGCAATGTCAGAGACCACGCCTGTCTTTTTAACCTCCAGTGCAGTGTCAGAGGCCAGGTCTCGGTTTTTAACCCCCAGTGCAGTGTCAGAAGTCAAGGCATTCTTCTTAACAACCAGTATAAATGTTAGCGAACTAGACCCACTGCCCTACCACCGATGTACCAAAAAAAGACAGTGTGCTCTGTTTCACCCCCAGGGCAAGGACAGAGGTCAGAGTCATGAGCCCCTCCATCAGTGAAACGACTGAGAACAGACCCCAGCCCCACTGGCCGTGAAGCGACGAAGGACAGGGCTCTCTGCACCTCTAGAGGGGCCAGACCTCAGCTCCATCTATCTAATGCCAAGGCCACAACCGGTCAAGCCAGAGGAAATTGATATGTCCCCATGAAACGCGCTTCCAGCAACAGGCCTTGCATTGGGCAGGCCCCAGCCCCAAGCACACGCACCATTGCGGCATACCCACAATGCACTGCAATGCACACTCAAGGAAGTGCCACACAGAGATCACGCTAAAGGCAGATCAAACGCACATGGAGGTCAACGTGGAGGAAAAGTGATCAACAGAAGATGTATTTGCAATTAAAGGATCGGCAGGGAGTTGGGGGGGAAAAAACTCTATAGCAGTCCAGCCCAGGGGCTCCAAACAGGCTCTAGCAGTGTGGTGAGAACAAGGCTAGAGGTGAGAGAATGAACATGGTCACAGACACCTAGACACACACATATGTTCTGAAGCAGGCGTCCTTGCAAACAGGGTTTCTGAACGTGCCCGGGTATGTTCTTTATTTCTGTTGACCAGAGAGGGGCAAGAAGATGCCAAAGAATTTCATCTCGAGCATTGTCACCAACGGAGCATCCCCAGAACTGGACTGAGAGGAAGCTCACATTTCACTGGTCCTAAAAATCCAAGAACCTCAAAGAGGCAGTGTTTCCACTAGTGGCTGAAGGATCCATGTATCCATGTCCGTGGTATTGAAGGATTTCAATTCCCTGCAGCAATTGTTCAGGGTGTAGGAGTGTGGACTGTTCATCTGTGTATATGATCACGTCCTCAAACACCACAGTTAGTGGAAATGTATATGGCTGGCGGGCCAGAAGCCGAACTAGGCAAAAACACTGAGGTGGTGGTGTTTGGGCAATAAGAACCATTGTTCAGTCGGGTATCCTGAGCAAGGATCTAGCTAAGCGAACAGAGATGACAAGGTCCCTTTAGCATATAAACACCACAATTTAGTACCTGATCCATGAAGTTAGAGTGTTGAAGGACTGAACATGGTGGTGTAAGAACACCTTGTCTGGTTGCTTATACCCGATGCTAAATGTGGAAGGACTGTGTGAGACAGTCTTGAAACATCTCCCAGGCGCAGGATCTTGTGTTTGATCTATCAAATCTGAGTCCCGAAGGACTGTAAGTGTAGCCTTCGAATGTGTGGTCTCCTACCACTGTACATGAGCGTGCTTTCAAGACTTTCAGGAGTCAAGAAGTTGTCTTTGACCAACTCTTCTCAGCTCTTATTGTGGTCCAAGAACTTTGCCGAGTAGGGAATGGAGTCTACAACACGGTCTTAGAACTGTTCCCCCCGGCTCCTGAAATTGATCCACGAACTTGGGAGTCTCGGAGGACTACACAAGATGGTCTTTGAGTATCTAACCCAAGCGTTTGTACTTGACAGCATCAACTTCGAGGCTGGGAAGACGGCACAAGGCAGGTTCAGAACTTATCCCCCACAGTCTTGTACTTGCTTCACGTCACTTAGTTTTGAAACTTCCACCCGTAGGTCGTACACAGTTCTGTGCAGGAGCTGCTCAACAGGCTGGGCTACCTCACTGACACTACATTTTTAGGCCTAGGGAATGCAGAGGCCTGATCGTAGCCCGCCAGGACAGGACCAAGCCCACTGAGGGTTCTGGCAATGGCCAAGAACGAGCTTGCTGAATGGTATTTTTTATTTTTACATTACTTTTTTGATTGGTCAGTTGCACTCTCATAACACCGCTCACAAAGTTCTCAGGTTCATTTTCGTGGCAGTCACTGTGGTCAAAACACACAAGTGCTCTCCTGACAGGTGTCACATTCTCCAGCTATAAAATGAAGAGCTGAGGGTATTTTTGCAAGAGGTGCCGCCATGTTGCTTCATTATCGTTTTCAGTTTCAAACCCATCAAAAAGTTTGGTGCAAACCAAGCAACTCCTAGAAAGCACAATGATTTTACAATGGTTGGCTGCAGGCTCACATGATAACATTCAAACATATTATGAGTTGCTGCTCATGTCTCCCCAGGGCCTTCTGGTACTTGTAGGCTTCAAAGGGACATTTCAATCTTTTTTTTTTTACATTTTGTCTTGGACACACTGGTAGGCCTGCCCCCTGTCCAATGACCTGTGACCTGCAGCCTGTGTTCAAGCGGAGAGGGAAAGCTTTGGGTGCCTGACTGCTCAACAGTTTAGAAGAGGCGTCATGCTGCTTGGTGGAAGATGCACAAGCTCGGCATCTTCCACGCAGGGGAGATGAGCGGTTAGCAGTGCCCGCGAATCTGGATCATATGAATCACTGGTGTTGATTGTGTTGCGGAACCTTTGTTGCAACAGCCACTTGCAGTGCAAACTGGGAAACCTTTAAGATCAGAAGAGAAGCATCAGCAGTTCAACTCCAAGCATGTAGTATCCTGACAGCTGGTAGTTGCCAGGCCATTGCATGCCTCCTATCTACATTATCTAGAAAGGTACGCTGTTCATTGTGAGTACTGCAGGGATCCGCGGGTACCGAGAGTACCACAACCAAAAGATTAGAGAAATAAAGGTTCAAGGTAAACGAGAACATTTGTTGTTATATTTATTGTGGGGCACTGGAAGGAAATAACGAGATACCAAAGTAAGATCTAGAGGTAGTCGTTATTTAACAGGATTCCATGTCTGGCCAGAAGCGACTGCTTTGAGGCCAGATTTCGACAGGTGCCACTCATGGACACCACACGTGTTCCCAAATCTGAAAAGCATCGTGTCTGTAGCAGCCAATCTAGCTAAACTTTGGGAGATGTTCATTCAGAGCCAGTGCCCAATTTATGCAGATTTCTGATAACACCTAAAATGTGAAGGTGGAGTCCGTAACGAATGGGATGTGCACACTTATCCTCCAGTCTCACTTATTTTATTAGGAGCACGATGAAGGTAAAACAAATTCATTGCTAGATGATATTTGGCACCTATCCAGTGAACAATCTCCCATTAATTTGACACTGCAATGTCTTTCGATATTCTGGGGTATGACGTTCCTGACGTTTCAGACGGAAAGGGATCTATTTGGCTCTGTAATGTGCAACACGGGTCCAAGCGTTTCAGTATGAGCCACATTTTCATTGTAGCTAACTGTAGGAGATTTCCATTGCAATTCATTTAATGTGCATTTATCGCACGTGGATATCCTGAAAATCGGGCTGGGGTCCGGCCTCCCACACCCTCTGCGATTCCAGCTAGATCAAAGCTGTATGAAATATTCAGTGGCAGGTCAGGTTTTTAAAGTGCCTGCTTGATGGGAAGGTTTAATAAAGCCGTATGAGAACACACATGTATGAAGTTCAAGTGAAAAAAGTAGACCACGGCAATCAGTGGAAGATGTCACAGCATACAATTGGTTTCCAGGCTGGAATCAGAATTAAGCACACTGAATGCATGGACATGTGATATTTAGATGAGGGTCTTAATTATTCATGGGAATTACACTAAGTAGAAGAATGGGGTTGTTATAAATGTTACTAAACGTGCAGGTAAGGTGCCCCAAGCTGTGAAATGTTAACTTTATCTGCATTAATACTGGTAAAATAAATAACATCTAAAAGTGGTCTAAAAAAAGATGAACTTTTCACTGATGTCCTTTTTTAAATAGTAGCACAGAGGAATAATGCGCTTTTGAAGGACAACTCAGACTGAACGGCATGCCTGCCGCGAAGACTGCATCAGAACATAACAGTCCGCTCTAGAAGTGCACGCCCGATGGGGTGCGAGTGAGGGGCTTTAGTTCGCATGGAGAATGGACCTCTTGGGCTACTGCTGCATCTCTGTGAAATATACTCCCTGATCCAAGCAGTGGGTGATCATAGCAAGCTAGGTGAAGCGCTGGCAATAGCAGCAGTCAATCCGAGACCTCAGCCTCCTCGCGAGAGATGAAGCCCGTCGTTGGTCACCTACCTGGAGTTTGGTAGTTGAGACGCCTCATCTCCACCGGGTCAGACGAGTTGGCCAGCAGTGAATCCTTCAGCCCCACAGTTTGGTCATCTTTGCCCGAGGGTGAACTGCCTCTTTTTCTAACAAAAAACAAAAACCAAACAAAACAGTTGTGTATTTTTTGAAGCTCGAATTGCCCAGTGTGCCTAGACTGCGGTGAAAGAGACTGGTTCTTGGACAAACTACTCAACTAACCAAACTGATTTTTAATCTTACAACAAATCCCCCAACAAACAACATGTCAGGCCCATGAAAAGAGACCAAATAAGAGATCGTGAATGGCCTTCAGTGCCAGCATTCTAGGTGTCCGCTGAGCACGGGTCTATGCGACTTCACACACTAGGGCGTGTGAATTAGAAAAGGAGGACAAGGCGAAGAACGCTGGAAATTGTCAGCTGTGATGTCCTATGGGGCAGATTCAAACTCCAAGACCATTGTCTGTAACAAGCCACAATCCCACAGAATCATCCATGCAAAGCACCAGCCAGCCACCTGCCTGGCAAAGACCAAGCTCATGTCATCAAGGAAGGAATACATACACCCGAAGGAGCTGCTCAGCATCACATCACAGTCCACAAACCCATCCGCCTAAACTGAATAAATTCTCAACCATGAGAATAAGTGTCAATCGTCTTCAATGGGACAAAAACCCAAGAATCGCATGCAACAAACGCGTAGAACCACCACATCACCTTTTTCCTTCAATCGGTACTCAAACCAGCATAAAGGAGTTTATGAAAGTTATTCACCCAGCAACACTGCGGCCACCAAAATAGCTAGATTATCCAGACAATGCGAGTAAGCCAAGTCTACAAAGCTACACTCGTCCCAGACATCAATAGTTCCATTGGTCCAGTGCTAGTCTCCCGGCCACAACTGATATTCAGGAAGATGCACTTTCTGACTCCAAGTGCAACTAGACCTTCACAGCTCTTCAATCCACTGCCACTCCTGCCATAAGGATGCACAAATGTATCAACTTGTCCACAAGAAGGCAAACCCTCCCCTAGCCTAGGAAGGAGGCTGTTTATCGCTGATCCATGGATGGCCAGAAGCTTCTGCTCTTGAACCCCAGAGTGCCCTTAACCTTCCATCCATTAATGCTCAAATCCTTATCATTCTAGGTGCAGCAGTCACCCCAACCCAAAGGTCAAGAGCCTAGAGGTCTCCCAAACTCAAAGACATGTGCTCACCACATCTGCCCATTACCGCCATGAACTTCAATCTATCCTCCTGTTACCAGCCCTAAAATGTCATTCCTCTCGGGGTTCCAGCTGTGAGAGCTCTCCGCACAGATTTTGAGGTACCCACATACTGTTGGAAAGTTTTAAGAGAGGTAAGAAGTGAAAGAAGCTCCTACCTTTCTTGTTTGCTAAATCCAGAGAAGAGCAAAAAAACAGATAAAGCAAAGCACGGTTAAATTATGCCACAAAACACCAGGAAGCAAAGCTAGGTATAATTGTAATTGGCTGCAAACACAGGCAACAGGCACATACGTGGGAGAGCGCATGAACACAGCGGGGAGTGGGTGGGCACCCGGTGGATGTGTAAGCATGATGGCGGGCAAGCAGTGATGAGTGAGTGTGAACACTTCTGAGCATCAGCAGACATGCTTTAGACAATGCTCTGGAAATTCTGAACATCAGCGTAAATGTTTATTGTACTTCAACCATTTTCAGAACTACTTCTGTGTTAAAATTGGTTTCTACATCAGCCCCGAATTAAAGCCACCTCACTCTCTTATCATGAGCACGGTGTTTCCAGTCCTGAGACTTTCCCTTTAACATCTCTGCTATCAAGTGTGTTTAACCTCCCAAAATGCACTAGGTTAACAAAGGAAAGTCTAGACACAGAAACACTGTGTGTAGACCTGGGGTGAGGTGGCCAGTCTATCAGTAATATTTGGAACAAGCAACTTGCGAAGAGAGGGAGAGAGACACACAAGGTGCCGGAGGAACTACGAGTATAATCTAATTGAAGGGCAGAGGGTCCCGAAGCCTTCTCCTGCTAGGAATGCCAAGTTCTTAGCATTGCTTTTTCATCGAGATCTTTTTACAGACGCCCAAATTCCAAGGGTCTGGTCCACTTATATTTTTACAACTCCACTGCTTAAAGAAGGCCCTCCCATATATTCCACCGCAGATGCAGTCCAAGGGCATGGCCGCCTGTGTCCTCTAGCCACTGGACTATGGGAAGCCATGGACTTGGGAGTTCAGACTTCTCAGTTTTGAGGCTTCCACGAATTTAGAAAACACCCATCATACTGGCCTGTCAGCTTTGCAAACCTGACCTTGTGTCAGAAGCCAGAATGCCTTGAACACTGGCTACCAGCGAAGTCTGTGCTTTGAACTGTGCCCCTCGTATAAGACCAGGCAGATCATCTTCTGGAAACTACTGACCCCTCCATATTCCTCCAAGGTTCTTGAGGTCAGGTGCAAAGGACCTGTGTAATGTTCCTTGCATCGAGAGTTAAAATTGTGGAACTCTCAATCAGAGACTACCTTTGTATCTATGTGCTTGTCTAGGAGCTCTTGGTTTTCTGCACCTTCGGTTCCTAGTCACAAGAACCCATGGGCGGTACTTGTACTTTAGAGGTAAATAAAGACATACCAATGGTGGACAGCCAATCTGATGAGATTGTATGCCATCGCACCCGGACCCCCAACGAAGTGAGCTGCGATGCCTGTCTCCTAGCAACAAAGGCATTCTAGGATCTAACGTCCTGTACTTGATGGACACTTTGAGAGACTGAAATCTGCAGCCATTTCTTGCCAGCTTCTGTGAGACTCTCTCTATGAATATTTTTATTTTTTATTTTACAGTCTTATATAGCGCGAACTTGACCCGAATCGGGTATCAGAGCGCTTTACATAGCACCAGTTGCATTACATGAGGACACATTCATTTTTGTTAGGCACGGGGAGATTAAGTGATTTGCCCAGAATCACAGAATGTTCAGCGTCATTGCAGAGACTCGAACCCAGTTCCCCAGATGAGAGGTCGACCGCCCTAGCCGTTAGGCCAACTCCTCACCCCAGCCTGCACGAAGTGTGCAGGCAGATATGAATAGTTTGTAAGACTGGAAATTTGGATTTTTCCAAACTTTCGCTCACTCTGAGTCAGGTCAACTTTGCAACATTGTAAGAAGGGTGATCCCCTTCATATGTTGGTTCGTAACGGATGAATAAACATTTTTCTTTTAGACATTTTTAAATAAATTTATCGTCAATGCATTCCAATGTCTGCAGACTTAGGTGTTCGTTTGATGTCAACCCAAGGTAGCCTTTTTAGGTTTTATGAGCAAAGCAATCTGGTGTCACTGAGTTGTTTCCATTTCAGAATGCACTCCTTCGACATAGCATGGGAAATACTCCGCAGATCTACTTAAGCAGGCGTCTTCGACTGATAGGGCTGAGAAAGGCAATGGTCATAAGTACGCGTTTGCATGTGAACATGAGTGTGCAAACAATGGACGGGGAGACGGTGTGCAATGTGAGCTCAAACAGGGACGAGTGTCCATAAGCAAGAAAGGGGATTCTGGAAGCGTGGAAATGGGACAAAAGTTGAGTTCTGATATGGTCCGAGCGCTGCTCAGAGCAATGATAGGCGGCATGTTGCGTTTACTGCGGTTGGTAGGGCCGAGCAATAGCATAGTACAGAATACAAGGTGCACCCTGGCCATGGGGGCAGCTCACCTCTTGAACAGAAGGATGGCGATGACGATGATGATGATGAGAATGACCGCCAGGACAGGGCCCATCACCCAGAGCATCTCCGGTTCATCCTGCTGCTTGGCCATGGAGGACAACTCCTTCGCGATCTCGTCCGAGTAAGGGCTCGCCGCGTACTTCTTCTGCAAAGAATAAGAAAGGGAGATTGGTGGTGGGGAGCTTGAGAATTAAGAAAGAAAGAAAGTAAGAAAACCACAAGGGAGGTCCCCTAAAATCCAGTCAGGGACAGGGGGAATATATGTAGAATTAAAAAGTCCCTAAATACAGCAAAAAAAAAATCCAATACACAAAGAATACCAATCTATACTAATACTGGTGGTTATACAATTATCAAATTAGGAAGACATCACTAAAATACCATATTGAGGAATCAAAGTATATCATAAAAACCAACAAGTTTGCATATAATGTTTATTTAAAAAAATATTTCATTAAAAATTCAGTATAAGGCAAAGTTATCGTAAATACATCATATCAAATACATAATCTTGAGAGCACAGATATCAAATATACAATCTTGAGAAAACAGTTGTCAACTGTTTTCTCAAGATTGTGTATTTGATATCTGTGCTCTCAAGATTATGTATTTTATATGATGTATTTACGATAACTTTGCCTTATACTGAATTTTTAATGAAATATTTTTAATGAAATGTTTTAATGGTATTGTTTTTTATAAATGTATTGAATAAACATTATATGCAAACTTGTTGGTTTTTATGATATACTTTGATTCCTCAATATGGTATTTTAGTGATGTCTTCCTAATTTGATAATTGTATAACCACCAGTATTAGTATAGATTGGTATTCTTTGTGTATTGGATTTTTTTTTGCTGTATTTAGGGACTTTTTAATTTTACGAGCTTGAGAATTACACATGGAGAGCACAGAGAAATTAAACTTCAAACCACAACATTTGAAGAGACAAACACTGGTGTGTCAAAAATGTAGGAGAAATGGGGTAATTTGCCTCCCAGACAAGGGTGCTCCTAAGGGCTGGAGGACCCACATTACCGGATGCCGCAGCCCGAACAGTCCTTCAGTAAGTAAGACGGGTGATGAGCTTGTCTTGTTCAAGTTGGATTATTGGGTATAATCCTGGATATAACAAAGTGGTTCCACGTGGACGTTACAGAAGCAGACATTGGAGAGATGTGAATGTTAGGAACACCAGGGACAGAGGAACATGACCAAAGGGGTGATGAACACAATGTGTCCGGTCTAATACGGTGTACCACAGCCACACCTGCACGGAGAATCAACTTCTTGAACCAGTGAAGGTGGTTTGGAAAATTTGATAATTTAACAAATGAGAGGTAACAGCAATCTCAAAAAATAGGTGCGATGATTTGCTGTGCTTCAAGAGTCAGAGGTTTCAATGACTTGGGGGGCCTGATTTAGATCTTGGCCGATGGGTTACTCCATCACAAAGGTGACGGATACCCCGTCTGCCGAAATATAAATCCCGTAGGATATAATGGAATTTGTATTTCAGCCGACGGGATATCTGTCACCGCTGTGACGGAGTAACCCGTCCGCCAAGATCTAAATCGGGCCCTTAATCATTTAAAAAGAAGATCTGGAAGTTCAACAAGAGTGGCATTGCGTCAAGCTTCCACCTTTTACCTTTCTGTCGAGTCTCAACATTCTACAAAGTATTCATGCCAATGGCTTGTAAACTTGTGGGTGTCCCGCCAGCACAGCACTTAGGCCTGTGCCACTCTTAGGTGGGCTGAACACCTTTGAGGAAGTGTCTACAATACATACTCTTACCCTTCTACCTACACATGTGCATAAGCTCCATATTTCACGTTCCCTCCCCGACTCAATAAAAGCTTTGATGGGAACCCGACGTCTTCCTATTTGCGCACCTGACCCAATGCAGTTTTCAAGACCCTTCTTTGACACGCATTCTAGACGCCTTCCACTAGGGGTTTTTGCCCCAAATAATGCTTTTCTAGAGTGTCCAGGGTGTAGCACCTTTCATACATTCCAACCCCCCCCCACCAGCCCGACCGCTGGGTGGAGCCACCAGAACCAGGGAGGCACCTATTTGGTACACGTTTTAACTCCATGGAGCGTCACCGCAGCCATCACTTCTCACGATGCTTGCTAGGAATGGCCCACTGCACAGCAACACCCCTCGCCACCTCGTGAAGGTTGCAGGAGTGAAGAGCCAACAAATTTCGCAATAAACACCTGAATACCCTCTTGGGTGATGAGCCGCGCTATACAAATCCAGATTGATTGAATGATTAACATACTGCAGTGATGAGGGGAGCGCTCATCAGGGAAGGTTAGCTCTGCTTTTCTTTTAGTAATAAGTCAATGGGGTTCCCAGGCATCTTAATAGACACATCTTGGATGTGACACGCTGGAACCAAAAGGATCACAGAGTTATAATCTAACTACAACGGGTGTGGGAATGGGGGGCTGTTCTAGTGTAAAGTCAGAGGGCAGCAAAAGGAGGACGGGATCAACAACAGTCCAAAAGGGCAAGTTGTGAAGGGGCAGTGCCCTGGGCAGCGAGGGCAGAGAGGATCCTTTGAAGGAATTACCCAAGTCCTACACCTTAATTGGGATTAGCCCTTTATAAATGATCATGACAACACAAAACAAACCAGCATAAAACAGTTCATAATAATCCCACCCAACATTACTCAACCTATCTGGAAGGAAATGTCAATTCAATATAATTACCCAACTCAAAGTATCCCAATGTAACCCAACCCAAAGTAATGCAACACAGTTTAATCCAACCCCTTTAAATGAAGCAAAAATCACACGGCAAAGGGACCCAAAGAACCCCAGCCAAAGTAACATGCCTGGGGACAGCCGTCCACACAGCAGAAGAACATCAAACATAACTCAATCCAATATAATTCATAGCACCACCCAATCCAATCAACCAATCCCACCATAACCTAATTCCAACAGAATCCAACACAACACATCCGAATGTTATCTAAAAAAAAGCACCCAAACTACTCAGAAACCAAATCAACACAAAGCATTACAATCCAACCCATAAAACGGTCACAAACCAATTTACACAGACACAACACAATCGGCATTAATCCTGCCAAGTCCAAAGTAACCCCCTAGAGGCCATCCAACAGTAACCAAAATAATATGCCACATGTAAACTAGCTCACTGTACACAATCTAGCCCACAACCTACCCCAACAAAATCCCACCAAGGAAAACTATGTAACCCATTTCTAGAAAGTCTATATTCCTAGTGACCCCATGTAATTCTTTAAAAACTCACAGTGTCGCGATCCTCCAGCGAAGCTAGAACGAAGCACTGGTAACGTAGGTCTTCCCTCAAAGGCTTGTTGATGAAGCCGTTATAGTCCTTCTCATCTCCCAGGGTGAATGAATCGGGCAGGTTGGTAAGCTGAGCTGCAATGTATGGCTTCATTTTTTCGGCCTGCCGTCGGTGTCGTCGACCCGGGGATCCCTGGTTGATGGCATCAAGGATCTAAAGGCAGAAAATTGTTCTCCATGAGACTTGAGCTAGTCTTGATAGGGCTTAAAATAATCTTCTCAGTACCCCGGAAAACTAATGCAATCGCCTTAGCCCCAGTTACTTCAGAGCACTCTGTACATTAGCACCACCTGCAGATGGAAAGGGACTGCCATCAGCTCCCACCAAAGCATGCACGGACAAGAAGCATCATGATGTTAAGCACAAGGTATTCCTTTATGCTGCCAGGTGAAGTTCTCATCTTGTGGGCACCTCCATTATGAAAACATTTCAGTGCCAAGCCACACACTGTCAGTGAGAAGCAAAGTGACCTATTGGTAAATAATGACACGGAAGTGAGGTACAGGATGAAGATGGGAAAATCAAGACTAAGACCAGAAGACCAGACATGGAAAGATAAGAGGAAACACATTTACTGATAGGGGACACATGAGAAGCAAGATGGAAGCAGATGTAAGAGAGACAGCTAGGAAGATGGACAGGAGAATAAAGAAGCAAGAGAAGAAAGGGAGAGCTAAGAAGGGACCGGAGACAGACTTCAAATATAGCCTGAAGGAGCAGAGTAGACAGGAATGAGAGCACCGAGAAGATAATAAAACCAAGGCTGACAGAGAAGAACAAAGACAATAGAATAAATACAGGTACAATTCAGGTGGTATGTGGGCAGGTTAGGCACAGCCAGGCGCTGCAGGCGAGAGTTCATGCACAGCCCACCCTTGCAGGCTCCTACCTGGGTCAGCTCCAAGTCCTCCGGACCTTGCTTGTTGGTGGCACCTCGACTGCTGCCAGGGCTCAACGGCACCACCACAATATAATAGGACCTGCGAGCAAGAGATGGGAGAAGGAAGACAATAGTTACTCATCAGTAGCTGTAGCTCTGCTACTTGCTCCTTGTTACAGATTCACATGCCGTGCACAATCTACACAACAGGAGGAGTCTCAGCAAACAACATACACAATTGAGTGAGACTTGTCTGCAAGCAATCATCAACCATGGAAAAAAGTCTCGCAATGAAACATGATAAACCAGCAAACAATCCTCCAGATTTAATGGGACGAGAGAATGACATCTCCCAGGCTGAGGATGCTTGTGCTCTCTTCTGGAGGGGACCTGGCCTGGAAGTTCAGGCTGGACTGCTCCTATTGGAGCAGCACCCATACTGGATTTGCATAAGGTGGGTCTGTCAAGAATGGCACAGCGGGCAACAAATGATGGTAGGGAATGAAGCCCCCCCGAGCAATTGCCATTGGCTGAGGTTTAATTCCATCATCTTGTTGTTTCTGCAGTAGATGCCCCAGGTGTGATGGGTATGCCCAGCCGTGAGTCCCGGGCTCGCTGTGCCATAGGACTCAAGCTATGCCTGGCTGACGAGACCCAGTTAGGTTGAAACCGGTCTGAAGCTGCTTGTGTTCCATCTGGAGGGAGCCTTGCCTAGAAGTTTGGGATTGACTGTTCCAATTCTTAATTTGTAAAAACGTAAGTGCCAATGCCCTTCTCGGGAGGCCACTGCGACCTGCACCACCCATTGTCCCTGCTAGCTCTGCCAATGACCGTACCGACACAGCTACTAACCATCGCAATCCTACAAGTGTAACACTTCAGACTATTCTAGGCCTCCCAAAGCTATAATAGCGTGAGTGGCAGGTATTGTTCTTTTTGAATTTATATCGACTTATTAAACAGTTTTTGTGCCAATTGTAATATTAGACAAACAGTGCCACCACGTGGTGGACTGTCGCTGGAGCTGAGAATAATGTACCGGTGCCGAGCACAGGAAAGCCGCTGCTCAAATTAAGCACAGGACTATTCCTACTAAAAGCAGGACCGAGGCTAATTTGCATAAGGCGGGTCAATGTGAATTTTATTGTTTCATTCATTAAAACCATAACAATTTACATACAAAACAGTGTTGAGTAATGACATCCATCCAGATACAACAGATGCGGGTCTGTCTAGAGTGGTACAGTGGGTGAAAAACAATGGTCGGGAATGATGCCCCAAGCGATTACCAGTGACAGATTAATTCAAGCATTCATTCTAACACATTGGTAATTTCACATTCCGAACAAAGCAGTCTGAACAAAGCAAACTCCACAAACAACTGGACTCTACAAACAGGCCCAATGGAACCAAAGTCCAACATCTCTGCTTCATCACTCAATGAAACCGCGATAGCAACAGCAAGAAACAGACTCTTAACATTCCGCTCAATTAACCAAGAATTGTAATTGCATTTATATAGCCCTTACTACCCCTGACGAGGTGTGGAAGTGCTTTTCGGCGAGTAGCATGCTACTCTGGAACCAAAAAAGGATTAGATTGGTGGTGAATTAATATAGGGAAATATGAGATTAATTTGAGAGGTAGACTTGTGAGTTTGTTAGTTGCATTGTAAAGGATAGTGGAGGGATAGAAGAGGGAAGGGTATGCATTTATGTAGCGCTTACTACCCCTGACAAGGCATCTAAGCACTTTTCGGCTAGTAGCACGCTACTTTGGAACCGAAAAAGGATTAGTGGTGAATTTGTATAGGGAAATATGAATTAATTTGAGTGAACATGTGAAGCAAAAGAGTGTACAAGCAATCTGCACAAGTACAACAAACAAAAGCAATCACCACAATGTAACAGGAAGCGTGTGCACCCTCTGCACACAACAGGCACAATGGAAGAGCTGGAAACCTCTGTGGCAGACCCATCATGAAGGACAGAAGTACCTACCTGACCGGGGCGGCGGCCTGCACCCGGGGTAGACGCAGCGTGAACCTGCCATCCTTGATGTACTTGCTGGTGGAGGTGGGCTTGCCCTGCAGCACATCCGGGGCAGTGCGGATGGAGACCCGGTGCTGGAGCCCGCCGGCACTATTGCCCCGGTTCATCAGGACGAAGGAGTATTCGGTGTCGGGCTTCAGGTCGCTGATCAACTTCCGCATGGAGTGTCCATCCACCTCCACGTCCTGGTTGTTGTAGAGGATCTGGAAAGACACAAGGGCACACGCTCAAACCAGCAGCAAAGGAGGTAAGTGTCATGGAGTTCATCGCAAGAGGAGCATGGTTTGAAATGTCCATTATCCATAAGAACAACTAATGCAAGACAGAGTACCCAACAAAGTGCACCAATCCAACATGAATATAATACTCAATGATTTACAACTTAATGGACAAAGCAGATATTTTTCTTGTTATGAAGGTCCCCCTTTTTACAGGATACCCCGCCCCCATAATTTGCATTAATTCGCCTGGATTCTGAAGTCTTCCTCATCACTATTCTTGCCCCATCTTTCTCTCCCCACCTGTATTATTATACTTGGACTTTGCCTAACTGGTTTATCTTCCCTGTTTTGTAGTTCCGTCTTTTCCTCCCTTCTCTCTCTCTCACCTTCTTCCTTTCCTCTCCTTACTTTCTTCCTTCTATAGCTTATTCTCTCACCCCTTTCTCCATCTCTCCTTCAATACTGTATACAAATATGGCTTGTTATTGGTGCATATATCACAATTAACATCTGTAACTCAATATGGGAATAAGCTGGACTTGGGTGTCACTGTATTTGTTGTTATTGCTCAATTCTTCATTTTTACCAATAAAATATTTGCTAAACAAAAAAAAAAATAGATCTAAAGAAGGGAAAAAGAACTTTAGAAAGTATGAACAAAAATTGAAAAATACAATCCAGGAAGGGACAAAGGCGCCTTCTCGTTTAACAAATACAGTTTAAGCAAAGCCTAAGGGGACCTTTGCCTACATAGGACAGCCCCCTCCCCCCCCCCCAACCCCACAAACAAATGATTTAAGTCACCAGCCTCATTTTGTCCCAGAGTGAAATCATAGATGGAATGCCCCAATCGCCAACACAATTGCAAGGGTAAGAGTATTATATATACACCCCACACACCAGAAAGATAATTAGAGTTTACATAGGTTCCACTTAGTCCTAGCACGATGCAGTTGCAAAACTCAGCAGGTGTTTTAACCCACTGAGCTAAGTCAGCAGCAGTCGCTTCGACACTTCTGCTGACCCACACAAACACACCTCCGTGATTTCAGCACCTCTCAAACATAGTGCTTCCTTTGAAAACTATTTTCACCGTTCAACTACTTGTCTTTGGTCAATTAAAGCCCTCTCTTTACAATTTCATTTTTAGTCTAGGAAGTTGCCTTTACTTTGCAGCCAATGCTTCACTAGAACTCCTGCTAAGCTGGAAGCAGTAACGGGGTATGTGCAGCGCTGCTTCCGGACCTCAGAGGCACTATACAAACATTTCACTGATCACAAAAATAGGACCCTAATCACTACAGTATTGTGAAACAAAAAGACAAACTCTTGGAAAAACAGGTGTATTCTTTTTCAGGTCACTGAAGGACCACTCCAGCCTTCATCTTGGACATTCATAGCATCATAAATAATGCCAACAACATCCCTTGCCTGGCGTGGCATGCTGCCATGTAGACAAGCGCTTCATTGCCCCACATAGGGGTAAAGCGCTATATAAATGTTGCAATGCAATACAATGGAACAATTGGCAAACATAAGCGTGATCGAGATAGCGTCAGACACAGCGCCTGTGCCCACCTGCTGTCCAGGGACCTCTGTCCAGGGACATGCACTCTCTCTCCAATAGTGAGGCATCAACGGTGCAACGGGTTCAGTAGCACCGGGCCCAGAATCCTGAGGGGCCCACTAAACCCTTATTATTACTATCTTTTCCCACTCAGGCAGTGGTCAGGGCCCGTTTTCCTTGCGTGCACTGGGGTACTTTGCACCCTTGCATGCCGCTGCTCCCCGGGGCCCTTGATGCCCCGTCACCAGCACCCCAGGGCCACTATTAGGGGGTGCCTCAGGCACCCGTGTCACAGCCCATTTTCCTACAGAGATAAACAGCTCGTTATGAAAATGTATTCCTCTGCGGATGTTTTAACTGCCCGCCGTGGCCCCAGCCCTGCAACTGCGCCCCGCGCTACTGGGGAATCTGCTCTGATGCTCCACAGAAGGAAAGGCACTAATGGTTTCCATGGAGACCTGTGGAGGCTGCCAGCACTGCGCGGACTCCTCGCCGGTTCCGTCGGTGCCTGACCCGGGGGCGGGGCAGGAGGTCAGCCTGTTTGCAAAACAATGAGGGCCGACGGCTGTTTGCTTCCTCCAGCCGCAGCGTCAAGACGCATCGAGTTACTGGGATGTCACGAGGACTCCAGAGCCCGTGCCGTTTTAATTTTAATCATATAGTGCTGTGACCCTAGCCGCATGCGTCAAGACGCATCGGCCACTAGGATGTCTCGAGGACTCCAGACCCCGTGCCATTTTAATCATTAGTGCCGTGACCCTAGCCTAGCCGCATGCGTCAAGACGCATCGAGTCACTAGGATCTCACTAGGATGTCACGAGGACTCCAGAGCCAGTGCCATTTTAATTTTAATCATATAGTGCCGTGACCCTAGCCTAGCCGCATGCGTCAAGACGCATCGAGTCACTAGGATCTCACTAGGATGTCACGAGGACTCCAGAGCCCGTGCCATTATAATGCAATCATATAGTGCCGTGACCCTAGCCGCATGCGTCAAGACGCATCGGCCACTAGGATGTCACGAGGACTCCAGAGCCAGTGCCATTTTAATTTTAATCATATAGTGCCGTGACCCTAGCCTATCCGCATGCGTCAAGACGCATCGAGTCACTAGGATCTCACTAGGATGTAACGAGCACTCCAGAGCCCGTACCATTTTAATTTTAAACATAGTGCCGTGACCCTAGCCGCATGCGTCAAGACGCATCGAGTCACTAGGATGTCACGAGGACCCCTGAGCCCGTGCCATTATAATGGAATCGTATAGTGCCGTGACCCTAGCCGCATGCGCCAAGACGCATCGAGTCACTAGGATCTCACTAGGATGTCACGAGGACTCCAGAGCCCGTGCCATTATAATGCAATCATATAGTGCCGTGACCCTAGCCGCATGCGTCAAGACGCATCGGCCACTAGGATGTCACGAGGACTCCAGAGCCCGTGCCATTATAATGCAATCATATAGTGCCGTGACCCTAGCCGCATGCGTCAAGACGCATCGGCCACTAGGATGTCACGAGGACTCCAGAGCCAGTGCCATTATAATGGAATCGTATAGTGCCGTGACCCTAGCCGCATGCGCCAAGACGCATCGAGTCATTAGGATCTCACTAGGATCTCACGAGGACTCCAGAGCCAGACACACTGTCAAGAGGACCCCTGAGCCCGAGCTATTATAATATAATCATATAGTGCCGTGACCCTAGCCGCATGCGTCAAGATGCATCGAGTCACTAGTATGTCACGAGAGCCCGTGCCATTATAATGGAATCATATAGTGCCGTGACCATAACCGCATACCTCAAGACGCATCCGCCACTGGGATGTCACGAGGACCCCTGAGCCAGAGCTGTCAAGAGGACCCCTAAGCCAGCGCCATTATAATGTAATCATATAGTGCCAGGACTCTAGCCACATGCCTCAAGATGCAACAAGCCACTGGGATGTCACGAGGACGCCTGAGCCTGTGCCATAATGGAATCATAAAGTGCTGTGACCCTAGCCGCATGCGTCAAGACGCATCGGCCACTGGAGATATCACGAGGACCTCTGAGCCAGCACCATTATAATGTAATCATATAGTGCCAGGACTCTAGCCACATGCCTCAAGATGCAACAAGCCACTGGGATGTCACGATGACGCCTGAGCCAGTGCCATTATAATAGAATCAGTGCCGTGATACTAGCTGCATGCGTCATGACGCAACAAGCCTCTGGGATGTCACTAGGACTCCTGAGCCGAAGCAACTATTAAGAGGACCCATGAGCCCGCGCCATTATAATGGAATCATATAGTGCCAGGACTCTAACCACATGCCTCAAGATGCAACAAGCCACTGGGATGTCACGAGGACGCCTGTGCCATTATAATGGAATCATAAAGTGCTGTGACCCTAGCCGCATGCGTCAAGACGCATCGGCCACTGGGATATCACGAGGACCTCTGAGCCAGCACCATTATAATGTAATCATATAGTGCCAGGACTCTAGCCACATGCCTCAAGATGCAACAAGCCACTGGGATGTCACGAGGACGCCTGAGCCAGTGCCATTATAATAGAATCAGTGCCGGGATACTAGCTGCATGCGTCATGACGCAACAAGCCTCTGGGATGTCACTAGGACTCCTGAGCTGAAGCCACCGATAAGAGGACCCGTGAGCCCGCGCCATTATAATGTAATCATATAGTGCCAGGACTCTAGTCTCATACCTCAAGATGCATCGACTCATTTGGATGTCACGAGGACCCCTGAGGCCGTGCCATTATAATGGAATCATATAGTGCCGTGACCCTAGTCTCATACCTCAAGATGCATCGACTCATTTGGATGTCACGAGGACCCCTGAGCCCGTGCCATTATAATGGAATCATATAGTGCAGTGACCCTAGCCGCATGCGTCAAGATGCATCGAGTCACTAGTATGTCACGAGAGCCCGTGCCATTATAATGGAATCATATAGTGCCGTGACCATAACCGCATACGTCAAGACGCATCCGCCACTGGGATGTCACGAGGACCCCTGAGCCAGAGCTGTCAAGAGGACCCCTAAGCCAGCGCCATTATAATGGAATCATATAGTGCCAGGACTCTAGCCACATGCCTCAAGATGCAACAAGCCACTGGGATGTCACGAGGACGCCTGAGCCTGTGCCATAATGGAATCATAAAGTGCTGTGACCCTAGCCGCATGCGTCAAGACGCATCGGCCACTGGGATATCACGAGGACCTCTGAACCAGCACCATTATAATGTAATCATATAGTGCCAGGACTCTAGCCACATGCCTCAAGATGCAACAAGCCACTGGGATGTCACGAGGACGCCTGTGCCATTATAATGGAATCATAAAGTGCTGTGACCCTAGCCGCATGCGTCAAGACGCATCGGCCACTGGGATATCACGAAGACCTCTGAGCCAGCACCATTATAATGTAATCATATAGTGCCAGGACTCTAGCCACATGCCTCAAGATGCAACAAGCCACTGGGATGTCACGATGACGCCTGAGCCAGTGCCATTGCACAAGTTACTAACTTGTGTAACGATATATCTGTAAGAGAGAGTAGTTAGTGACAGATTCCTTACCTTAGAATATCCCCAGGCGTCAGGCTGGATCCGGAAAGTTTTTTGCGTAGCAGTACCCTTGCGCGTCGGTAGGCGGCGTCGTGCGGCTCCGCGTCCGTCGTAGGCGTCGTGATCGCCGGGATGACGTCGCGGGCAGTACTTAGACGCCGCCCCTGCGCGCTGACGTCAGTTCTGTACACGACTTTCCGCGCCAGGAACGCAGAGCCATGCAAGAAGCTGACATAGGTGTCTGAAAAATACTAGGGCCCTGAAAGGGATGTCCTTAACCCTAGAAATCAGTTCGCAGAACGGGGAGGATGGGTGGGGCGGTAGGAATCTGTCACTAACTACTGTCTCTTACAGATATATCGTTACACAAGTTAGTAACTTGTGCATCTGAAAGAGACACGTTAGTGACAGATTCCTTACCTTAGAATAGATACCCCAGCAATACCAACCCCGGTGGTGGGTCTGCGAACAAAGATCAGACAAGGAAGTCCTGGAGGACAGAACGGCCAAAGAAGCCGTCCCTCCGGACCTGACTGTCAAGGCAGTAATGCTTTGTAAACGTGTGCAGCGAGGCCCACGTAGCTGCCTGACATATAACCGGCAGCGGAACACCGCGGCCCAAGGCAGTGGTAGCAGCCGTTGTTGCCCTGGTGGAATGGGCACGCAGCCCAACAGGAGGCTCCTTCTTAGCCAAAGAATAGCAGGTCTTGATGCACAAGGTAACCCAGCGGGAGATGGTCCTCTTGTGCACCGCCCGACCTTTTTGGCGCCCACGTAGCCAACAAAGAGCTGGTCATCCACCCGGAAGTGTTTTGTGCGGTCAATATAGAAGGAGAGCGCACGTTTTGGGTCCAGACGGTGGAGCCTCTCTTCCTCTCTGGAAGGATGCGGAGGCGGAAAGAAGGTGGGCAAAGTGATGGTCTGCCCAATGTGGAAAGCAGTAACCACCTTTGGCAAGAAGGACGGACGCGTCCGAAGAACAACCTTGTCTGGATGAACAGACAGAAAGGGAGGTTTGCAAGATAGAGCCTGGAGCTCACTCACCCGCCGAGCGGAGGTGATGGCCACCAGAAAGGCTGTCTTCAGAGTCAGAAGACGAAGAGGACAGTTATGTAGAGGCTCAAAGGAGCGCACATTAAAAGGTAAGAACCAAGTTCAAGTCCCACTGAGGCATCACAAACGGAACAGGAGGGAAGAGGTGTGTAATGCCTTTTAAGAACCTGTTAACAAGAAAAGGGAGGGCTGATCAGGGAGCCTGAGGAAGGCCGAGATAGCACAAAGATAACCCTTGATGGTACCCAGGGCAGAACCCTGTTGGGCCAGAGAGAGAAGGAACAGAAGGACCTCAGAAAGAGGGGCAGAAAGGGGATTCACAGCCTCTGCTGTGCACCATGCCACAAATTTGTTCCACCTGCAGGCGTATACCACCTTAGTGGAGGGACGCCTGGCTGCCAGAATCACATCACAAACTTCGGGAGGCAAGTCGAAAGGAATCAACTGCCGCCGCTCAATCTCCACGCAAGCAGGTGTAGACTGGACAGGTTCGGGTGGAGGACCGTCCCCTGCTGCTGCGACAGAAGATCCTCCCGAAGAGGCAGACGGATCGGGGGATCTACGCTCATATTGAGTAGCTCGGGATACCAAACTCTTCGAGCCCAGTCCGGAGCCACAAGAATGACTTGGGCCCGGTCGTGCCGAATCTTCTTCAACACTCTGGGTAGAAGTGGTATAGGCGGAAAGGCGTACAATAGACCGCAACTCCACTCGTGACGAAAGCGTCGCCGAGCGAGTGCCGCCTTGGAAATTCCAACGCGCAGAACTGATGACATTGCGCATTCTCTTCGGTGGCGAATAGATCTAACCAAGGCTCTCCCCATTGTAGAAAGAGTCCTTGCGCCACTTCCGAGTGAAGACGCCATTCGTGATCCATCATGCACCTGCGGCTGAGTTCGTCCGCCCTGGCGTTCAGGGAACCTGCCAGGCGTTGAACCATGAGGAACATGCCCTGATGTTCCAGCCATGTCCAGAGGCGCAGAGCCTCCTGACAAAGGGTCCAAGACCCCACCCCGCCCTGTTTGTTGCAGTACCACATGGCGGTGGTGTTGTCTGTGAACACCTGCACTACCTTCCCTTTGACAGAGGGAAGGAATGCCTTGAGTGCAAGTCGGATCGCCCGGAGCTCCAGAAGGTTGATATGGAGCCGGGACTCCGCCGGAGACCAGAGGCCTCTGATCTCCGCGTCTCCCATGTGACCGCCCCATCCCAGAAGGGACGCGTCCGTCACAACTGTGTGCTCTGGCTGGGGAAGGGAGAGGGATCTGCCCATGACCCATTGCCGGTTCGAGAGCCACCACTGCAACTGTCTTGCAGTCCCCTCCGAGATCTGGACGTGATCGGACAGGTTGCCCTGGTGCTGCGCCCACTGGAACTTCAGGTCCCACTGCAGAGCCCGCATATGCCATCTGGCATGATTGACCAGCAGGATGCAGGAGGCCATGAGGCCCAGCAGCCTCAGGGTCATCCGTACCGAAACCCAGGATAAAGGCTGAAAGATCGGAATCATAGCCTGAATATCCCGGACTCGCCGTTCGGGAGGATAGGCCCGAAACTGCGTCGTGTCCAGAACCGCTCCGATGAAAAGGAGCTGTGGAGAAGGAATCAGATGCGACTTCGGCACATTGATGGAGAACCCCAGCGAGTGCAGGAGTTCGGCCGTAGTCTGGAGGTGGGAGACGACTGCCTGGGACGAGCCCGCCTTCAGCAGCCAGTCGTCGAGGTAGGGGAAGACTGAAACCCCTGCCCGGCGCAGATGAGCTGCGACCACCGCCATCACTTTCGTGAACACCCGAGGGGCACTGGTAAGGCCAAAGGGGAGCACGGTGAACTGAAAATGCTCGGGGCCTACCGTGAACCGAAGGTAACGCCGGTGGGCCGGCAGGACGGGGATGTGGAAATATGCGTCCTGCAAGTCCAACGCTACCAACCAGTCTCCAGGGTCGAGGGCAGTCAAGACCTGAGCTAGGGTGAGCATCTTGAACTTCTCCTTCCGGAGGAAGCGATTGGCGTTCCGGAGGTCCAAGATAGGACGCATGTCCTCCTTGTCCTTTTGGGCACCAGAAAGTAGTGGGAGTAGCAACCACGCCCTACTTCTGGGGTCGGAACATGCTCGATGGCCCTCTTGGTCAAGAGGGCCGTGACTTCCTTCTGTAGAAGCACCAAGTGATCCCCTGACATGCGGTGGAATTGAGGTGGCATGGCTGGGGGGTGGTCTCGAAGGGGAGGGAGTAGCCCCTTCGGACAATGTCCAAGACCCACCTGTCCGAGGTGATGGTGCGCCAGTGGGGAAGGTGATGGCGGACCCTGCCCCCTACTGGCGTGCCGTGCACCTGAAAGGAGGGACTAGGAGGGCTTGGAGGCCGCGGACGGGTTGGAGGTGGTGGCCTGACCCGCACGCTGGTTGCCCGATCCGCCACGGCGGAATCCACGTCCTCGGCCACGCGAAGACGCCTGCTGCGCGGGCCGGTGGCTGGGCTGCTGACGTGAAGGGGCGCCCCTACCGTGGCCACGATAGGGGTGAAAAGCAGAAGTCAGCGGAGGGCGTCGAGCAGAAAGGCCCAGGGACTTGGCAGTAGCCCGTGAGTCCTTAAAGCGCTCCAACGCGTGGTCTGCTTTGGACCCAAAAAGACCGACTCCATCAAAGGGCATGTCCATGAGAGTATTCTGGACATCCCCTGAAAAACCAGTGGTTCTCAGCCAGGCGTGGCGTCGGAGCGCCACCGTCGTTGCAATAGACCTGCCCAGCGAGTCGGCGGTGTCAAGGCCACAACGTATAGTGAATTTAGCCGCATCCTTCCTTCCGCAATGGCGCGGGAAAGCAGTGTCTGGACCTCCTCAGGACACTGGGGCAAAACATCCGCCACCGAATCCCACAGGGAGTGGGTATATCGGCCCAAAAGACAAGCGGTGTTAACGGACCGCAAGCCAGCACTGGAGGAAGAAAAACCTTTCTTCCCAAACTGATCCAGGCGTTTGGATTCCCTATCCGGAGGGGCGGTAGGGAAGGCGGTTTGGGAAGCGGAGGCTTGGACAACCAAGCTCTCAGGAGTGGGGTGGACAGAGAGAAACAGGGGGTCGCCCGGAGCTGGGCGATGGCGTCGTGACACGTTCCGATCCACAGGAGCCCCTGTGTTGGGCTTGGACCAGGCGCCCAAGAGAACGTCAGTGAGGGCGTCGTTAAACGGCAGCACAGTCTCCGCAGAGGAGGCTGCCGGCTGAAGCACCTCTGTCAAGATGTTAGGCTTGACCGTCAAAGTAGGGAGTTGGAGACGTAAGGCCCCAGCTGCCCTACGCAACACCGTACCAAAATTGGCTCCCTCCTCCGTAGCCACGGGAGGAGACAGCATGCCAGTGTCAGGGGAAGTATCCAGACCACTGGCCTCCCCTAGACTCTCTGTCCAGTCCTCATCGTACTGACAGTGTCGTGTCAGAGGGTCATCAGACCCCTCCCAGTCCAACTGGTCCTCCTCTGGTTCAAAATAAGGAGGAGGAGGGACAGTTGGGACCCAGGTCCCATCGGCGCCGGAGCCGGCGTCGAGCGGCGCTCGGTCCGGAGCCATGTCCGGAGCCGGAAGGAACTTGGGGACGACGCCGCCCGGAGCCCAGGGCGGCGTCGAGAGCGGCACCGGAGACATCGGCGCCGGTGGAGGTGTCGTTAGGTCGACCGGCGTCGATGGGGGTTGTGGAGCCGGGATCGAGGCTGGAGGCACGGGCGACGCCGGGGCCGGAGCCGTCGGCGACGCCGGAGCAACCCCATCAGGGCCCGCGGGGCCCGAAGGCGCACCGGAGGGGCCTGAAGGCCCGAAGAGGCGGGCCATGGCCGACAGGAATTCCTGCACTTTGGCCGGATCCGCCCCCGAACCCGGGAAGGGCGGGTATGGCGGGGGCGACTCCACAGGCATGTCCGGGGCCGCGGGGGCGGGGACGGTGCCGGGAGGGGCCTCAGCCGAGTCGCGAGACCGGCGAGGCGAAGTCCTAGAGCGATGATGCTTTTGGACTTCTTGTGTTTCGACTTACCGGACGAAGAAGACTTCGACGCCGACGACCGGTGTGGACTCCGCGATCGACCCCTGGACCTCTCACGCGACCGGGGCTTCCGCGGAGCCGAGTGCCGGGCCTCGAGGAGCTTTCGAGACCGCTCTCGCAAAGCTTTCGGGTTAAGGGCCTGGCAGTCGGTACAAGACTCCGTGTCGTGGCCTCGGCCGAGGCAGAAGAGACACTCCCAATGCGGGTCGGTGACGGACATCATCCGCGCACAGGCGCCGCAACGTTTGAAACCGGGCATCCCTACGACACCTTGAGAGATGAAAAAACAGTGAAAAAATTCACCAAAAAGTATGGTCAAAAAAATGACCAGGGCACTGATCTTCCCGGATCTGCGCTTGCTGGCGCGGAAAAAGAAGAACTGACGTCAGCGCGCAGGGGCGGCGTCTAAGTACTGCCCGCGACGTCATCCCGGCGAACACGACGCCTACGACGGACGCGGAGCCGCACGACGCCGCCTACCGACGCGCAAGGGTACTGCTACGCAAAAAACTTTCCGGATCCAGCCTGACGCCTGGGGATATTCTAAGGTAAGGAATCTGTCACTAACGTGTCTCTTTCAGATATAATAGAATCAGTGCCGTGATACTAGCTGCATGCGTCATGACGCAACAAGCCTCTGGGATGTCACTAGGACTCCTGAGCCGAAGCAACTATTAAGAGGACCCGTGAGCCCGCGCCATTATAATGTAATCATATAGTGCCAGGACTCTAACCACATGCCTCAAGATGCAACAAGCCACTGGGATGTCACGAGGACGCCTGAGCCAGTGCCATTATAATAGAATCAGTGCCGTGATACTAGCAGCATGCGTCATGACGCAACAAGCCTCTGGGATGTCACTAGGACTCCTGAGCCGAAGCCACTGTTAAGAGGACCCGTGAGCCCGCGCCATTATAATGTAATCATATAGTGCCAGGACTCTAGCCACATGCCTCAAGATGCAACAAGCCACTGGGATGTCACGAGGACCCCTGAGCCAGTGCCATTATAATCTAATAATGTAGTGCCGTGACCCTACCTGCATGCGTCACGGTGCAACAAGCCACTGGGATGTCACGAGGACCCGTGAGCCCGCGCCATTATAATGTAATCATATAGTGCCAGGACTCTAGCCACATGCCTCAAGATGCAACAAGCCACTGGGATGTCACGAGGACCCCTGAGCCAGTGCCACTGTCACAAGGACTCTTGAACAGGTGCCATTATAATCTAATAATGTAGTGCCGTGACCCTACCTGCATGCGTCACGGTGCAACGAGTCACTAGGATATCACGAGGACCTCTGAGCCAGCACCATTATAATGTAATCATATAGTGCCAGGACTCTAGCCACATGCCTCAAGATGCAACAAGCCACTGGGATGTCATGAGGACCCCTGAGCCAGTGCCACTGTCACAAGGACTCTTGAACAGGTGCCATTATAATCTAATAATGTAGTGCCGTGACCCTACCTGCATGCGTCACGGTGCAACGAGTCACTAGGCTGGCACAAGGACCTCTGAGGGGTGCCATTAGAATGTAATTATATAGTGCCGTGACACTAGCCGCATGGAAGCCGCTAGGATGTCACCAGGACCCTGGAGCCAGTGCCATTATAGTGTAGGCATACAGTGCCCTAACACTAGCCCAAGAGAACCCCTCCCGTTTTGCAGACGTGTTATCACACCAACTCGGAAGCCGGTAACTTTTCAATGTTTTGCAACTGGATTACAACTGCAAAACATTCATACATCGCTTAATGAATCACTACTTGGGAGGGATGCCCTAAACATCAGCTGTGGCTCCTTCGCTATGGATCATTTTATGATCATTTTATTTTTCATCCTGTAGTCGAGTCTGGGGGCGCACAGCACTGCAGCAGGTGGAGTTGGAGTGGTGGGCACTGCTGTCAGTGCACATGACGGTTTAGCCGACCATCTCAGGCCGGCCAAACCGTCATGCGCACTGACATCTCTCCAACCCAGCTGTGTTGCTGGGTGGAGAGCTCAGCAGGCAGAGGTTCCCAGCTCTTGATGGAGCGCAAAACAAGCCTGCTCCACCCAATGCCGATACTGCTCTCATGGATATGAGAGCAGCGTCTGGATTGGCTGTAGGGGAGTCTGGGAGCTTCAGCTGATGCCCAGAAGAGCAGCGAGCAGAAGACCGGCAAGTACGTTTTTTTATTGTTTGTTTTGTTATAGGCCCAGCCCCCTGCGCTGCCCCACCACATTTCCCGGACATCAGCCGCTACTGCTAAATATGCCCTTTGCGAATAGCGATTTGGTATGGGTTTTAAAACACATTTTACGATTCGGTAAAGTGCAAGTGAGCCCTTAGGATGTCACAAGGACCCCGAACTGGTGCCAAAATAATGTAGGCACACAGTGCCATAAACCTAGCCACATGCACCAAGGTGGCAGTGAGCCCCAAGGATGTCACGAGGACTACTAAGCTGGTGCCAGTATATTGGCATTTAGTGCCGTAAACCTTGATGCATGAGCCAAGGCTCACGACAGCCCCCAGGAAGTCACCAGGCCCCCTGGATCCGATACCATTCTAAAGCAGGCATATATAGCGCCGTAACCCAGTGGAAAGAGGGCACTTCTAGTCCCCTGTTCACAGTGTGTCTCCGTCTCAAGAGTATTGTAGTATTTCTGATAGGAGGCGGGAATGTGGGTTCCTGGGCTGCAAGGCCGTCAGCGGGTAATGGAGTACTGCCATTTAGCATCAGTGTCCTAGTACAACAAAACTGGCCCACTCCAATAGGATGAGCATGTTGGATAAGAGAAGCGGAACAATCAAGCTAACTCTTGGAGCAGTCAAGCTTCCTTGGAGGTGGTGGAACAGTCAAGCTTCCTTGGAGGTGGTGGAACAGTCAAGCTTCCTTGGAGGTGGTGGAACAGTCAAGCTTCCTTGGAGGTGGTGGAGGAGTCAAGCTTCCTTGGAGGTGGTGGAGCAGTCAAGCTTCCTTGGAGGTGGTGGAGCAGTCAAGCTTCCTTGGAGGTGGTGGGGGTTAGAGATCAGACACAGCACCATAAATAGCATTCAGACTCAGTGTCCAGCCAGTGCTGTAGCATCAACAAAGAAGGTAAGATTACAGGTAAAGAGCAGCCACCAACATGATGCACAGGGAAAACCAGAAGCCACTAAAGTCCTATCGGATAGTGGGCTTGTGGTGCTTGTTATCCTATAGGGCGGCTCCCAGTAACACTCAGGGAAAGTCTGTCCTCATGGGGCCTTTAACCATAATGTTTCCAAATAGCCCGTCAATGCTGTGTCAATGGGGCGGAGGCACCAGAGAAAAAAGACTGAATACAACTACCTAGTTATATTTCTGTCCCTCTTTCAATGGCTCTGGGTCGGATAGTTGACATCTCAGTTGGTGGAGGCCCCAGCGGCTGTGTCTCCAGTCACCAAACTATAAATAGTAAGAGGTCCTTGGACCTGAAAACTCAGCACCCCAATCTAGGGTCCCACCCATCCTAGTCAGGGGGGCAGTCTAGAGGTCATTCAAGGTCTCAGTGTCCGGGACAATGCTGAAAGGGGCTCTGGTGACCACAGCTGTTGAGAACACAGGTCAGCGATCTGATCCTACATCTGAAGGAGCAGAAGCAAGATAACCGGGTTCCTCTGGGTCTGGGGATGTGGGTCACAGAGGTGCCGAAACCTCGGGGAGGGCCACGGGCAGGGCAGTCTCACCAGATTGCTTGAAGAAAAGGCATCTTTGCAGCTCCTGACTTCTCCAGGCCTTCTGGGCTGAGGAGCTCTTGCAGCTCCTGGGTGGTCTTGGACCCTTGAGTTTCCTGTGTGTCAATCTCAACTGGATCAGGACCTCCTCACAGGGGCGAACCAGTTCTTTTCACCGGGCAGGTCATCACCTCATCACCCCACTGGTTAGGGCAGCAGAGCTTCCCTCAAGAGTCACGGCTGCTCCTCAGCATGTGCAGGAGACTGGAAAGCAGCAGAGGCGGGGGGCCTTCGAATGCCCTTCCTTTGGGCCGGTGACAAAATCCCTAGTTGTCCAAATAATGTGCAAGATATGAAGTCAAGGGGGGCAGCACTCATCCCACTTTGATATCCAAGGTAGAAAGCCCTTCCTGGACCTCTTTGGCTTTCACAGGCGTCATGAGCAGTTTCTCCAAGGTCGGACCAGTTCAAACTATAAAAAGTCCAGGAGAAGGTCGACTTTGCTAGGTCAGAACCCAGTAACAGTGGGACTGGGAGCGCGTCTAGGCCCAGTATACAAGATTCCTAAATGTGTACGTACAGAAGTGGAGTATGCAGTCCCTAAAAGTATCAGAAAAGGAAACAGAAGAGGCAGTAGGCCTGGAGGGGTCTGAGCAAGCAGATCGGGGTGGAATCTGACACCTGGTAGGATGTCATGCTTCATCATCGGGCAGCTCCTCGTTGGGCCGGTGCTGCAATGCCCAACAGGCCCTCCGTGGGAGCTCTTTGCCGGAGGGTCTTTTAAAATAAGACGCCGTGATGAAGTGCAAGTGGAGGTGCTGTGTGTGTGGTATGAAAATAACTAAGAGAGACCCTGAAAGTTTCAATACGTGGGACCTCTTATTATAAATAAAAACACGGACTGGATGTGCTGGAGACAATGATTCGGTACAGCTCTTGCTTTCGAGCAATCAGATCCCCCCGATCTGCTTGCTCAGACCCCTCCCGACCGACTGCCTTTTCTGATTGTTTTAGGCACTGCATACTCCACTTGTATACACCTTTGCTAGGTGACAGCCAGCAACACAGGAAGATGGAGTGGGCAGGTTTCACTCTAGGTGGTGAAATGAAATGGTTGCTTACCTGTAGGAGTAGTTTTGCATCTTAAAGAATTTTCTGGATTCACATAGTGTGTATTATTCTGTCATCTAGTGGTTGGGTCCAGATAGTCTTTTTAATCTTTTTTCCCTTTTGGTTTTTCTTTTGTAGCGTTGGCATCGACCGTTTGGTTGTATGTCCCACCTTGTCAACAGCAAACATACACCTCTGAAACCCCTGTGTATGGTAGCCCTCTTAAGATTATTTTTTCACGATCTGCTGAGGCCTCTTGATTTGGCTCAAGTTCATCTCTGCTCTTTTTTTTTTTTTTAAACCTTTATTTTTCAGTTTTAGAAAAACACGCACAAAAAAAAAACCCAGCAGTTAGCGATAAGCATGGTAAAGACTGTAAACACGTAATGTAATGTGACAGTTTGCCAGACAAGGCCACGTGCAATCTGTCTGCACTCCCCAACCTGGGGCTCCTTTCCCTTGTTACAAATCTCTCTCATTCTGGGGAGGGAGGGAGGACTGCATGTGAATCCAGAAACTCTTCAAACTGCAAAACTACTCCCACGGGTAAGCAACCATTTTGTTGTGTGGTGTGAACCTTTTCTGGATTCACATTCTGTGCAAAGACTTTGTAGTGGTTTGTTGATCTCTTGGGAGGTTAGGCTATAATTAATTTGTATTTGCAAACAGCTGTTTTAGAACTCTTTGTCCCACCTGTGCTTGCTGGTTTGTTGGGATGTCCACACAATAGTGTTTGGTAAAGGTGTGTGTGGAAGCCCATGTGGCACCCCTACACATTTCATTGATGGATATATTGGGGATGACTGCGGTTTTTGCTATTGGTGACGACTGACGTTTTTGCTCCATTTTTCCTTGTGAAGTGAGCGCTTGGGTTTTCCTCTGGAGTAACTCCCGCTGCTGTGTGGCATCTCCTTATTGTCTGTACTGTCCATTTTACTGTCCATTTTTACCCCTTGGAAACCTGAATGAAGGAAACAAAAAATTGATTTCCCTTTCTTATTGCCTTTGTTTCCTGACTGTAGTACATGACCGCTCTTCTGACGTCGTGTGTGTGAAAAACTCATTCAGCTCTGGACTTTGGTTGCGGTAAAAAAAGATGGTAGCTGTATGGTTTGATTGACGTGGAAGAACGACATCACCTTTGAGAGGAACTGTGTGCTTGTTCAGGTTACCACCTTGTCCATGTGAATTTGTAGGTAAGGTTCACATACAGTAAATGCTTGTAGTTCGCGAATCAGTCGTAGGGATGGGATGGCTACCTGGACAGTCATTGTTAGGGTTAGAAATTGTAGACATATGCTGTGCATTGTCTCGAAGGGTGGGTATGATATTTCACTATAGTTGTGTCATGTGCCCATTGGCTTTCAGGTGCTACTCTGGATGCCAGGGCCTGAACACATGCCACTTTGAGGTGTAACACCATCTTGTGGATGGTCTTCGAGATTCCCGCAGCACTTCCATGGTTCTTTCAAGTAAGAGTAGATGCTGAAGTTCTGTGTCTTCAGGAGACACGCTGCTAAGCCGAGTGTGTGTGGTGCTGGGTGTAGCACACATCCCCCTTGCATCGTCAGTAGGTCTTGATGCACTGGTAGCGTTATTTTCCTGTGCTGTGCCATTCCTACCAGGTTTGTCTTTCACATTTTGGGCAGATTAAGATTGGTGTTATTGTTGCTTTTCTGGATTCCAAATGGTATCAGAGGGATTGGTGGACAGTGTATGCAAATCTGCATGCCTAGGCCATTGACAGCCCATTTCCCAGCTATTGGTGTGTTGCGAAGAGGTCTATAGACGGTGTTTTCCACCTTCTGAAAACATGTCCACCAATTTTTGGTTTTAGTTCCCAACAGTGCGCGATACTTGCTTGTCTGCTTCTGTGTTTTGTACTCCTGGTAGGTGTATCATCCCAAGTATGATGCGTCTCTGAATGGTCCATGGCCATATTTCTTGTGTTTGAGTGGGCAGTTCGTGGGATACTGCCCCCCCACCCCCGTTTGTTGAGGTAAAACATAGTTGATGTGTTGTCTGTCTGGATTGATGCTTTTTTCCTCATTATTTGCATTTGAAAAGCTTTCGGTGCCAGAAATATTGCCTCGAGTTCCAGCACGTGTGTGCTTTATGTGCCCCCTCTGGACTCCATGGTCCCCTGATCTTTGGGCTGTTCACTTGTGCTCCTCACTCTGGGTGTGAGGCATCCGTTGCAGTGGTGATAGAGGGAGTTGGGTGGTTGAATGGTCTGCTTATCATAATGTCTGACCGTTCCACTACTGGAGCTCTTTATGGACTCTCTGTTACAACCACTACATCATTCCAGACCATTGTCTCTGTAGCCCCTCCGGCGGTGATCTCATGTGCCCACTGGCATTGGGCATTAGCGGTATGCAGTAAGTCATCATTCCCATCAATTTCCCCACAGTCCTCACTGTCAGAGCTTACCCCTCCTGCTAAAGTCGAATCTGCTCTGTCAACACCTGATTATCTTCGAACAGGGAGCACCCCTGCTTGAGTTTTTTCTAGCTCCCAGGAAAATCTTTCCCCTTTATCCCTTACTTGAGTTTTCTAGATTTATGGAGAAACCTAAGTTGTGTATGGTTTGCATTGCTGTGACGATGCTCTCCTGTCACATCTGGAATATTCCTGCCTTTACTAACCAGTTGTCCAAATAGGGGAAAACGTGTATCCCCCCCCCCCCCTCTCCTTAGGTGGGGCGCCACAGCAGCAGGGCACTTTGTAAAAACCATCGGGATAGATTTTGTGCTGAAAGGATGAACCTTTAACTAGTAATGTACCTTGTCTGCTACGAATCGCCGGGATGTTGTGTCCACTGTTCATTAGGATGTGCAGTTATGCGTCCTCAAGGTCCATCGTTGACATGCAGTCTCCCCTTCTCAGGCGTAGGATGACTTCCTGTCAGATTGTCATTTTGAATTTTTGAGTTTTGACGTATTTGCTTAAGACCCTGAGGTCTAAAATGGGTCTAAAAGACAAGTCTATATTTGGTAGCAGGAAGTAGACAGAGTAAGGTCTCAGTCCCCTTTCCTTTACAGTGACTCTTTCTATCACTCATTTGAGTAATAGGTCCTCAACCTTGTCTTTGAGGCAAGTTTGTTCCTTGAAATTGACTGACCTTGAGCTTGCTTTGATGGTTGCTTTAACAATTCAATACAATATCCGGGCCAGATAATGTTTGGATTGCATTTGTCAGAGGTGATGGTGCTTCATTGCTTGAAGAACCCTCCGACCCCTCCCCCCCCACTGGTGTTAGATGTCAGGTGATATCTAATGCAATGCCACTGCTGGAGGGTCCTGCCCCTCCCCACCCCCCTCTGGAGTCTGATCCTCTGCCTCTTGCTCTCCACCGAAAGAGCGGTCTATGCACGGTGGTGTAATGCCACTGTGGGGAGGTCCCTTGGGGTGGTGCCTGTGGCCTGAAGCAGAGCCCGGCTGTTGGTTGTGCCCCTCCTCGTGTAGGTGATGGTATGGCTCCCTTAGTTCTTGACGTCTGATTATCTTTCATGCCCTGGAGGACCTCATCAACAGCGTTCCCGAACAGGGTGTTTCCGGCGAATAGTAGGTGAGGAACTGAAGGGGTGGTTGTTCACGGTGGTGTCCGCCCTAGTGCAATGGGTATGATTTTGTTTGATCCAGATGTCCAAAATAGGCAGACCCCTACCCATTGAGACAAAGGCTTGACTTGGATGAGGGACAGAGCTGAAAACGAAATCTTCCAATTTAAGAGTGTCCCTTAATGGTTTAGAAAGATCCGGATTAATCAGAAGTCTTCATGCTTTTGAGTCCGTTTAATATTGTTCATCCAGAACAGTGACGTAAACAAAAAGACAGCCAACATCTGTTTCGCCCCTTTCAGCGCGCAGGCCTGGGGCTTTCTCAAGGCGTAAAAGATTGTTCGGAAAGGTAGTCGATAAATCACATAATAGGTCAATTATTGGGAGAATAAGTTCGAGCAGCATGTACGCTGTTCCGAAAACGTTAAAGTCGCTCGTGGTCCAATCTAAACTTGGCTTGATTAGTAGAGGCGTTTGCAATGCTGTCAGCTATGTGGGTGTCAGGACATATCTCTGCGATCGCTTCCGGTGAATGGCTTATAGATGACAGCCGCTTCCACCTCAAGTTGAAAAGCAGTCACCCGCAGTCACGCGTGCCATCTCAAGGTGGTGCCTGTGCATAACTGCCTACTGTCAATGTTCGCTGCGCCCAGTGCTGATTTCAAGCAGGGGTTTGCAAAGGTTTGTCCGCTCTGAATTACAGTCTTGACCATTTTCTTGTACTGATCAGGCAGGCTTTGCATCAGTTTGTCAATTTCATCCCATTGCTGGTGTCCATAGCTGTTCAGAAGTGTATTTGAGGTAGCTGTGCAACGTTGGATCGCTGCGGAGTGCTCCACCTTTCCATCTTTCTCCCATCCACATCGGGATCCTGTGTGCCTTTTTGGAGGATACGGTTGGAAAGGATGTTGGATGCAGTAAGCTATGTATGGGAGATGTTGGGTGAGGTGAATGAGGTTCAGAGATGTGCTTCAAATTTAGGTGCACATTGGTGCATAAGGTGTTACGGCGAGGACAAGCATAGATGCATTTAATGGCTACCTACTTTTTAAAATTGTTTCAATTATTTTGAAAGCAGGGATGATTAACCGAGGGCTCGGCCTGGAGCAGGATCTCTATGCTTTGGTGAGGGGTTTGCAGAGCTTGAGTTGCAGGAAAGGTGGTCCAGTTCCATGGATTGCTGGATGGGCGATGCAGGTTTCTTTGAAAGCAACGAGAGTCCAAAGGATGGAATAAGGAGTCGAATGTCTGATGGATTGTTGTATTTTTCCAAGTATGAGGAAAGGGACTCCAAGGTATAGTCTGTTGGCCGCGTTGAGATGGGACAGCATCAAAATGTGTTTATTTGAGCTTTTTGAGAGGATCCAAGGCATGGGAAGAATTCATGCAGGTGCCACATCAAATCAGAGAAACTGTTTGGAAACTTGAATTACTTGGGATATGAGGAGGATCAATGACAGAGAAGAGATGTAGGTTCCCTTCTGGTCTTCGAATGAAGCCTTCTCCAGGCCTGTGGGCTGCAGCGGGAGACCAAATACCCCACTAAGGTGCTTCATCTCTCCTCTTGTGCTCAGCAACAGCGAAGGTATTTTGGTCCTCTTATGGTCTTCAGAAGAAGCCTGCTCCAGGTGTGTGGGCTGCAGTGTGAGACCCCAAGACCAGACTAAGGTGTTTCATCTCTCCTCTTGTGCAATGTGAGACCGCAAGACCACACTAAGGTGTTTCATCTCTCCTCTTGTGCAATGTGAGACCCCAAGACCACACTAAGGTGTTTCATCTCTCCTCTTGTGCAAAGTGAGACCCCAAGACCAGACTAAGGTGTTTCATCTCTCCTCTTGTGCACCTCTTGTGCAATGTGAGACCGCAAGACCACACTAAGGTGTTTCATCTCTCCTCTTGTGCAATGTGAGACCCCAAGACCACACTAAGGTGTTTCATCTCTCCTCTTGTGCTCCTCTTGTGCAATGTGAGACCCCAAGACCACACTAAGGTGTTTCATCTCTCCTCTTGTGCTCCTCTTGTGCAATGTGAGACCCCAAGACCACACTAAGGTGTTTCATCTCTCCTCTTGTGCTCCTCTTGTGCAATGTGAGACCCCAAGACCAGACTAAGGTGTTTCATCTCTCCTCTTGTGCTCCTCTTGTGCAGTGTGAGACCCCAAGACCAGACTAAGGTGTTTCATCTCTCCACTTGTGCTCCTCTTGTGCAGTGTGAGACCCCAAGACCACACTAAGGTGTTTCATCTCTCCTCTTGTGCAATGTGAGACCGCAAGACCACACTAAGGTGTTTCATCTCTCCTCTTGTGCAATGTGAGACCGCAAGACCACACTAAGGTGTTTCATCTCTCCTCTTGTGCAATGTGAGACCCCAAGACCACACTAAGGTGTTTCATCTCTCCTCTTGTGCTCCTCTTGTGCAATGTGAGACCCCAAGACCACACTAAGGTGTTTCATCTCTCCTCTTGTGCTCGGAAGATGCTGGCTTCACCTCTGTGGGGGAAATGGAGAGACTCTGAGAATGACACAGAATGGGTGCTAGTTCTTGTATGCTCACAGGATGCTTGGCTCAAGTCTGAGGGGTGTGGTATGACATTTATGAATCTCAGAGGCTCATCTCTATTCTGGGGGCAAGGAGGGTTAGATGGTCAGAGTGTAGTTGTCTTCCGAAGCCTTAGGATTGAAAGGAGTACGTCAGAAGGATGTGGAACAGATTGTAATGTACCTTTGTGTTAACAGTGTGAAGATTACCCAATGGACTATTTTAGGATGTGGGTCTTGCACACTGGTGTTGTAGGCCATGGACCAATAATGTGGGGCTTTTGACCGGGGTAAACTGGGCCTCAGATGCGGGGTTATAAACCTTTGACAGGGCTGATGTTGATCCTTTGCTTTGACTATTGTCTTTGATGCACAATTCCACATTTTTGAATGGCGCCGAGTAGTTTATTTTGAGTTATGTTACTGGATATCTGTATAGTGCACATATCACCAATTACTTCTCTGTTTGGCACTTTGTTCAGACTTTGGATCAGGGTTGCCATTTGTCCAGCAGGTGTTTTTACTGGGGAAAATTACAGCAGATATCACACTTAGTATGAGTGCGTGGTTTGTAGGGTGTCGGTTACTGTTACGAAGGGATATGATAACACCCTCCTGTCCCCCTTTACGGCCCTCCAACCTGAAGCGTGTCAATGGGTTGGTTGTCAATGGGTTGCCTCTGCATGCCCACATATAAGATGCTGCGGTCGTCACGCGTAAGAGGGGATCTTGCGACAGAGAAAGGGCTTGGGCAGAGTCAGTTGCAAGTCAAGCTTACAAGACAAACACTGGAGCCAGTGGTCTCATTAACCCACCACTTTAGCAGCTTGAGCGGGGGATGGGAGCCACAGCGCCTTTTAACATTTGACTTTAATGGGAGGCAACGGTGTCCACACACAAGCTGCTGATTACCACTGCATGATATTAGCAGGAAAAGGGGGCACAAAAGGAAAGAAGAGGGGAGGGTGCAGCATACGAGGTAGAGAAAGATGGATAGAGAAAAAGGTGGATAGGTTGGTGGAGACATGGATAAGGGCTGGGTGGAGGGATGGGAGAAGGGTGAAGGGAGAGCATGATGAAGTGATGGAGAAAGATGGATGGTTGAGAGATGATCGATACACAGATGGAGAGAAGGATGGATGGTGGCAGAGAAAGAAAAGAGATGGAGAAAAGGATGATTTAGAGGAGGAAGGATGATGGAGAGACTAAATGAAGTAAGGATGCAGAACAGGATGGAAGGATGGCCAAATGTATTTTGAACTGAGGTGTAAAAGGCACCATGTGGCCACACTGTTTTCAGAATTCCCTCGAGGAAGCAACCAAACGTATTCCGGGCTTGCATGCCTCACTCGCTCAAAATATTGGACAAAGTGGGGCATATTTCATTTTTCTGGCTACTCCCTTGACTCGAGTCGTACTAAGTTGATACACTGGGTACCCAAAATGGTAAACACTTTTCCTTGTAGAGCTGTCCGGCACCACCTCCCCGCAGGGAAATGTATGAGTTGTACAGTTCCTGCTGTTGACACATTGGGGCTTTTTCATGCACAGAAAGCAAAAGTGATTAGAACAGTCTGCCTGCTGCCTTCAGCCCTTCTGGAAATATCCCACGGGATGGTAGGTAAATCTAGGCCTACTCCCAGGGCTAACCGGTCTTGCAGAAACTCACAGCCTGTCGAAAAATGTGTCCTACAGCGTAGTAACATATCTTGGCTGTGCAGCAATGTATTCCTGTATCCCAATTCAACCTCTGAGCTGCCGTTCAGGCTTAGGTGCAACTACAAGTTTGCCATAGTAGGGTTGGAGCATCTCCTCTGGACCTCACCCCCAAAACTCTTTAGGCAGAACCCATACCCTACCCAGCAAGCACAACAAATGAAGCAGTCTCTTATGTGCTCACATGGAAGTGCTTCAGTTGCTCATCAGGGATCTGAAGCATTAAACTAATGGTAAATGCACTACAATGCAATATATGATGAAGATTATTTACCTGAACTCGCAGGACTGTGGGCCCAACAAACAACCCCGCCTCTGAATGTTAGGCAGATACCTAGAAGAACCTGACGGTGGCGCTACAGAATGCATGGACTTTGAAGAGCAACATTCACATCCCTAGGAGGTGACGCAGACCTCTGGAAGGTCTGCAGCATCAGTCCGCGGAGAGGAAGCGCTGTATCTCACCAAGCAGAGGGGCCTGCAGAGCATGGAGTCCAAGGATCGTGGTCTAGGCTCCCGGTTCCAAAACCTGCTTCACCCTATAGTGATTATTTTTACTGTAGCTCGGGGTGGAACTTGTGCCCTTACCTTGAAAGGAACAGCGGACTTGTAGGAGTCAGGCACCTCCCAGCTCAGCAAGACGGATGTCTTCATCACAGCGTTCACGCGAAAGTTCTTTGCAAACACTAGAAAAAATAAACGAAATAGTGGGCCCAAGTAGGTAGGGAACCAATTCACAACCCCACTAGGACAAAGGGAACAACCTTCAGGACAGGTACACAACGTGGACTTCTTCCAACACAATACTGAGGTGTAACTGTTCAGGAGCTGAAGGTGTCGATGTATGAGGGAGAATTCATCAATCTCAATCTAAGCCTACATTCCAAACCACTCGCCTTCAACTAACGTTTGTGTTGTATTCTGATATGTTTAACAAGTTGATCACCTTGTTGCTTGTAACTTATAGTTTCTTACCTGTCGGTGTAGTTTTGCAGCTTGAAGACTTTCTGGATTCACTATGCTGTGCATTATTCCGCCATCTTGTGTTTGGGTCCGCAATTGTAGTATTTTTTCTCTTTTTTATTTTTTTTCGTGGCCCAGGTGGGCGGCGACGTCCCACCATTTGGTGTCCTTCGTGACGTCGACGCGCTTCCTGCGGAAGCTCCCACCTTTGGTCGCCATCTTCGGATTCTTTTTTCTCCTTTCTTGTTTTGTTGTCCGCTTGTTTGATCCCTTTAGCTGTGTATGCAATTTTAGCCTGCTTTGTCCTTATGCCTCATCTTTCTGGCGGAGGAGGGTGGGATCGCTAGTGAATCCAGAAAGTCTTCAAGCTGCAAAACTACACCGACAGGTAAGAAACTATACGTTTTGCAGCGTGAATCTTTCTGGATTCACTATGCTGTGCATAGACTTAGTAGCGGTTTTCCCTTATTGCGGTGGCTGTGTGGAAGATGAGCATTGGTTACTGAAAATATGTTGTAAGACCTTTTGTCCTACTTGCGCTTCTTTGTTCATTTGAATATCCACACAGTAGTGCTTAGTGAACGTATGCACTGAAGAACATGTTGCAGCTTGGCAAATGTCTTGGATAGGTGTGTTCGCTAGAAACGCAATTGTTGCTCCCTTCTTCCTTGTTGAGTGAGCTTGAGCTGCTCCTTGTAATTGTTGTCCTGCCTGTTTGTGGCAGAGTTGAATTGTCTGCGCAATCCATCGTGCAATGGTATTTTTGGTGACTGGTCGTCCCAGGAAACTGCTGGCAAAGGAGACAAAGAACTGCTTTGTTTTCCTGCACTCCTTTGTCCTTTCCATATAGTGCATTACCGCCCTTCTGGCGTCTAGTGTGTGCAGCGCCCTTTCGGTTTGTGTGGAAGGGTTTTGGAAAAAACTTGGTATTTGGATTGTTTGGTTAATGTGGAACCGAGACACCACCTTTGGCATGAAGTGTGGGTCCATCCTCATTACAATCCTGTCCTTGTGTATTTGCAGGTACGGCTCTTGGAGTGTCAGTGCTTGCAACTCACTTACTCTTCGTAGTGATGTGATAGCCACTAAGAAGGCCGTCTTTAGCGTGAGCATGTGCAGTGTAGTTTTGTGAATAGGTTCAAATGGCGCTTTCATCAACTGAGTGAGCACTACGTTGAGGTTCCATGCTGGTGCTGGCATCCTTTTTGGGGGTGCGATTCTTTTCGCCCCTTCCAGAAATATCTTCACAACTTGGGAGGTGAAGAAACTTCTCCCCGTCTCCCCTCTTGTGTATGCCACTACCGCAGCCAAGTGCACCCTCAGGGATGTGTAACTTAATCCGCTTTGTAGCAGGTGCGTTAAGTATTTTAGTACCGTTGATTCCCTTGTGATCTTCCGTTGTAGATTCTCCTTGATGTACCATTCGGAGAACCTCTTCCACTTTCCTACGTAGCACTTCCTTGTGGAAGGCCTCCTTGCCTCCCTGAGTACTGCCATGGTACTGGGTGGTAATTTGAGGTGTGCAAATTCTAAGTCTTCAGGAGCCACGCTGCTAGGCTGAGGCTCTCCGGTTCTGGGTGTAGCACCTTTCCGTTCTGCATTGCTAACAGGTCTTTTCTTCTTGGGAACCTGTGTGCTGGTTCTTGTGCCATTTCTACTATCTGTGAGAACCACACTGCCTGGCCCACTGGGGTGCTATCAGTATTAGTGTCATGTTGCTGATTCTGCATTTGCTGAGTACCCTGTGTATCAGTGGTATCGGGGGAAAAGCGTATGCAAATGTCTTTGACCAATCTATCCATAGCGCATTCCCTTGTGACCAATGGTCTGGTTGTCTGGATGCGTAGTGTTGGCATTTTACATTCTGGTGTGTTGCAAATAGGTCTATTTGCGGTGTACCCCATTTCTGGAATAGCATCTCGGTTTCCTGCTGATTGAGCTCCCACTCGTGGGATGCTGACGCCTGCCTGCTGAGTCGGTCTGCTTCCACATTGTCCTTCCCCGGGAGATGTATTGCCAGTAGGTCTATTTCTAGCAGGGTGGCCCATTTCCATATTTCCTGTGCTAGCCCTGATAGTGCCACTGATTGTGTTCCTCCTTGTTTGTTGATGTAGAACATGGTGGTTGTGTTGTCTGTTTGGATCAATACCCTGTTTCTGTACAGCTGTTTCTGAAAGGCTTTTAAGGCTAGGAACACAGTTTTCAGCTCCAGGTAGTTGATGTGTTTGACTGCATCTTGCTGCGACCATAGACCCCTCACCCTGAGCTTGTTCATGTGTGCGCCCCACCCCAGTTGGGAGGCGTCCGTTGTGATGGTCACTGTTGGAGTTGGTTGTGTGAATGGCTTCCCCTGTGATATGTTTTCCTTGTTCCACCACGCCACTTCCTGATGCACTGCGTGTGTGACAACCACAAGATCTTCCCAACTCCCTGTTGCCTGTGACCATTGCTGCTGATTCCATTCCTGGAATGGTCTCGTGTGTAGCCTGATATTTGGGACTAGGTGGATGCATGACGCCATCATTCCCATTAGCTTGCTCACCGTCCTCACTGTCAGAACTTGCCCATTGCGGTAAGGACGTGTTTCCTTTTGTATCGCCAATGTTCTCCTCTTGCTGGGGAACACTTTGGCCTGTATGGTGTCGATCTCGGCCCCCAAGAATATCTTGATCTGCTCTGGGTTGGTTGACGATTTATCCCAATGAATTGAGAAACCCAGTTGACTTAGTGTTTGCACGACCTGCTGGATGTGTTCTTTGCATTTGTTGTAAGAGCTTGCCTTTACGAGCCAGTCGTCGAGGTAGGGCTATACGTGTATTCCTTGCCTTCGTAGGTGCGCTGCTACTGCTGCTATGCACTTAGTAAACACCCTTGGAGCGGATTTGAGTCCAAATGCTAGTACTGTGAACTGGTAGTGAGTAACCCTGGGCCTAGTACTACGCTCACGGATCAGGAGTAGTTTGTGCTACTACGCAAATTGCACGTAGCACAGTGCAAAAACTGTGCTAATTGACGTAGCGTAGCAGCAAAATCATCAACACCTACAAATGCTTTGATGAAGCAATTTTACATGCTAAAAAGCATATAACCAATTCACAAAAGTGAACTTTGAGAATGAAAATATCAGGCAATGAGAGAGGTGATGATTTTGGGGTCCCCTAACCTAGGGGAAGACCAAGCAGATGCCTCGAACACAAAGAGCATATCATGCTGAACGATTCAGTGGTGGTCCCTTCCTCCTAGGACCACCCCAAGCACAGTTATGGGCAAAAATACAATCCCAACCAAAGTCCCTGCAAAGCATTATGGGACGAGATTAGCAGTGGGCAGTGAATATTATAGTGTCCAATATCAAAATAATTCTACAAAGAGCTGCAGTTCAACTAGTCGTTACTAGATGTCCCTCACGAGTCAAATGCAAAAGCATTGAAACCCTTTCATGAAGCTTTTGCATTTGACTCGTGAAGGTCATCTAGTAACGACTAGTGGAACTGCAGCTTGATGTAACAATAATTTCAATGCTTTTGCATTTGACTCGTGAGGGACATCTAGTAACGACTAGTTGAACTGCAGCTCTTTGTAGAATTATTTTGATATTGGATACTATAATATTCACTGCCCACTGCTAATCTCGTCCCATAATGCTTTGCAGGGCCTTTGGTTGGGATTGTATTTTTGCCAATAACTGTGCTTGGGGTGGTCCTAAGAGGATGGGACCACCACCGAATCGTTCAACAAGATGTGCTTTTTGTTTTCAAGGCATCTGCTTGGTTCTCTCCCTAGGTTAGGGAGGATCCCAAAATCATCACCTTTCTCACTGCTTGTTAATTTATCGTTTTCAATTTTGTGAAATGACTATATGCATTTTAGCATATAAAAACAGAGATACTTATTTTATCTTAACTTGCACTGTGCAAGATGCCTTTGGCAATTATTGCACAGTGCAGCAAGCACACAGCTACGCAATTTGCGTAGCTACGTGTAGTTCAAAGTGTACTTCGCGTAGCTACACGTAGTGCTACTACGCAAACTACGCCCAGGGTTAGTAGTGAGTCTGGTTGATTACAAACCGTAGTAGCTGTTTGTGCCTGTGGTTGATGGGGATGTGTAAGTACGCGTCCTTCAGATCTATTGTTGCCATGTAATCCCCTTTTTGTATTTGTGGTATTACCTCCTGTAGGGAAGTCATTTTGAATCTTTGAGTTCTTATGAATTTGTTTAAGAATCTCAGATCTAGGATAGGTCGTAGTGTTTCGTCCACCTTTGGCACGAGGAAGTAGGTTGAGTAAACCCCTTTGTTCCTTTGGTTGTGCGGTACTGTCTCTATTGCCTTTTTGCTGAGCAGTTCCTTGGCCTCCAGCTGCAAGAGCGAGAGTTCCTTTGCTGAGTCAATCAATCAATCACGGCATTTATAAAGCGCGCTACTCACCCGGGAGGGTCTCAAGGCGCTGGGGGAGGGGGTAGGTTACTGCTCGAACAGCCAGGTCTTGAGCTGCTTCCTGAAGGAGAGATGGTCCTGGGTTCGCCGAAGGTGAGTGGGGAGGAGTTCCAGGTCTTGGCTGCCAGGTAGGAGAAGGATCTTCCTCCGGCGGTGGTTCTGCGGATGCGTGGTACGGTGGCGAGAGCGTGGCTGGTTGATCGTAGCTGGCGTGTGGGCGTGTAGAAGGTCATGCGGTCGTTGAGGTACTTTGGGCCCAGGTCGTGGAGGGCCTTGTGTGCGTGGGTGAGGAGTCTGAACGTGATTCTCTTGCTGACGGGGAGCCAGTGCAGGTCTTTCAGGTGTCCGTTTTTTCTTGTTTCTTGGTCTTTTTGTTGGGGGTTGTCTTTCCAGTTCTATGCAATATCCGTATTGTATAATGTTTAGTATCCACTTGTCTGTAGTGACCTTCCTCCACTGCTTGAGGAAGTTTTTTATCCTGCCTCCTACCGGTGTTGTGTGTTCTAGGGACTGTTTCCTGTGGATCGTTAGGTTTTTGTTTCTCTGTTTGTTGTTGCCCCCACCCGAGGTGTTGCTAGGGTGGTTGTGGGCTTGATGGTGAAGTCACTTGGAGGCGGGCTGTTGGCCTCCTCTACGAGATTATCCTCGTCCGTTTCCGCGCCCTCGAAAGGACTGGCCCCGGGGCTGGTACTGCCAGTTTTGCTGCTGCTGCCCTTGCTGCTGCTGGCCTTGGTTGTTCCTTTGGTAGCCTTGCTGGAACGTTTGGTGCGATGTGGCAGGCACATTGCCTCCTCTACCGCCCGGCCTTCTGGTGGGTGCCCCTCTTCTCATCACTCTGAACTGCAGCGCTCCCATGGACCTTGCTGTCTCGTTGTCCTTTTTGAGCTGCGTCAGCTTTTCATCAACTGGCGTGCCAAACAGTTGTCCGCCGTTGAAGGGCGTGTTCAGGATGTTACTCTGCACGTCTGGCTTGAACCCTGAAATCCTGAGCCATGCGTGTCTTCTCTCGGTCACTCCTATCATCATTAGTCTGCTGGATGTTTCTGCAGCATCCAAGGCTGACTTCAAGCATGTGTTTGCCATGCTTTTGCCTTCTTCCACCAGGTGAGCTGCCCTTTGTTGGTACTCATCTGGTAGATGCTTGAGGAGTTGCCCCACTTCGTCCCAGTGATGGTATGCGTGCCTGTTGATCAGGGCGTTTGAGTTTGCGATACGCCACTGTATTGCCGCATTTCTCTCCACCTTTCTCCCTGTCAGATCCATCCTCTTACTCTCCTTGTCTGGAGGTGGTCCGGTATTAATGGGCACATTGGCCCTTTTCCTGGCCGTAGCCGTAATTATGGAGTCAGCTGGCACTGATCCTTGTATGTATGCAGGGTCTTGGGAAGAGTGTTTGTACTTTTTCTCTGTTCTTGGAGTGACAGCCCTGCATACTGCTGGTTCCCTGAAGGCATCTCTCCCTTGGTCCAGCACACTAGGGAGCATGGGAAGGAATAGGTTCCTGGTTTGTTGAGGCAGTAGAGTTTCCAGGAGGAAATATGCCTTGGGCTTCTCTTCTTCCATTTTCACCCCATAGGTTTGTGCCGCCTTCAGGACTACCGTGTTGTAGACCCCGATGTCGTCTGGCGGCGAGGGCCTCGAAGGGTAAGTGTCTACCCCTTCTTCCGGCGATTCTGCGTCGAGGTCTTGCCATTCCAGGTCTTGTGCCTCCGAGGACGTCGAGTCCCGGTAGGATTGCAGGTCTTCGTCACCTTCTCTCTCGAAGTAATAGTCTTCGTCCCCCTGTTCCTCGACCGGTTGGGCGTTTTCGGCGGTTCGGCGTCTTCGTAGTCTATTTCGACCTCGAGCGCGGGTCTCGACGGGATGGAGTATTCGCTCATTTTGCGGTCGAAATCCTTCTTCCGCTGTAGGATGCTCGCCATTTCGGCCTCGAGCCTCCTCTTTTTTCTCTCCATCTCGTGCCTGTTCGGCGTCGAGGGCTGGAGCGGCTCTCTTCGGGGCCGTCGACGTGGACGATTGCCCCTCCCTTCTCGGCGCCGAGGTGTGCTTTTCGGGGGCAACCTTCGACGCCTTTGGTTTTTCGAGGGTTTTTGCCGATTGGGAGTCCTTTTCGAAGGATCCGCTCGGCTGACTGTCCTTGGTCGCTGTTGCCTTCGACGAATGTTTCGGCGGCAATGCTCCCTTCGAGGACTTAGCTTCACTTCTACGAGGTGCTTTGGCTTCACCCTTTCGAGTGTCGCTCGAGTGTTTAGGGGTCGACGACTCCCTTACCTCCTTCGACGTTTTCTTTTGGACCTCGATGACTGTGCAGTCCTCCGGTCCTTCGGCGATGTTGTCCTCCTCTCCACTTGAGAGGCCCAGGTCTCGGAACGATGGGGGTGGTCCTTGCCCCTGCATGTTGTGGTTCGCCCTTCTCTGCCTCTCCCTCACCTTGAGGGTCTTGGGTGTAAACGCCGAGCACGCGTTGCAGTCCTCGCTGCTGTGGTCGAGCGGCAAGCAGATGTTGCAGACTGGATGCTGGTCCTTCTGGGCGTACTTGTGGTGGCAGTTGGTGCAAAACTTGAACGGTGTCTTGTCCATACCCGCGCTCAGGGAGCCCCCTGCGAGCGCATTCTCTGTAGGACGTCGAGATCTCGGTCGTAAACCTTCTCCCTCGTCGTCCCGGCTACTTGTCTCGTAGTCCAGTGTACTTCAAAATGATTTTCGTTGGTTTTCTTCTATTTGCCTTGATTCCTCTTCCAAACTTCTGGAACTCTTCGGCGACGATCCAGACCCAACGGCGGAAAAAAGAATCTGAAGATGGCGACCAAAGGTGGGAGCTTCCGCAGGAAGTACGTCGACGTCACGAAGGACACCAAATGGTGGGACGTCGCCGCCCACCTGGGCAACGAAAAAAAAAAAAAAAAAAAAAATACTGCAATTCCAGACCCAACCACAAGATGGCGGAATAATGCACAGCATAGTGAATCCAGAAAGATTCACGCTGCAAAACTTTAAATATGTAATTCTGTGACATGTTAGATGTTCTAGTATGAGTGCTCATTGTTGTGTGATGCAGTGGTGTTCTCTGGAAAGTCAGTTGGTAGCTGGCTGGAGAGGGAGCATCGCCTACAGTCGTTTCTTCAAGAAGAAATCTACACAAAACTCTCCTGAAGTCTGAGTTCTATTACAAAATTTTCACTGTCAGCTGTCTCCACTCAAATCTGCATCATACTTTGCTCCAGCCTCCAATACTTAATGTCAAGCCTTACCCGTACAGCCTTGACCATGGTCACCGCTTTAGAAGTAAATGCACCGTTCGGCTCGGATGCGGACTACACCAGCTCCCTACACCTGGGTCAGAAACCGCAACCAGATCCTCATCGACAAGCCGCCCAACATTTCATCTAAAGAGCCGGCTCGACTCACCAAATTCAAACCTGAAAAACTGAGCTGGGACACAGTTCTTCCTCCGGTGACTGGCACAGTGCCCACAGCATGATCCCAGAAAACCTTGTGCCGTACATATATAATTTAAAAAAAAAAAATCACCTCTACATGCATAGGGCGCAAGATATTTTATGATATAGACCATCAAATGTACAGCGCTTTAAATCCTCTCCTGGAGCCCAAACTGGTCAACTCACTTATGACACCTAATCCAAGCCCGACCCCAAGGGAACCACCTGGAAATGCCTTGAAGAGATTCCGTTTGTGCCGTACTAGCTCCCATCACACAACCCCACTAGAATCCTGCACAATGTGCCTTGGACTCTGAACACTTATCAATACTACAATTCCATAAGCACTTGATCCATGGGTTCGCTCTTACCTTGCTCGACAGGCATAGTCCTGGACTGGATGCTGGGGCTAAGGGGTCCGATGCCTCGGTTGTTGTGAGCGCGCACCTTGATGTCGTAAGTGGTGTCAGGCTTCAGGTTGGTCAGAGGGATGCGGGTGTTGCTGGTGACATTGGTCAAGTCTTGTTGGCTATTGATATCCCGGTATACCACCGTGTAGTTGGTAATCTTGCCGTTGCGCTCGGCAAGCACGGGTGGGTCCCACGACACCTCAGTGGTGGACGTGGTGAGCCCCACAACCTCAAGGTTCTGGGGAAAGCCGCTGGGTAGGTCTTCAGGTGTAGTGATCTCCTTCTCAAACTCCTCACCAGGGCCCGCCTTATTCTTCGCCGAGAGCCGGAAGACGTAGGCGGCCCCCTTGTGCAGATTGATGACCGTGTAGTGGTTGGCATCCTTGCCAATGTCTATGGTGTTGAGCTTCTCCTCGTCCACACGTTTGTACTGCAGCCGGAAGCCCAGGAGCTCCCCGACCATCTCCTTCGGGGGGTGCCACTGGATGAGTGCCGTGTTCATCCGTGTGGTACTGATCATCATGGTGGGCTTCCCAGGAACTAGAAGAGGAAGACAGAGCAGATGTTACACAGAGGCCACAGAGCTGGTTGAAGATACAGCAGATGTCACACTGAGGCAGCAGAGCTGGTGGAAGACACAGCAGATGTCACACTGAGGCAGCAGGGGGAGAATCAGAAGGCCGGAGCTGATGCTAGACCAGCACGGAGTATTTTCCCTCAAACTGGGCACTTTTATTCCACCAGGGAATGCTTTTGATACTCTTTTTGATCATTTCTGACCCCACCTACTAGCTGAGGATGCATGAGTGGAGAGACTGGGTGCGGTTACCCAGATGTACACTGTTTCAACTTTCTGCCCTCAGTCATCATTTTAGATCTTAGCAAGAAACCACTGGGTCAGTGTTTAGGCTGATAGGGTAGGCCAAGATTCACCTTGTCTGCCCCGCCACTAGATGGATAGTTTAGGCATTTCAGCACAGTCTGCGGCCAGGCTGTAGCTGTGGAGTGATGTGGATTTCACACCTTTATCTTTTACCAATAATGTTCTATCCAAGGGTACCAGAGGTCCACAGTGTTCCTGCATTCATCAGAGCTCCCCCCGCCACTTGTGCATCTACCGGCCTTCCCCCAAGTACTCAGCACTTCGCCCATATACACAAAACCTCATATTGCATTTGCAAGCCCTCAGACTCTCAGTATGTACTCACTGCCCTTTACTGAGCACTTGCCATCAACTAAACTTACTGCTGTGCAGATGCTTGTGCAAAGTGCCAGCTCCCTGTGTGCATGTGCCAGTGTCTTGTGCACACGTGCCAGCACACAGATTCCTAGTCTGCACGAACAGCAACCTCCCTTGTCCTAACTGCCCAGGTGCACTTACCAGATGCGGTACACTCTCCAAGACACACAGTCACGTGCAAGCACACTGTTGTACTTTTGATACATGTGCGCCGTCACATCCAGACACATGGAAGCAGAGCCTTGTACTCCGCAGTCCTGTGCAATCAGCAGCAGGCCCATGCATCTATGAGCATGCCCATGTACCCACTGGTCTCTGCAGACTCACCAGCCCCTGTAGTCGTGACCACCTTGGGTTTACTCCTGGCTCCATCGCCTTTCGTGGTATATGCGGCCACTGTAACAGAGTAGGTGGTCTCTGGTGCAAGCCCACCGATCAGAGCATCCTATAGGTTGGGGAGATAGAAAGGAGGCAGTGGGACACAGAGTTAAATGAGACAAAGCACATTAAGGACACACTCAGGACACTGTGACGATGAGAGAAGACAGATCACTGCAGGAGGCAGTCAGGACACTGAGGCAACGTCTGAAGGTGGTTAACTGCAGGGCGCAATCAGAGCACTGCGGCAGGGACAGAAGATGGGTCACCTCAGGGACACTCCACACCGCCCAGTGACTGAGCCAGCTTTCTGGACAAGGCAATGAGTGGGGGCCAATGAAGGGTAGGATACTGGGGGACCAATAGGGAATAAAATAATTAAATGTTATTTGGGTAACTGATTGATATATTTTATGGTGTTAGGATTGGAAGATTTTAATTTGCTAAAAAAGTTTATGCATAGCTGGTATGAGTTTTGTTTTTGCTCCAGGTGGTTGTTGACTTAGTCTTAGCATTTCATCTAGAGGTTTCAAGATACATCTTGCTGTAGGTTTACATTACCTCCCAACCATGGTGGTTGCACGTGTGATCATGCACATGTTCCTTCTACCAGAGAGAAAATCTGAGCTACAATTGAAAAGTTGCAACCAGCTTCAATGCCCAAACCAACCCAGAATCAACCGTATTCTGCACCAGAGACAAGATGGGCTTTCTTGGAAGAAGTTCTCCCATCGGGTGTTCCACGGTGGCAAAATAGCATCAAAGTTAATTCCAAAGCTACCCTTGATGCCCGCAAATGTCCTGACCAAATAAGGTTTAGGACAAAGATGGGTGACAAGTGTAGGTTGGCAACTCGAGAACAGTAGACGATTATACAAAATTATAATTAACAAGTAATCCAACAAAATGAATTCCACAAATCTTTGAAGGCGGTTCTCAGAGCACTGTCAATCAATCAATCATGTCACTTATAAAGCGCACTACATACCCGCGAGGGTCTCAAGGCGCTGTGGTTTCAGTGCTTTAGAAAGTTCTTAATAAAACATTGAGGAAGGAACTACAGCATGATATTACAAAAGATGCGGCTGCAGAGCTTACTAAACAAGTTACCAACGAGAAGCGGAGCTTAATATCACCGAATGTGATCCAATGGACTTGGTTCTAAAACATCAGCAGCAGAAATTCTAGTTTTGTGAATTCTGTGTTGTGGAACAAATGTATTGATGAGGGCAATTTGAAAACGATAGGTACTGGGTATGTGGCAAACACTATTTTTGGAGACGCTTGGACATGTAAATGCCTACAGTTTTACTACTTTCAACCCAAGAACTTCTCCGTAGGTGCTTGCATGAGACTCATAATTGTTATCTTCATGGCAATAGTAGTGTTAAAAGTGAAATGGACATCATGGAGCTCTAGAAGTAATTACGGGTAAGTAAAAGACAAATCTGGCGTGGCTACTAGCGATTATCTGCTGCCAATGGTGTCCTGGTGCTGGTTAACTACACCCGGAGTGGTTACGGTTGTAGCTGGGTGGCAGCGTGCACAACTGATGCCATTAATAACAGTGTGTTCATTTGAGTTGTGACCGAGTGCTGCTAGACAGGGTGCCTGCCGCCTTTGGACAGGATTTTGTCGTCAGGCTGCCCCAAGTGTCCAATGCTGCAGGGTATCCACATGATGGTGGTTTGCACTGGGGCCTATGCATGTTGTCACCCCCAGTCCATAGAGGACATGCAGACCAAATAAGGGTGTGCGATTGTGTAGTCAGAGAGCCTATGTCTGCGGGCAAGGCCTGGCCAATGTTTCTGGTGAACATTTCAAGGTGGATTTGACCTCGGGATAGTTGAGGGTCCATGGCTTTGGGGTGCTGTTGGTCTGGGTGTATGTTTATCCCATTATAAACTAAAGGCCACAAACACCAGTGCAAAGATGACCTCTGAACCGGGTGAGTTACTCAAGCATGTCATCAGTAAACTTGAGAGCTCTACCCTAGATAGGTTTTGTTAAAAGCCGTAGACTCAACTTAATGAACTTTGAATTGATCTATGAAGACTTTGAGGACTTATATGCTGAATTCATCTCTATTAATTACACTTTATAAATTTACAGGTTGCTCCCACGTGTATACTTAGTATTAATGTGGAAAATGTTTAATATTTGCCTTATGTATTTATTTATATGCCTAGTTGTTAGTCTTTAGAATCTGATGAAATAAGTAATTGAATCTTTTAATTTATTGAAATTAAATCATTCTCTGGATTTCTAATCAATTTTTCCTTTCAAGGACTGTAAAGAATCAGAAAAGTTGACTACCTTTTATAACCTGTCTTTTCGAAATAAATGAACCTTTGAGAGGATTGTAATATTTAGAATATTTACAGCATTTGATTCCACGTTGTCCTATTTCACTTATGATATGAACTAGACTTCATGCCATTATATGCTCAGTGGGTTTCCTTCGTTCAAAATACAACACCACAGCTTATCATAATGACTGGTGGCACACTGACTTCACGATGCTCCAAATCGCCCACAAAGCTGCCTACGAAAGGGTCTGATTTAATTACATGGTAAGCTGAGCAGGCAACAAACGACATGAGCCCGCTGCTCCTTGAGAGGCGATCGCTTCGCCTGATATTCAAAAACACAGGTGTGTGGAGAACAGCTTCTATTTAGCGATGGTTCCACCCTATCGAACGCCCTTTCATGTTTTAATATGATCGAGCTGCATTTATTTACACAAAGTGTGCATTAATGTGGGTTTCTCCAGCCATCACAACTTCCGTTCTGGAAGTCCCTGAAGACGGGTTTACTCAAGGGGGCTTTAAACTGGATAAGGGTTTGCGCTCATAGGAATCTCTCTTCATCTTTCATCCTGTGATCCGCAGCAACCAAAAGAAACATGCAGCATTCCACAAGCGTCATGCTATCACAGCAACTCTTGTGTATCAAGCGTTTATCTGGTGTTTACAAGCCCCGCTAATTACTCCTTCACACCCGAGCAGATATCAGCTTTATACTACAAGTCTCCGTTAATCCAAAGCCCACAAGGAAATCAAACCCCCTCGCCTGCTGTAGAAAACAAGGAGATTAACTCTATTAACAAATTGGAAGGCCATGGCCTTATTCAAAGACTGAAATAGCAACACCCATCACCAACCATTCCCACCCACTGAGAGAGCGAGAGCGAGCTTGTCAGGGACATGGTATGAGAGAAAGAAACCAGAACCGGGGTGTAAATTCACATGCAACATGCAAGCCAAAGGTAAGATCACCCAGACAGTGTGACTGGATAAGACGGCTGGAGGGAAAGGAGAGGAGCGAGAGACAGCAGCTCAAGAGAATGGGGAAGGAGGTCGTCAACTGAAAAGGGTGTACAAGGAGAGAAGGCAGTGGAATCAAACATGGCCATGCAAGGCAAAACTTCAGGAGAGAAGACATTTTGGAAGTGGGAAGAGGAAAAGAGGATGCAGAGGGGGGAAATGGAGAAGACTTTAGGGAAAAATGGAATATGGGAAGTTATGATTGAGTAGAGTAAGCAAAAAAGGAAGAGAGGTGAAACGCGAGGGGGATGGAAGAAGAGGATGAGAGTAGGAGATTAACCAAGGAGTAGAAAATATTAGGAGCGAGGCAGGGGAGACGGGAACGAGGGAGAAGTAAAGTAAGGAAGCCTCAAATCTTGAAAGTGCACATGAGGCTGTCACCTCCAGGGGTCACTGAGAACTCAAGCACACTCATCAGTAGCCAGACTCATTCTGAAGGGGGCGCTCCTGAGGAGGACAGGATCTTAAACAACGGGAAGGCAGTCATATGCATGCTCAGCACATGCAGACCTGGGGCTATTCGGGATGGGCAGTCTCGCTGAGCACAGGATGGGCACTATCGCTGAGGACAGGATGGGCACTCTCGCTGAGACTCACCATCAAGTTTAGCACACCTAAGACTCCGGGCTGGTACTCACATTCAATGTACTGTATGGAAAGAATGCTGCTGAACTCTTCATCTGGCAGTTCTTGGGATCTGATGCTTGCTGTGTGACTGACTAGCATTCTAGCTCTGTGTGAGCCTGTTCCTTCTTTCGGCTCTGTTTCAACAGCTAGTACCCTGGGTCATGGGTGGCGCTGGATCTAGAGGTGCACTGCGAGAATGGGGTACAGCTAGGAACATTATTATAATGCCCAGTCACCTGGTTGCTATGCCCGCATCACTCATGCCTTTCTGGTGATTGACAGCGGTCTTAGAACCTGATCTAGGTGGACATGTGACCTTGACAGTATCCTTGTGTGGGTGCATAGCACAAGGTGAGCCGCTTGGCATACAGGTAAGCTGACCAGAGACTCTTCATTTTGGCACCTACAGAAAGGTACCAGTGTCCACTGGCATTCGGGCGGAGCAGAGTGTGACCTTCACTCTGTCCAGGGTCTAAACGTGCAAGCCCATTGACGAGTCCTTCGATGAGGACAACGGCAGGTCATCTCGCACTTCCATCACTTGGGACAGACAGCTTCAACCCTTGCAAGGAATGACCTTCTCATTGCGGCAGATTTGTTGCGACCACTGAGGACCGTGGGGTCTGGGCACAGCACTTTCCAACTTTGTTCTGCTGTGCTGGCAAGATAACACGGCATCAACCATGAAGTCGCTTTGAAAGTGGCAGGAGGGCAGACAAGTGATTGTCCTTGCAGAGTTTTTGAACCTGGTAAAGGCTGCTGGATTGCTTGATCCCATCTGCCTCAATTCCTGGAGATTATTTTGAAATAAACTGACCTATTATTCATACTGAGTACCTTTCTCTGACTGTCAAAGTGAACTGCACTTTGAAGGACTCTGCATGGTTCTGAAGGCCCCTGAACTGAGTGTCCCCTGAACTGGACTTGGTTTCTCTGCAAGTGTGAGGTGGATGGTAGGCAAGGCAGTTTGGGGGCTGCTGTGACACTCACACTAGGGTCCAAACTCACTCCCGCATACATGGCCAACAGTTGCACTTGAGTCCAATGCTTGTAGCCTTGGACCACACTCGTCGCTGTTACTCCTGGGGTGAAAGCCTCGTATGCACAAGAGCCACGCCTGATTAAAAGCAAACACCCTTCCCTCCCTGAGGGAGATACACACTGAGTACTCACATAGTCGGCAGGTTCCTCCGGGTGCCACTGGGGGGGATAGGGAAAGAAGGGAACAATGGAGACAGAGTGAAGTGACTGCCTACGGAGAGCTAGTGACAAGAAGACACAACACTACACAATGGATTAGTAAAGAACGATGTGTTATGACACTGGACACACGGGAAGCCAGGATGTGCTGTATCAGAAGGGATACAGTGCAGTCCTTTGGAGCGCGGCTGAGGCAGCACAGTGACCTGGCTCAGGAGGAAGGAGACGGCCACAGGTGGCCCTGGGAAACGACAGTTTTCAAACGTGGGACCCCCAACTCTCACCCAGAGGGTGTGACGCCCCGCCATACTGAGGGCTCTAGTAAAGATGTGAGTAGACGAGGAAAGGGTGCGTGAGGAGAGGGTGTCCACAGTAGTGCCCGAGAGGAAGGGGATGCTCAAGACGGCCTTTGGATGTCACAGGGAGAGGGAACACTTAGCTTCACCTGTCCAGTAGAAGGGCTTGCACAGCTGGGATGTGTGTTCAAGAAAAGAGCGTGAGAGAGGACCCATGCTAGGAGCACTTTAAGTAAGTTGTGACTGCATTAGAGGGGCAGTTATCAAAAAGGAAGCTCATGCGAGAGCACCTTGTGGTGAGCGCAACTCCATACTAGAGGCACGTTTGCAGTTGTGTAACTGAAAGAGGTTAATAGACCATGGAGGTAAGTGCAACTGCACCAGAATACCATATCAAGAGCACCATCACATCCCCAAGTGTGTGTGGGCATGCAAAAATGGGCAAGCTTCACCTTGCACGGGGAGGCATTGTCTTTTACATTTATGCAAAGTTCACCATTACAGTCGCAAAAGTGTGAGAAACTTAAAGAGTGCAGAACTGCAAATTTGTGACAGGTTGTTTGCGTTTGTACTTGTGCGTGCATAACTCAACAAGTGACCAGCAGCGCTAGTACAGTCGGACATGTACAAAAGGAAGCGCTCAAGAGGTTAGTGATAAGTGTACGTTGCGACTAGTGCACCAGTATTGAAAACGAAGTTGGGAAGGGTGAGGAGAGGGGCGCCTGTGGAAGCGAGTGCCTCTGGGTTTTGAGAGAAACTAGACACTGGATGCCGAGGCCCTTATTTGTGCATAATGTTCCAGATTAAAAAACGGCATCCTACTTTCAACCCATACATGCGGTTTGATGGCTTCTTACACCCTATTTGCCACCCATCCCATTGGAGAGGCCTTGGCTTGCAATAGCTTGGGACAGACCCTTGATGATGGTCAAGTGAGATTTGCATTGATGGTGTAAAGTAGAGGTGTGTATGGCTGGTGTGCAAGTGAAGCTTGAACACTGAGTCCCTGCTAGAGATACCTTCTGGACCCACATGCATGGATATTGGAGTCTGGAGGTGTCAGTGCCTACCTGGGCCTCTGCCAGCATGACGTCCTTGATGATCGGCAGGCCGCGCGGCTCGTTGTTCTCTAGCCTCACATAGGTGACCTGGTAGCCGCGGATCTGGCCGTGCTGCTTGTTAGAAATTGGTGACTTCCATGTCACGCGAATCGACGTTGAGTTCACGGACTCCACTTCCACCTTCCTTGGTGGAGCGCTGGGCACTGCAACACATTAGGTGGTTAGTTCCACCAGTATGTACAACATTACGGGAAACAATCACTCACTGCCACAGCAAAGACCAGGGCACTCTCTGGCACGGGAACAACCAATACCTCTGCCAGGGGTGCAAGACTGCCCTTCTCTTTCAGTTCACTCTAATCTAATTTCCTTCACTCTACCAGTTGATGGTGAATGGACAATATACAGGCCATCGAGAGACGAGAAGAGCCAACTGTAAAAAAGTTACTTACCTGCGACAGTATTACTGGCATCAGCTATAGATTCACAGAACTGCCTTCAACTATTCTTCCAGCAAATTAATTGTGCGTAGCCACTTAACAATATTAAGAGTCAAATCTCAACTTCCTCAAAGGCAGCATAGGTGATAAGAGCCGCTCTACACCTGGGAGATAGTAGAGACACTAACAGAAGAAGCATCAAATCTCAGACAAGAAGGGAAGGTATAAAAAGTTGCAAGTTATTTTCTATAAGTCTCCAACCCAAGAAAAAATAACTTCATTTTCAGCACGGCAACTCCTATAGAATGAAATGATGTAAAGAGAAGGTCATCATCCAGAATTATCAATAGAAGAAAGAACCCAAGAAGCGAGTGTACATTAGAAGACGAGAAAGCTCTGGATTCTGAAACTGCTAATAGATCTCCACATAGCGGCCTTACAGGTCTCTAGTAAAAGAGCATTGCCTAGGAAAGCCAATATGGCTGAATTGATCCTGCTGAATCAGCCAGACACAGATTAGAATGAGGATGCATGTGCATTTAGTAAGGGAACCTGTTGCTTGTAAAAGAGAGCACCCAACTGCAATTAGAGATAAAAAAATAAGCAAGGAGCAACAAGAGGGCTGAAAGTCTTTCACCCATCGACATAGTTAAGTAGAGCTCTTTAAATGCTGAGAGTAAACAGATTCTGCTTTTCTGCAACCAAAGATATAGGGAAGAACACCAGCAAACTGATGGACTGGTTCATCTGAAAATATGCGACCGCACTGAAGAGGAAACTATCATTGTGCAAGAGGGCCAGCTGATCTTCATAGAAAAATAGTGAAGCAACATCTCATGAGAGGACCTCAATCTGACATCAGAAAACAGAGCAACAAGAAGAACTGTCAAATAATAACATTAAGGTCATTAATGCACAGGTTCAACATGAGACCAACCAGCTCCAAAATCTATCCATCCTCTCTTTCTGGTCAGACATATTGATAGTTATTGCGTCTCTTAACACGAAGCTCGATGCAGAGGGTCTATGAAGGCAGGTTCAGAACATGCACCAAAAAACACCCAAATCCACAGATGGCATCTGCAGGTTGATGGCGAGATCTGCGTTAAGGCACAGGTTGGTATCGACTAGGTGGAAAGATGCACATTGACAAATGATTGATTTTTAGATAATACTTTCTATGAATTCAAGCCTTAGATGCTGACTGGCCAAGCATTACACGCATGAATGTATCAGGCGATACACAAAACATCAAAAGTGGCACAGGGCATTATTGTGTTTTTTTTTTTAACCATTTTGTTCAAGCAACTGCAGCACCAGAAAAGGGTCTCCATCCCACTATGACCTCCAGAGGTAAACCTGGAACCAGAGGCAGGAAGAAATCTACTGGCCGCAACAAAGCATTGCAACGCCAACTAGAAACACAAAGAAGAAAGAGTCTGATAGGCTCAGAAAAAACACATTGTCCTAAGATCTGCCTTTAGAAAGCACAATCTTATTCAAACCCTTGCAGGGTGCCAACCTTTCAATAACGCTGGTCCCACTGCCACCTTTATTGGCCACAAAGGGACGGAGTCAGCTGGCTGCAAGGGTTCCTCAAACACAGTAGCTATCTACACGGTCGGAGTCACTCAGGGTTTTGTCCCAGACATGGTGCGGGGTCCTCGTTCACTTTGGTGAGATGATCTGAGCCAGGCCAACACATGAAATCTCTCTTCTTCTTTGAAAATGTGGACCACTTCCCCAGGTTGAAGTTCCACGCGACATAGGCAATCGTTTCAGACACAACATTGAGGTATTTCAGCCTTTTCTGGATGGGAAGGTGCAGTAGGTAAACCTAGAATGTTTTTCTTGCTATTGTGTTGCATGCTACAGAGTTCTTTTGCTAATGAAAGTCCACCCGTTAAAATCGTTCAATATTTTCAGAGAGTGCACCCTCTTTTTCGAGTGAAGTAACAACTTTAATTTTTAATTTAGATCTGCAGGAGTTACTTCTAACAGAGCAGCGCGTGGAACAACTCTGAAAATGTGTAAACATTTTGGTGGTCTTAAATTATTATCGTTTCCCGTCCACACCGCTTCTCTATCATTTAAGATCACTATTGCGTAACTGGTCTCCAGGTCTTGTGCCAATATCACCCATATCTCGGTGTGTTGATGGGCCGCAAGAGGAATTTGAGGCAGCGTCATTCATCCTCCAAAAGGCAGTGCAATGAGAGAGCAATAGAAAGCAGTAACTCAAGGCCCCGAAGAGCAGGTCGATGGCTCTTAGCTCATACCATCTCAAACCCAGCCCTGCTCAATCTTCAACTCAAATATACCAACAAAGTGAAAAATGTCCATATAATACAATAAGTCTAAATTTCCAAATCATGGTGGTGGCGATGGCAACTATTTAACATATATCAGCTTCAGAGTGCGCTCCGAGACATCCATCTTGAACTAAATCGAGCTGTGTTGGGGGCACCAATCATCTCCACGCTGGACAATGCCTTTCTGATGCTTTGGCATCTACAGTGGGTTGAGACTAGGTTAAGAGGCTAGTCTAAGGAACAGGGCCGGCTTTAGCATTGGTGGCGCCCAGTGCGACAATGTTTTTTGGCGCCCCCCCCAATGACCACCTCCGCCACGGATCCCCTCCCTACCACCCTTTAACAGTCTCCATAACCACTCTCTCTCAGATGCATTTAATTCATTTTATAGCGTCACTCATAAAAGTGAAGGGTGTCAGAGCACTTTACATAACACACACATTACACAGAGACTATCAATCATAGGTGTGTAAATCAGTGTATAGGAAATGTTACATAAGACAGATGACAACAAGGGGTGGATTCACGTCATCCATACAGGTAGGCAGTATAGTTGAAGAGTACTTGGTCTGGAGAAGCACAAACTCTGAATTTAAAATGTAACACAATGGATTGGGGTTCTCTTTAATAACAATAACTGATTTGTACCCAAATGAACCCTTTTTGCAACATTAGAATAATGAAAGTCTGGGGGAAAATCCATACGCTCTAATCTATACCTTGAAGTCTGCACACAGTTCTTTGACAGTTAATAGCTCACTGTAAACTGCAACTAACAAAAGGATGTCTCTGACAAAAGCAGTAACCCACTGACCTGTTTACATTACATTCACTTTGTGATCTGCATGGTAAATGTTCTCTGCAGCAGGCATATTAACCCTCTGCGCTACCTTACCATGAATCAAAACTTCCACTAGTCAAAACTTCTATTAGACAAAACTCCGATCTCGCCAGGAAGAACGTTAATCACCGGAGTTTTCTTGACATTTTAATTGTTGACTGAAAATTGCTGGAGGCCAGGAACGCGGCAGCAGGTGGTTTTAAGCACAATATAAACAGGCGAAGTCAGCACCCGGTGCGGTGGCACCGGTCGCACAGCCGGCCCTGCTAAGGACAAAGACCCAGTGTCTGCACTACACCCTACTCTACACTGCCTACCAGTGGAGGTGGCACTTCATTTGAATGTGTGTTTGATATTTAGGAGTCCATGTGGTCTGCTGCCTCATTCATTTGAAGAAGAAACAGTCCATTATTCACCAAGCCACGCCCCTTCGATAGACCTGCCAGCGACAGCTGGTCACACCAAATATTAGGTGCAAACTCAGGTAGTCGAATGTTTGCTGACCGTGCCCCGCTACTCTGAAAGATGCTTCCTTTGAAGAATTACTCCTTGTTTGCTTGTACAAATACTGTCACTTTTTTGAGCCCCTAAGAAGTTTTCCCTGTAGTTCCACTCTTCAGATACGATTTCTTGCATCTTGATGCAGCTTGGCTTGAGGTGCTGCGCATTATATTCAAGAATGCATTAAAATAAGAGCAATGCCCATACACTTAAGTCTGCTTACAGGGGACAAAAGAGAAAAAAAGAAATCGTGTATTATAATGTGGCCCAAAAAAGACTAAATAATGCAAACATGTCAACAAGGCCATGGGTAGGCTTGTTCAAAAGGCTACCGAACTGTCAGAAAAAAAAAAAGAACCTACCGCAGTGTCCGAGAAGACCATTCTAATGACCGAGCGGAAAAGGGACAAGATTTATATTCCACCCCTAATAATGCAGAGAGGCTACACAATTGGTTTTAATGTTTGAAGACTACTGGGAATTCACTGAGGGTGCAGATTAATACAGGCCGATGTGTGAATCTATAGTTGATTCCATGCTGGAGAGAGTAAAATAAAAAAAAGGGTAGACAATGACTTGTATAAAATGAAAACCTCCTCCTCCCCAAAGTACAAATTAAAACCAAGAAACAGGATGATAAACCTGAGAGGGAATGAGAGTGAAAGATAGGGAAGCAGAGGACGGACAGTGAAAGAAGAGAGAAGGAGTGTAAAAAGAATGTTTGAAAAAGTACAATTTGACAGCGGAGGAGGACTGTCTGGCCTCCCCATTCTACCTACTGTCTGCCGACTCTTCACACACAAACCGTGCTGGTCTCGCTTTACTGTTTCTTATTCCCTCCCCTTTTGGTCCAGGTCTTTATGAGTTTCTTTGTCGCCACCACTTGTCCGGCTGTCTTTTCCAGGCATCCAATGCCTTTTTGGTAATAAAATATGTTCTAATTGGGCCCCTGAGTCTGTCCAGTCTGATTTGGAGACCTATTCCTTTTGAGTTTTCAGAGTGCCGTCAGATGTCTGAGCCCCTCACATATCTGCTGCCCTCCAACTGATGGATAACTTATGATCCTATCCTAGACTTACTTTCAAAGTCTCCATTAGAAAGGTTTTGGGTCAATGTGTTCCTTTACTTTTCATAGGTGGTTGAAGTCAAAGTTGTTTCAGTGTTCTGAGTTTGGGTTGTTAAGTTGTTGGTGTTTCACCCAGGGAGGTGATTGTGCATACAGCTGGCCTGCTATTGGTAACGCAACTCTTGCCCCCACCTCAAAGAGGTTTCCTTCTGCCACTATTGAGGATGCGTTGCTTTGCCTCAGCCATCATTCAAATGGTCATTGGGTGGTACCCGAGTGGTCTCTCTTCTTGTATCATCGGCTCTGAAGCGGTAGGTAATCAACGTCTGTGTGGGACCCCATAACTAGGTTTGTTCCATTAAGAGGGTAGTGACTGCATAAACCTTCCATGGATTTCACTGCATTGTTGGACTCTGTTTTTTTTTGTCTGTTCTCTTGACCAAACTGCAAAACCAAGTCCCCATGGGGGAGACGACACATCTGTTCTGACATTCAAGAGCAGAGTCTGTGAACTGGTGCCAAAACCCTCTGGTGACAGATGCAGGAAGCAGCCACCCTCAGGCACCCATCTTATTTCCTAGAGTTGGCAAAGTGGCAGAGGTACCAGGGGTGGGTTGAGGACTCGTACAACTGCAAATGGGGGCATACCAATAGCTATCAGGATCCGCCACCTTTGGGATGCAGTGCAAGGAGGCACATTAACGAGGGCAGGCCAGAGAGTGGATAGTTGTTTGTGGGGCAGTTGGTTCTCCCTTCCTGCCCTCTTCATTCAAATCCTCATTAGAAGCAAAGCCTCGCAAGGGGGTCCCTGTGGGAGGCGAGGGGGTGTGGCGCATAGATCCGAACCTGTGGCCCAACTAGAGCACTACTACCTGCTAGTAAGGTACAACGTCCCTCCCCTCTGCTTTTCAGGCTCAGATTCAGGTTTTATGTTTTTTTTTAAAGCTCATTTACAATTTCTGTCTCCACCACTTCTGTTTGTCAGTGTGGAATGCAGTCAATAGCCTTTCTATTAAAGACCTCTTTCAAAACAACTGGTAAGCCGCACCCCTCGGTTTCATACAGGGTTCTTCTTCTTGCAAACCTCCCCAATATACCATCCTGAACCTCCTGATATTGTGGCCTCTCTGAGGCTCTTTCTCACTGCTTCATCATAACTGCTTCATTCAGAGACGCAACTCCACACTATTTCATCTTCATTACTTACTGCTGGAAAACCCTCTCCATCTCAAACAGAGACCTCCTCCCTGTTAAGTCTCAAGCCATGAGCTGATGGACCTCACAATTCATACTCATAGCATGAGCATTTACCTACCAGGGGAGCCTTTTAGACTTGTCTCAATTCTGAAGTTCTGACTCTGCCAGTCTAGCATCATAACATTTGTGAGTCGGTGCTGAACTGGTTAAAAATACAAAAAGCGCAGGGACAACATTTTTCTCAGGAGGCTCTCACCAGTGCTGCCGGAAGCCGGGGTTACCGGATATCAAGGGTTCCTAGTTTTGATTCCACCTCATGTCCCTGTCTTTTGCCACTCCACACTTTATATCACTCATGCAGATTCTTTTTCACCCCTGCTTCTTCTCTTTGCCACAACTTTCTCATCTTTCTCTTCCTCTTCCCTGGGGTAAGGTCCAATGGTGAAGTCCCAGTCATCAAAACCTTGAGAGCCAGTGCTCACCGCCCGCAACCACAGACACAAATGAGCACCGTTTGTGAGTCTCATGCTCTCAGTCTAATATTATGACCTCCTTCTCCTCCCGGAAGTCACACTCCCGTCCCACATCATAGCCTCATACTGGTGAGCGTGACATTTGGGTCTACGAACAGTCCTCTGATGAGTCTTACTTTTTTGCACTAGTACACGACGCTCCCTACATGTTGCTTAGCGAAGGAGAGGGCAGGAACAGCTTGACAACATGGAATATGTCAAGAATGAGAATCTATGAAAGATCCAATGCTGTAGAACCATTGTTATAATACCTCAACCTTAAAAGAGACCTGAGAGTTAGGGAGTGAAAGGTGAACCAAAGGGAGGAAAGAAAGAAATGAGGGCACACAGGAGTCAAGGAAAAAAGGAGGAAGGAAATCAAACTGGAAGAAAGGAAAGCAACCAGGAAGAAAGGAAAGACCAGGTAGGAGAATAAGTGGCCAGGGTCACCGTCAGAGAGTGGTGCAGGACCCAAGGAGGACACCTACCGTCCTCGTCGGTCCTTGCAAGCACAGCGGGGCTCTCGGGCCCAGGGCCCACGTCTGTGTGGGCCCTGACCCACACCTTGTACTCAGTCCACTTCTCCAGGTCCCGGAGGTCCCAGCTGGTGTACTCTGGTCCGATGCCTTCCTTCACGTGCCTAGCGTGGTCCTCGCCACCCACCGCCTGGTAGGCCACTGAATATCGAGTGATGACACCATTGCGGCTGGAGGCCGGTGGCGCCACCCAACTTACCCGCAGGGCGGTGGAGCTTAGGCTGATGCATTCGACGTCCTGGGGTGGGGCAGATGGGGCTGGGGAGAAACAAATGAGGGGTAGGGAGATGAAGGGAAAATGACCATGGAGGCAAGCAGGACAAATGAAAGGCTGTGCAACCCGTAGTCAACCAATGGCCCTGCACTGCTGACAGGTAGGAGGACCTGAAGTGAACATCTGGGCACGTCGCCTACCTCCGTCTATGGTCCCAACAGGACAGCACATAATGAGCTAGGGCACAGTAGGGTCTGGAAAGAGCCTTTTAGTGGCATGCATACCCTACTCTAGGGTACAACCAGACAGCATACGAAGAGTTGGCTGTATAAGATAACCAGAAAAGAGTCTATTAGCAGAGGAAGGGGTATACCCTACATATATGTAGGAGACCGACCTATCAGCTGGAAAATAGCTAAAGCACAGTAGAGACTGAAAAGAGCTTTTTAGTGGGTGGTGTATACCCTACGGTAGGCTACGGGCACAACCTGGCAGCACATACAGAGCTGGAGCACATTAGGGCCAAGAGAGAGTATATTAGACCAATGAAGAGGTCACAGTGAGAGACCAGCTCTAAATAGGTGAACAAGCCGTACATTGCGAAAGCAGGATGTATACTGCGAGACATTCTCTTTTATGGGTAAGCAAGCTCTACACGAGTCAGGCAGCACATACTGCTCAAGGATAACGACTCTCAAGCATGGTAGCTCGATATGCTGAAGTGCCTAGACTTGGACTGCAAGGCGCTTCTGACTGCAGCCCAATTTAGTCTGATCCTGAAAGAAGTAACAAGAGAAGGTTCAAATCTGGCACAATGAGTGCTCCTTGCGGGTATTCCACCCTTACGTGCAGAGGTCAGTGCATTGTGAAGCTAGTGGGCAGAGCCTACACAGAGGTGGATACACCAGGCTCTAGGCTACCAGCTCAGAGCGGTCTGCAAGTACAGTGTTATTTATTGTAAAGAGCCACAGGCTTTGAATCTGGGATGAATAGTTCATGCGTAGGTGGTGAATCAGAAGCACAATCGGAATCACGACCAGGCAGGGTGTCTCGCCAGACATGCACTTCTATAAGCCAAGTGCACATTTTATGATGTAAAGATCTGAGCCCAGGGACAGAGTCAGATGTTACTCCAGCAGGCCCACCAAGACCTTCTTCTGCTGGCCATTGGCCAAGAACGAGTTGCACACAAAGCAAAAACAAACAAAATTCATAAAATGTAACCAACCAAAGCAAGTGGGTGTAACTGAAAGGATGCAGCAAAAGAGGAACCAGAACTCTGTCAAAGGAGAAAGTGGAGGCTGGAAGGGGCACAGTCCGATTCCTATGAAGTGGGGGCAACATACATGGTCATATGCGGCAGCAGGAGGCTGCGGACCACCTTACAAAAAACATCAAATGTACTTACCATGATATTCCCAGCCCAGATACTCCCTTTTATTGCCAACTATTGGTGTCAGTGCCATCTTTTGTTGTGCCAACAGCATTTAAATACGTGAAGCCAGAGACCCTCCACACACACGCACACACAGACGCGCAAACACACACACACACACACACACACACACACACGCGCAAACACACACACGCAAACAGACAGAATACTGGCCCTTCCTCCAGTGTGGTCGCACCCCATGCACACCACCTCTCTTATGTCATACCTGGACACTAATATCAAGGAACAGAGTGTGAGCACTGCTGATCCAAGGGACTATTTAATGAGCAAATGTCTCCTTACTCATCCACTAAGCTCATTGAGACCCCCATCCTTTTGGAACAGAGCACCAAGGCTCTCATCCTGATTAACTAAAGGAAAGGTCCAAGCGAGGCCTCAAGCCAGCAGACTGCAAAACGCAGTTTGGCCATTAGAGCCTTATTTTAGAGCGTCACAGAGGCTGCCTTTGCTCTGGTGGAATGAGCACAAACTCCTTCTGGGAGAGGACGTCTCTGCCCTGAGAGAAGCAGAAGACAGTGAGCAATGGAGTCATGTGTGAAGCACTGCTGCAGTATCTGACACAACTGCCTGGAGTACTTTACTCAGAAGCTAACGCTCTGCTCTTGAAATGAAAGTGGCTTATGAAACAAAACTGGAAGAAAGACCGACTGTTTGATGTGGAAATCTGACATTATCCAAAAAAGGAATAAAACGGGCAAACGCAACCCAGAAACCATTAAATCGATACAGATCATAAAAGAAAAAAAACCAATCAGTTGTAATAGAAATTCTGCAAAATTTGGGCTACATGGGGAGTACATGAACTTTTGCTTAGCTGTAGCTCTGGTAGGGTATGTGACTGTCAAGCTTTGGGTGTGACTCCTTCCTTTATGTCAAACTAAAGTTTTTTTCAATCATTTTCTCATAATTGTGACTTTTTGAGGTACCTCCCATTTCAGCAAAAGGTTGTCCCTGTCATTTTTTTTTACCATCCTCAAATCTGAAGCAACTGTAATATTGGACATGGGTCGAGTTAAAGTTTTTAAGGACTCCTCTGTTGTGTGAAATAAACAAGCGCTTCAAAAAAAAAAAAAAGATAAGATGTGAGGAATGCACAATCTGTGCCAGATTACGAAATGTTCCAAAATACTAAAGCATGGATGTCACAGCCTGATCTGGCACAGACCTGGCACTGGTAATGGCTCTTTTGGAGAAGTGTGGCTCAATGGTTAGAGCGGCAGACCCTGATGCAGAGATCTGGCCCGGGACCAGGGTTCAATTCCCGCCTCGGCGGGTCTTGGGCTCAACTTCCTCGGACCTGATAATTCTCGCCTCGGTGCCTATTCTAATCATGGGTCCCACTCTGCAACTCTGGGCAATAGCTTGCTTAATCTCCACAACGGCCCCAACAGCGCTGGGATGCCTGGCTTCACCCTGGGGGTGCCCAGGAGTGGACATTTCACAGGGAAAAGCCAGGAAGGGTTCCACAGCGGTATGCGTACAGCGCCTGGACACCCCTTTGGGGGTATGGGTGCGCTTTACAAGTACAAATTTCAATTTCATTTTGGCAAAGGCAATGGCTTGCGGCACAGGTAACAGCAAGGAAGCCATTGGGTGAAAAGGACATGGTCCAGTGCTAGAGCCAACATGTGCATAAGTCCGCCTCTGAACCTTTCTACGGAATGCTTGGAGAAGAGAAATACAATCCAGCAGATTGCTACCCTAATCTGATGGTGGTGACAAAACTGAAGGAATTAACTTGAGTGCCTGTTCCACCGCAGGGGCTAGCATATGGCAAACTGCTGCAGCGCCGGGCCAGCAAGCTCTCACAGGAACATCTCAAACCGTGAGCCCTTTGGCTCCAGTGTAGGGATGTGGCTGATTCACTTCATGCTGCAGTTGAGGCCTCCAAGTTTTAAATGGATGGCCACATGAAGGCACGTGCTATTTACAATCTAAGCAAGAAGCAGAGTGGAGAACAAAATGATACAGCAAAGGGATGATGGCACTGCAAGGTCCACCGTGTGATTCTGTCCATGCCCTCAATGCCATCTCAGGTGTTTTCTTTTTCTTGGCAAAGGCAGGAAGAAACAGGAGACAGTTTAAGAGAGTTTCAGATCTGACAGGAGGTGGCATGTATATCTTCTTAGTTGCAGTCGCTACAGAACCACTCTGTCCACAAATCTGGAAGCGTAATTATAAGGCAAGCTGGATATTCTGTCCATGGCCTAGAACAAACAAGCCCAGGGATACAAAAGCTGTGGCCACCACCAGGCGCTTTGAAGGCAGAAGAGTGGCACTGGCTGCGGCTCACCATATGCATCACTTGGATGGAGGTAGGGCAAGCCTATAGGAAATGCCCCAACCAGCTGGCGGAATTCTCCTCTGCCTCAGGGAGCATCAACACTTTCCCCACATGACACTCACTTTTGGGATGCAGAGTTTTTAGCATAAAGGTCTTCGAGGGAAGACGCCAGAGGTCCAAGTTCCAGACCGTAGTCAATAAAAAACCTGCCATGCTTGTCCTTGCACTCACTGGATGGGCTGTGCCATCGAAGACGATGGGTCACGTGGTTCACTACCCTCTAATCCACGGACAATGGCCTAAGAGAATATGAGTGGATGCTTCATTGTTTTTGTGGTAGACCACTGCCTTGGTGTCAATAGAGCGACAGAAAGAGTCCTGGGCTCCAAAACTCTACCTGTAAAACTACAGCCAGATGCCCAGATTCTTTGATGTTGGTAGCGATAACGCCCTGAAGGGTGAGGGTACAAGGAGAGAAACTGTTGAAGGAGTACCATTAGGTTAATGCACAAGAGAGTAGAAGGCGGTGGAGGGGCAGGCCCAGAATGGCCATTCGGGCACCCTGGCATTTTCCTGGTAGGCTGAAGACTGGAGGGCTCCTTTGAAAGCTTGATGGGCTCCAGAGACTGAACCATGCCCTCATCGTCTGGCATGGGGCTGGTTTGAAAATTGGTGTCCAGGCTGATTTTGGTTTCCAGTCTACCCTGGGAGTGGGTGAAGACAGGATGTAATGGGGTCTACAAGGCAGGGGTTTTGGCTTTTAATCCTTTCAGGCTCAGACAGGGAAACCACCCTTAATCTCTCCTTTCTAGGTAGTGGGAGAAGGTGCACGGAGGATGGTTCCAAGACATGTGGGCAGATTCGGCAGAGTGCCCAGGAAGGCCACAGCCCCACATTTTCATCTGCACAACACACAATGACATGCCTCGCTTCATTCCTGGTAACACCTGAAGATGAACGAGGCCTCCAAATCTGAGTCTCTTGCTCTTGGGCAACAAGATTCACAGGCTTTTGCATATTTATATAGCGCGAACTCGACCCGAAGGTATTGGAGCGCTTTACATGAGCACCGTATTTACATTACACATTCAGGCACGGGGAGATTAAGTGATTTGCCCAGAATCACAGGATGTGGACGCGACCCCGAGGCTCGAACCCTGGTTTCCAGCACCAAAGTCGGCAGACTAGCCGACGGACCACATCCTCTCCCAACTATTATTCAACTTCTTCCAAAGGGCTTGAGATTAGAGCTCACGGAGAGCTCAGAATTAGCCCACGTGTAGGTGTTCACACAACACAAGGGACTGATGCTTCAGAATGGAGGCAGATGCAACCACAGGTCCAAGGAAGGGCCTTGCAGCTTTGGTCTGTTCTTTTGGTGCTCTGCCAATGTACATAGACACAGTGACCATTCATCTTAGTTGTAAGCTGGACTTCTCACCCCTGGATCCTACTTCACGCGTCTAGAGCTGGGCGTTCTCAGCGGAAGATACAATTTAGTTCAATTCACCTCAGGATCCTCCTAGCTCAGAAAAACCTGGACTATGTTCTCTGACGTGACCTCTTATAAACTTGAGGAGCGATAACTTGGAAACCAAATGGCATGCAGGGCTGGTTTTACACTCCCGCATTACGAAGGACCACGTACTAGACTGTTCTCCGTCCCGTCCTTCTACCCACAACCACCGCCCAGGTGGACATGCTTTCCTGCTGTATTTTCTACCCCTTGCTATCCTTGACGGCGCGTGGTATGAGCAGCAAAAGGTGCTTCAGAACCCGACCAGGCGCAGCCGATAATTCTTCAGAACCGCAGTCAGTATTGGGTCCTGCTTGACTAAGACGAACCTATGGTTTTTCAGGGAGTGGACCTCACTTCTTTGCTCTGCTAACAGCACCTCTGAAGGGAGTGATTGCCGCCCCTTGAGCAGACAGGTAAGGTGCTGCCAGGTTCATGACATTTTACACAAAGCTCACAACCAACAACCCACACTGTGTGTTCACAAAGCGGGCAACACAGACTGGGATACAAGTAAAGGCAGAGGAAAAATGACATGCCCTTTGTCCAGAAGAACTAAAAATATTTTTAAAACATCCCCCAAAAAACAAAACCCTGTGAAGACAAAGCTTCAGGGGCACGCAAAAGGGGTTTGTCAATGGATGATAGGAAAATAGGTAGTGGAAGGGAAAAAGAAGCAGTCCCAAGGCTGCTCAGGGGTGACATGCATGCATGGCCACTGACCTCATTTACATAAGTGGTTGGCAGTGTTCAGCATTCACCACAAAGTAATTGGCAATAACAGGGAGGAGGGCACAGGAGTCTGGAGAGAGAGCTTAGGTGAAACACTTGTGGGAAGAGGAGATTCACATCTCCAGACCCTCACAATGCCCACAAAAGCCAGCTGAGGACAGGCCAGCAAACAAACACACAACATGACAAGCAGGCACACCAAGATATTTCATAATGGTGCATGCTACAACAATGGTAAGGACTGCACTTACCCTGTGCGCCTACATGTCGGGCCACCAACCGTGGGGCAGCGAAGACCACAAGAGCAACATCCACTGGTCCAAGCATAGTAGTCCTCAACTCATTAACTGACACCACAGGGGCAACATCAAAGAACGGCTACACGCGTGCCGCTCTGCCTGGGCAAATTCTAAGCACGCCATGCGGCGCTGCCCAAATATCTTCTGCGTCCTTACATGTTCCCCTCTAAGTGAGCAAGCTAAGCCCCCTCACACATATGCACCCTGCACAACCACCATAAACACACTGCACCCTCACTGAGGCTTCTGCACCCAAACATAACCCCTTAGTGAGGGCAACCACAGGGCACTCACTGGATTGCTCGGTGCGTGCCTCAACGATGGGGGTGTAGACCCCCAACCCCACGTCAGACCAGGCCGCGAGCTGGAAACGGTACAGAGTGTCTGGCTTCAGGCCTTCCACCGCGTAGGACGATGCAGGGTCAAAGGTTATTTTTTGCTGCAAAAAAATGCATTTAAAATATTAATATTTTAAAAAGGGTGGCCTTGTAATACTGTATTCCACCCACGCTTCTTATAGCATTCACGAAAGGATCAATACATGGATTAGGGTTCAATCAGTTTCCACAATCTACAAAAGCGCCCCTCCTCTCACAATGAAAACTGACATCAAGTTTGTTGCTCCTATCCAAAATAGGTCACCCAATTGAATCCATGCTCCAAAGTACTCCCTGACTGAATGCTCCCCATACGCGGCTGATCCCTGGAGTCCTCTCCCTCAAGCGCATTACATGCTCAAAATTACTACCTGACTGAATGCCCCCTCTCCATAGGCACCGGATTCCCAGAGTCCCCCCCCCCTATAACGCCTTACCTGTTTCCCATCCTCTCTTTCGCGAAGGAGCAACTCGTACTTGGTGATGCGCTCCTGAGGTGGGAGGAGCCAGGTGAGCAGGATCCGTGTGTCCGACTCTGCTTCCGCCTGAAAGTCCGTGGGCTGGGCGGGGACTGTGGAAAGAGGTGAGGGTACATGTTGGATTGTGTCCGCCATGTATTCCGCGTGCTTACCACCACCATGGAGCCCACCCCACCAGTCGCTGCCACTCATCCTGCTACACTGGGCCAGTGGGGAAGAACGTTAGAAGGCGGGGCACAGTCTCTCCTTGAGAAAAGAAGGCTCTAAGAGTCCCCAGGGAAGGGGTTTTGTATGTTGGTTAGCAGGCTGGCAGGATTATAGGGCAAGAAGGCAGAGTCTGATGGGCTGGGCTCACAATTCAGTGAATGGGCAGTTCTGTTGGCCATTTGTGGGGATGTTTTAGGGTTTGCTGGGCTGGGTTTTACTGTTGATTTACCTGATATTAGGAGTAAAATAAACATTGACTGCAGGAAGCTCAAACCCATGCAGTCTTCCATACATTGCAAGACACCTATACAGCTTGTCTTTACAAGTTTCAAACTGCCCTTATTAGCAAACATGGGCCTCTTCTCTAGGGATTCAATTCACTAATGAGGGCCGCTTTTATTTTGGTGCCGGGCCCATCTTGTGTCCCAGTCAGACCCTGTTGGCTTCTTGTGTCAAAACAAGCCTCTTTGAGGGCTCGATTCCATAAGGCCCCAAAACGTGCAGCTCTGCAGCCATGCTCGCCGCCTGGTCCTGGAGTCCAGGAGAACGCGGCACTCCCTCCTGACCAGTGTTAAACCAGGCGCGTGCTACATAGGAGGCCATCTTGTCAAAGGGCGCAGCCGGAAGCGACTCAGCCAACACAAGCCCTGCACGTGGGAGACCCGCCCCCATGAGAAAGGCTGATTACCAAATGAGGAACGAATATGACATCATTTTGTAGCTGCCAACACAGACCTTAAGAGGGCCACGAGAAATGTGCACCAGTTTCTTTCTCTGTCATACAGGCAACTATTGGGAATTAGTTTGACCAGCCTGGCTTTCTGATCTGTTGCATCTTTCCACAGCTAACAAGATGTAACACTACAAGGACGAAGCCTACAGCATGTTTTGGCAGAAGTGCAAATGCTCTCATATTGGTATATTTTATGATGGCTGCTTCCGGCAAGGAGCACGTGCAAGAAAATATCGTGGGTAGAAATAAATTGATGCAATATATTCCACAGTTGTTATTTTACATCTGGTGGAAAGATTATGTGAATGTAATAAAATCTTGCATGGAAAATTATAGTGCATTTGTGTCTTAAAGATACAAGTCCGGACAGACAGCAAGAGAAATGTGTTTATTTTCGTGTAACATTTCCCGTTCTGGTGCTGACAGAATGTTGTGCATTAAAGGGGTCACAATTTGTTCTGTATACACAAATGTGCTCGTATTATTCACGACTCGAAATTATTGTCAAGAAGATCACTTTGCTCCTTTTTACAGGCACATTGGACATGGGGACATTTCAAAGCACAAACTTATTTTTAGAAAGCTGGTTTTTAGCAGCATCCTGTAGCAGAGCGCACTGAGCGGATTTCTAGAAGGCGCACCTTGTGGGCACCGTGTTTCCTGAAGCACATTTGTGGGCACAAAACACACTTTGGCCTTGTTGTGCAGAGCACTTTGTTGCTCATTCTCACAATTCGGCTACTTGATTGTGCTCTTTTAATGTGGCTTGCATATTGTTTCTTTAGGTAATTTACGTGCCACGAGCATACGGTTTTACTGATTATTGGCACTATATTTGCTAGTCACATGACTACTTTAATGTTAATTACTATTTACTGAATAAATCTAATATTTTGGAAAAGGCCAAGAGAGCGCCCTTGGTGAGACTCCACTTTGCCTCCCACTGACCATTCTATGTCGCACAGCGGCTCGACGCCCACATCTAGGCGCACGCGGTCTGTGCCACGTGGGAAGTGAGAGTAACTGGAAAGTGACAGAGTACCAGCTCATGACTGGGAGGAACTGGAAAGTGACAGGCGGGACCCAAGTCGTGGTTAGGAGTAACAGAGCGTAAACAGTATATACAGTAGGCCAGAAAAGGGCCATAGCGCTGTCAGACCGCCCACACCTCCCGCCTTCATGCACCGCCTCTAGCCAATACACTGCCTTCTCACTGGTGAAACACAAGCCGCTCACACACACCCAGGATGCACTGCAGCAGCGGTCTGCCCTGCTACAACCCCGCCTTGCCGTATAGTCACTCCTTCTCGCCAAGCCCTTGTATTCTCGTCACTTTGCTGCCTCTTCGTACACTGTTCCGTAGTCCCACCTGTACTGCCATAGAGTAGGATGACCCCACCTCAACAATGCCCTGTATCAACGCCTCTAACACTCGCTACTACTCCTGGTACAACATTCCTTATCCATGCTCACCAGTTGCAACATCCTCCCTCGCCCCATGTGGTCAGGTGCAAGCAGCACATAGGGCAGTTTGACTCTGCCCATCACACCGTACCAGGCACTTACCTCCTTGCTGCGTTTTGACCTGTATGATGTCACTGGGGGGCCCGTCGCCCACCGAGGTGAAGGCCAGCACGCGCATGCTATAGGTGGTACCGGTGATCAGGCTGGCTACCGTGGTCAGATGGCTGTCGTCCACGTTGTGCTTCTGCCAAGTGCTGAAGGGTTGGTCCGGGTCAGTGGTGAAGTACACTCGGTATCCCCGGATCTGCCCATTGGGCTCCTCGGGTGGCTCCCACTGCACCAGCATGGTGCTTGCACTCAACATACGCGCTTGCACCTTCAGCGGAGGGCTTGACGGAGCTTGCTCGCCAGTCTGGGCCTCCACCAAGTCACTGGGCGGGCCACGCCCAATGTTGTTGACCGCAATGATGCGGAACTCGTACTCAGAAAATGGGCTGAGGCCGCCAATGCTGTAGCGGGTGGTGGCCACGCCATCCACCTCCTGGAAGGCCCCATCTGAGGAGCGCGGCTTGTACTGGATGACATAGTACGTCACAGGGTCCGGGTTCCCAGAGTCCCACGTCAGCGTGACACTAGTGGCTGTCGTTTCAGTAACCAACGCGTCTGTGGGAGGCTTTGGCAGAGCTGGAACAAAAAGTACAGGCAAATGTTAGTGGTTAGAATATCAAGTGTCCCCGTCCCCAGCAACCACCCACAGACGTCCCTCTTGCACACAAATTTAGTATTCCCTGGGACAGTAAACCAAATGCACAGTGTAGACTATTAGACAGCACCAGAGGACTCTGGGAGGCAGGAATGTCCCACCAGGAACCAGAGCAGCAAAGGATTCTGGGTGGTGTAACAGACTGCATTAAACAGGAATGAGTTGAAGATTTGGAGTGTCATCACACTGAAGGATAGAAGAGGATTCTGGGAAATGTGAACATCCCCTATACTACATGGAGTAGAGGATCATGGGATATATCAATGAGCCCATTACATCGAGGATTGTGCGAGACACAGCACTCCCCATTTTGTGTGTGGGGAGGGTCGGGTCAGTAAAGTATTCCTCCAGGGATCAATGGGGGGGGGGGCAGTTAATTATTCCTCCAGGGACTAATGTGGGGCAGGGGTCAGTTAAGTATTCCTCCAGTGAGTATAAAGTCACCATTATACAGGAGGATGAAAGTTATTTCAGGAGGGGTACATTTCACCATTACACAGGGTGCAGCAGGAGGACTCTTCGAAGGTCCGCATGGCCATCGCTCTATTGTACAGTAGAAGACTCTAGAGTGGTCGGCCATCCTTACGCTGGAAGGTGCAAAACATTGCGCAATGTGAAGCGGTCCCTTGATACAGGGCACAGCAGAGGATTCCGGGGAAGTAGCTTGGTCCTAGGGTCACGATAAAGGATTCTGGGCAATGCTTTTGCCCTTAATACACACGGCAAGCCGTCAAATGTAGGCATGCTGTGCCAGGTCCCCAATACACATGGTGCAGTCAAGTACTTCGGGATCTAAAGGAGCATTTTATGTGGTGTGCAGCAGAGGATTTTGGGAGAGATACCACCTTTCACAGTGATCTGGGCGGACGCTTCGATCATGCCCAAGGACGAGATGGCAACGCAGGTGTAATTGGCCGACTCGCGGATGTTGTTGAGCTCCAGCACATTGCGACCGACTGGCATCTCGTCCTCCTTCGTCAGCTCCAGCAGACCCGCCATCCACTTCACATAGGGCATGGGTGCGCCCACAGCCACACATGTCAGGTTTACACTGCCTCCGGGCATCACCTCCTGGCTGCTGGGTGGGATAGAGAAGCGGGGCGCCACCCGCCGCACTGTGAAGAAAGAAGGGGAGCAAGAGGTTAGTATGTGGGAGCTGGCATTGGCGCACCCCAGCATTGGACTGGAGTTTTATCGCATATCAGCATCCTCGCCGTAGGTGAAGACCTGGAGAATTATTAAATGCTTCTCAAAGACTGGTAGGGCTCATGCAAAGTCAGTCACTAGCAAAAGTCTCTGCTCGAGTCCTACCTCCCTTTCAGTTTTTCCCTTTATCTCTATAGGCCCAGGCCACGCCCTGTTGGGCAGCCATTTTGAGAGAAGCCGTTACAGATTGCTTCCTACTTCCATCTCATGGCAACAAAGGCGGTTACCTCTATTACCAACAACCTATTACACTTTAAAGTCCGTTGAGATAATGGGAAACCCTGCTGTCTTGACCTGCGTTTTCCAAAGCAGTGCACCATGAGTCACAATCAACAAAACATTTTTCTTACCATGCCGTGGGGACAAGGCTCCCGAAATGTTTGCCTGGGGTGAAAGACGGACTCTGCCCCTTCTTAGGGTCATAACTGCTTAATAAGTATAATAACAGAATCAACGCTCCATCCAAATCTGCCTGTCATGGCGGTCCCCTGTCACCATAGCAGGGTCAGGCAACAGTGTACTCTCTTCTACAATACCCACAACTTCCTGGGCACAGTGCATTAGCTGTATGAGTTGGCCAATACCCAGCATGCTGTAAGCGGACACTGCAGCAGCTGGGCACTTTATGCCTTGGGTTAACACTGCATCAACTGAATGTACACACATTGCCAAGCATACTCTGGGGTTATACTGTCAGAATCTACAATACCCAGCATGCCTTAAGCTCAGACTGCATCAGTGAGGTCCCTTATGCAATATCCAGAATGCTCCCGGTTCACATTACATTAGATGGACACAGGTGCATGACCCAGTGCACCAGCATGCTCTGAGAATCACATTGTCTCAGAAGACCCATATTGCTTTGAGTTCACGCTGAATCACTCAGACGGGCTACACTATTGAATACCCAGTGTGCTTAGGGCTCATTCCATCAGCTGGATGGGTTACGGTACCCAGCATGCACTGGGCTCAAGTAGATGACTTGATGCTTCGGGATAACTTCAGTGCTTGTTCTCAATAAAACATTGTGCTTGTTGGTCTGAGGGGATGAAGTCGCTTATTGTCATCTCAGCTGCTCGAGGGGCAGTAATTGGCCTGGAACCCCTTGTGTCAAGGCCACAAATTGAAGACCTGCCTCAATCGGTGTGAGCAGCAAGGCAGTGGATAAGTCTAAAGATGGGGAATATGTGCCTAGAGGTGCCAGACCCAGACCTTGGCCATGCCGACACATCTGTGGACAGAATCTCCACTGGGGATGGCCATGCGGCATCTCTCCAGGGGGGGCAAGGGGAGCTTGCCACAGTCCGACCGGTCTGGGGAGCCCCCGGCACTGTCTGACAAGTTCTCCAAAGTGAAGCCCTCTCATTACCTGCCACTCTCTTCCCAGGCCCGGCTCGGTGTCACTCCGCCATCTCTGTGTCAGACACGTCCCGAGGCTGGCTCCGATCAGGCTCAGGTTCCCTCAGCCAGGATGGAGCTGGGACTGGCTGCAGATGGAGTTACTCCCATCTTCAGGAAGTGGTAACAATGCATCTCCGAAGGAGACAGCTATAGAGTATCATCAAAACAATCCCATCACCTGACGCCTGGAGGCCATGGGCAAATAAAGAAAGAGCTCCGACAGAGTGAATGAAATACCTGAGCTAACACTTCTAAATCAATAGAACACCTGGGGGCAGCATTTCATCATGTGTTGCTAACCTGAGCTATTGCAGAAGGGGGATCACCCTCCTGAGAACCTGGGAAGGCGGACGGCTGGGTGCCATCAATGAAAACAACTTCTGCAATCAAATGTGATGCTGTAATTCAATTTCTTTGGTAAGTTCAGTACTTTAATATTTTTATTCGTCTTAATTTTGTCCCCATTTCAAAAGCTTGTGCAAATCAGCGCATCCTAAATGCGGCGTCCAGGCCCCATCCCCTTTGCAGCAACAATGCAGTTTTCATATAGGCTAAGGCCTTATTGGGCCTGTAGAGAGGAGCGCTGACACACGCGACAGCCATATTACACCTCCTTAGTATGGTGTAGAGCAGTGTTCGTGCAGGCTTCAGTCTTATTGGGGCTGAATAGAGCAGCGTTTGCACGGGCTGCAGACTCAATGGACCTCCTCAGTGCTACGTAGACCAGCCTAACGTCTCATTGGACCTCCTTAGTGCAGGTTAAAGCAGCACTCGCTCAAACTGCAGCCTCAATGGACCTCCTTATCATGGGCTGGACCTGCGCTCACAGGCTTCAGTCTTATTAGCAGCGTTTGCACAGGCTGCAGCCTCAATGGGCCTCCTCAGTGGTAGGCAGACCAGGCTAACGTCTTATTGGACCTCCTTAGTGCAGGCCAGCGCAGCGTTTGAACAGGCTGCAGCCTCAATGGGCCTCCTCAGTGCTAGACAGACCAGGCTAACGTCTCATTGGACCTCCTTAGTGCAGAGCAGTGTTTGCACGGGCTGCAGCCTCAATGGGCTTCCTCAGTGCTAGGCAGACCAGGCTAATGTCTCATTGGACCTCCTTAGTGCAGGCCAGAGCAGCGTTTGCATGGGCTGCAGCCTCAATGGGCCTCCTCAGTGCTAGGCAGACCAGGCTAACGTCTCAATGGACCTCTCTGGTGCAGGTTACTGCAGCGCTCGCACAAGCCGCAGCCTCAATGAAGCTCCGTATCATGGGGGGACCTGCGCTCACACAGGCTTCAGTCTTATTGGGGCTGTATAGGACAGAGTTCGCACTGGCCTCAGTCTTTTTGAGCCTGTAAAGAGTAGCATTCGCACAGGCTGCAGCCTCATTGGAACTCCTTCATACCGGGGAGGGCAGTGTTTGCACGAGCTTCAGCCTGTAGAACAACGCTCTCACAGGATAGACACACACTGGACCTCCTCAGTGCTGCGTCGAGCAGCGTTCCCATAGACCTCATCCTTACTGGGCCTCGTCAGTGCAGTGTACAGCATCACTAGCACAAGCTTCACACTCTTTGTGCCTCCGCAGTGTGGTGCAGAATCTCTAGGCGAAGTAAGCAAGGAGCCCGCCTTCACAGTCTTGTGTTTGCTTAGAGGGGGAATGGCAACTCTGGGAAGGTCGCTCCTTTCTTGGAGGGGGTTAGGGGAGTATAATCTGATGTGTATGGTTGGTCCCCATATAAAATAGCCCAGACCAGCTACACAATTAATGGAAAATGCTGCCAAAGGTATTTCTTACAGTTTAGATGCATTATCTCAATCTATTAAAAAAAGAGGGTTGTTTCACACCCTTAAAAAAAAAAATACTTTACATCATGCTCTTACCCTAGAATCCTTCCAGAATGCTGAGAGACGACAGCCATTTCCATACATTACTTTAAAGAAGGAGGGATGCAACAGAAAGAAGGCTAGGCTAGATCAAGCAGGGTTAGGTGGGAGGGAGGTGACCGAACCCTTGAGCGGTCTCCATTGGAGATTCAACCTTACCACTTCGAAAGGGAAACTTCATGGTCTTCTACAGATACAAACCACTACCAGAGCAGCAGCAATGGCGGCAGCGACTGGAAGACTATGCCACGATGAGCTCAGACACAAACCACTACCAGAGCAGCAGCACTGCTGGCAGCGACTGGAAGACTATGCCACGATGAGCTCAGATACAAACCACTACCAGAGCAGCAGCACTGCCGGCAGCGACTGGAAGACTATGCCACGATGAGCTCAGATACAAACCACTACCAGAGCAGCAGCACTGCCAGCAGCGACTGGAAGACTATGCCATCATGATCTCAGATGCAAACCACTACCAGAGCAGCAGCACTGCCGGCAGCGACTGGAAGACTATGCCACCATGATCTCAAATACAAACCACAACCAGAGCAGCAGCACGGCCGGCAGCGACTGGAAGACTATGCCACCATGATCTCAGATACAAACCACTACCAGAGCAGCAGCACTGCCGGCAGCGACTGGAAGACTATGCCACCATGATCTCAGATACAAACCACTACCAGAGCAGCAGCACTGCCGGCAACGACTGGAAGACTATGCCACCATGATCTCAGATACAAACCACTACCAGAGCAGCAGCACTGCCGGCAGCAACTGGAAGACTATGCCACCATGATCTCAGATACAAACCACTACCAGAGCAGCAGCACTGCCGGCAGCGACTGGAAGACTATGCCACCATGATCTCAGATACAAACCACTACTAGAGCAGCAGCACTGCTGGCAGCGACTGGAAGACTATGCCACGATGAGCTCAGATACAAACCACAACCAGAGCAGCAGCACTGCCGGCAGCGACTGGAAGACTATGCCACGATGAGCTCAGATACAAACCACTAACAGCGCAACAGCAATGCCGGCAGCAACTGGAAGACTATGCCACCATGATCTCAGATACAAACCACTACCAGAGCAGCAACACTGCCGGCAGCGACTGGAAGACTATGCCACGATGAGCTCAGATACAAACCACTAACAGCGCAACAGCAATGCCGGCAGCAACTGGAAGACTATGCCACCATGATCTCAGATACAAACCACTACCAGAGCAGCAACACTGCCGGCAGCGACTGGAAGACTATGCCACGATGGGCTCAGATACAAACCACAACCAGAGCAGCAACACTGCCGGCAGCGACTGGAAGACTATGCCACGATGGGCTCAGATACAAACCACAACCAGAGCAGCAGCACTGCCAGCAGCGACTGAAAGACTATGCCACGATGAACTCAGATACAAACCACAACCAGAGCAGCAGCACTGCCGGCAGCGACTGAAAGACTATGCCACGATGAGCTCAGATACAAACCACAAACAGAGCAGCAGCACTGCCGGCAGCGACTGGAAGACTATGCCACGATGAGCTCAGATACAAACTACAACCAGAGCAGCAGCACTGCCAGCAGCGACTGAAAGACTATGCCACGATGAGCTCAGATACAAACCACTAACAGAGCAGCAGCACTGCCGGCAGCGACTGGAAGACTATGCTACGATGATCTCGGATACAAACCACTACCAGCGCAGCAGCACTGCCGGCAGCGACTGGAAGACTATGCCACGATGAGCTCAGATATAAACCACAACCAGAGCAGCAGCACTGCCAGCAGCGACTGGAAGACTATGCCACGATGAGCTCAGATACAAACCACTACCAGAGCAGCAGCACTGCCAGCAGCGACTGGAAGACTATGCCATCAAGATCTCAGATGCAAACCACTACCAGAGCAGCAGCACTGCCGGTAGCGACTGGAAGACTATGCCACCATGATCTCAGATACAAACCACTACCAGAGCAGCAGCACTGCCAGCAGCGACTGGAAGACTATGCCATGATGAGCTCAGATACAAACCACTACCAGAGCAGCAACACTGCCGGCAGCAACTGGAAGACTATGCCACGATGAGCTCAGATACAAACCACAACCAGAGCAGCAGCACTGCCGGCAGCGACTGGAAGACTATGCCACGATGTGCTCAGATACAAACCACAACCAGAGCAGCAGCAATTGCGGCAGCGACTAGAAGACTATGCCACGATGAGCTCAGATACAAACCACAACCAGAGCAGCAGCACTGCCGGCAGCGACTGGAAGACTATGCCACGATGATCTCAGATACAAACCACTACCATAGCAGCAGCACTGCTGGCAGCGACTGGAAGACTCTGCCACGATGAGCTCAGATACAAACCACTACCAGAGCAGCAGCACTGCAGGCAGCGACTGGAAGACTATGCCACGATGTGCTCAGATACAAACCACAACCAGAGCAGCAGCACTGCCGGCAGCGACTGGAAGACTATGCCACGATGAGCTCAGATACAAACCACTACCAGAGCAGCAGCACTGCCGGCAGCGACTGGAAGACTATGCCACGATGAGCTCAGATATAAACCACTAACAGAGCAGCAGCACTGCCGGCAGCGACTGGAAGACTATGCCACGATGAGCTCAGATATAAACCACAACCAGAGCAGCAGCACTGCCAGCAGCGACTGGAAGACTATGCCACGATGAGCTCAGATATAAACCACAACCAGAGCAGCAGCACTGCCAGCAGCGACTGGAAGACTATGCCACGATGAGCTCAGATACAAACCACTACCAGAGCAGCAGCACTGCCAGCAGCGACTGGAAGACTATGCCATCAAGATCTCAGATGCAAACCACTACCAGAGCAGCAGCACTGCCGGTAGCGACTGGAAGACTTTGCCACCATGATCTCAGATACAAACCACTACCAGAGCAGCAGCACTGCCAGCAGCGACTGGAAGACTATGCCATGATGAGCTCAGATACAAACCACTACCAGAGCAGCAACACTGCCGGCAGCAACTGGAAGACTATGCCACGATGAGCTCAGATACAAACCACAACCAGAGCAGCAGCACTGCCGGCAGCGACTGGAAGACTATGCCACGATGTGCTCAGATACAAACCACAACCAGAGCAGCAGCAATGCCGGCAGCGACTAGAAGACTATGCCACGATGAGCTCAGATACAAACCACAACCAGAGCAGCAGCACTGCCGGCAGCGACTGGAAGACTATGCCACGATGATCTCAGATACAAACCACTACCAGAGCAGCAGCACTGCTGGCAGCGACTGGAAGACTCTGCCACGATGAGCTCAGATACAAACCACTACCAGAGCAGCAGCACTGCAGGCAGCGACTGGAAGACTATGCCACGATGTGCTCAGATACAAACCACAACCAGAGCAGCAGCACTGCCGGCAGCGACTGGAAGACTATGCCACGATGAGCTCAGATACAAACCACTACCAGAGCAGCAGCACTGCCGGCAGCGACTGGAAGACTATGCCACGATGAGCTCAGATATAAACCACAACCAGAGCAGCAGCACTGCCAGCAGCGACTGGAAGACTATGCCACGATGAGCTCAGATACAAACCACTACCAGAGCAGCAGCACTGCCGGCAGCGACTGGAAGACTATGCCACGATGAGCTCAGATATAAACCACAACCAGAGCAGCAGCACTGCCAGCAGCGACTGGAAGACTATGCCACGATGAGCTCAGATACAAACCACTACCAGCGCAGCAGCACTGCCGGCAGCGACTGGAAGACTATGCCACCATGATCTCAGATACAAACCACTACTAGAGCAGCAGCACTGCTGGCAGCGACTGGAAGACTATGCCACGATGAGCTCAGATACAAACCACAACCAGAGCAGCAGCACTGCCGGCAGCGACTGGAAGACTATGCCACCATGATCTCAGATACAAACCACTACCAGAGCAGCAGCACTGCCGGCAGCGACTGGAAGACTATGCCACGATGAGCTCAGATACAAACCACTACCAGCGCAGCAGCACTGCCGGCAGCGACTGGAAGACTATGCCACCATGATCTCAGATACAAACCACTACCAGCGCAGCAGCACTGCCGGCAGCGACTGGAAGACTATGCCACCATGATCTCAGATACAAACCACTACCAGAGCAGCAGCACTGCCGGCAGCGACTGGAAGACTATGCCACGATGAGCTCAGATACAAACCACTACCAGCGCAGCAGCACTGCCGGCAGCGACTGGAAGACTATGCCACGATGATCTCAGATACAAACCACAACCAGAGCAGCAGCACTGCCGGCAGCGACTGGAAGACTATGCCACCATGATCTCAGATACAAACCACAACCAGAGCAGCAGCACTGCCGGCAGCGACTGGAAGACTATGCCACCATGATCTCAGATACAAACCACTACCAGCGCAGCAGCACTGCCGGCAGCGACTGGAAGACTATGCCACAATGATCTCACTGAGAACATGTGCTTACCTCAAGGCATATCCTGCAGGTTGTAAAGAATGAAGCCACCAACACTTCAACTACTTTCAACTGATACCTAGATGGAAGTTCACGGCGAAGACCCAGACAGTTCAGAGTTTGCTTGGGACTCTAGAGGCTTGTGGGCCAGATCTGTAACCCTGAAATACTGAGCTAAAGATGGGGCGATAGGACTAGGTGGTCCTGCAGTCTCCACCACCCTACTCATTACTAGCACAATCAAGTAGTACACAAAGGAGACAGACTCTCGGTTGTGGTGCACCCTGGCCGCCAGGGTTCAGACTTGCCACATGTTAAGGATAATAACAGGAGAGGCCCAATTCTCCTAGGTTGCAAACTGGTCCATTTCTGGATAAGCCCTACTGTGACTGTTTCATAGAACTGCTATAAAGCCCACTGTCTAAAGAGAATCAGACTAAAGTGCTCTTGACTTTGGAACAATTTCAACATCAAACAAAGTCCCTGGGCTCACCCATGAGTGAGAATGCTACTTGCAGATTACTGGAACACAAACTGTTATGAATTGTGATGGAGGCTGTCAGACCTACAGTCTCTCTCAGACATTGCTCTATTCAGAAAACCTATATTCCTGTCTAGAGCTCACAATGTTCTGTCTTTAGGGCCAGGAAGTAACGGGAGAGATATCAACTCCCTACCAGCCACAGAAGAACCACCCCCACTGCCTTTGCAGGGACCTGGGTTTGTCCTTCCATTGTCACAGATGTTGGCTGTCTGCAGAGGACAGGTGTGAGGAAGGGCTTGGAGATGAAGAGCAGACAGTACACAATAACCCCAGCATCCTTAAGATGTCTTGGTTTGGGCTCTGTCTATTCCAATCTTGCCAAGCAGACTGTGTTGTTGGGATTCTTCCAAAAGTCCTTGCAGTAAGTTCACTGGCTGATGTCTGGTGATACCAGAACCTCTACAGAGGAGGTACGAGACACTCTTAGTAGGTGCTTTTCATGGCTTGTGTGTTCTTACCCAGTTTCTGTTCCAAAAGCTGGTGCTACTTTCTCACTGGGATCTGGAACTCGGTTGAAACCTCTACAAGACCAAAACTCATTAAGGACAGAGCTTCCAACAGTCGTAGAGATGTCAGGACAATCATAACAAAAACCTCATCCATGACTTGCTGCGCATGCTAAGGAGGCTTTCTTCTTTAACCAGCCACAGTACATGAGCGGAGGCAGCTCTCACTCTTTCCATTGTTGTACCTGCTCACAGGGCATCAGCGAGTGCCGCCCGAGTCTAGCACCGACTAGGATACTAGGCCTAGCTGCAAGGTAACCAGTAACGTAGTTGGTCCTGGGTATCAGGACCCAATTTAGTTCGTCTTAATAGCCAGCCACCAGCTTTTTGCGACATAAGTTAACAGAGCCCTTCATCACTCAAAAGATTCAATGTCCAGGGTCCTTCTATCTCACCATCTTAACAGTACACCTCATCCTAATCGCTCTAGTCTTCTAATGATGAGCTGGTTACCCCATATTTCTACAAAGGCAGGCAGAGCAATTGCCTTTTTAATTTCTTCAGCCCCGCTGTGAAACTCTACTCTATCCACATGAGGTACGTACTGTTATTTTTAAAAAGTATTACTTACTCCGGCACTATGTGACTTTTGTTGCGATTCCTATTTAGGATTTACTCAATACTAAGACAACTTTGAAGACCAAAGCGATCCTCGCAGATGTCCAGTGTCCATCTAGGCTCAGTGAAATGGTTCACCTTGGTTGTCTGTTGAACACCTGCCAGCATCTCTTGGGGTCTGGACCACATGTGGCAGCTGCCATGAGCCATCACCCACTAAGAACTAGTCACCCTAGTGAAGAAGCCGACAGCTAGGTAAGTTCACCTGTTCCAGAAGTTGTACCCTCTGAATTCCTCGTTAGGAGGACAAGAACTGAGACCAACTATTCCTCCAGCCCTCCCATCTAGAATGTGCATAGGTTTGGATGCAAGGAGAGAAACAAGTTCCCAGTCAATGAAACTAGACATCCCGCTCTTCTACTGGTGAACTCCGGGGAGAGGGGTCTCCAGCAAAGGTCTTCCAGAGTCTCCAACCTATAGCCAGATCGAAGGACCAGTGAACACAGCCAACCAACGTCCAGGTCTGACAACTTGTAAATCATAGAGCAAAGTTTCTTTCTGTTAACTGTCATTCTTAGAAATGCCGCAGATATGGGGAAAATATTTTATTTTAAAAACCAGAAAGAATCTAAACAAAACTGTATTGAAAATGGTTCAAAAAGAAATTGGTGCTGAGCAGGAAGCCTGTAGGCCTGAAAAAAAATAGTGCTTTGTGGGGGAAATAAAATCTTTAAATCATTGCAGTTGGCAGTGTGGCAGGCTACACTCCAGTGGCAGCAGCAAAAAGAATAATTTGGAAATGGCTGTCACTCTCAGCATTCAGGGGAAAGTGGGTACACATGGGCAAGGTGGCATGGGACATGCTAGTAGTGTGTTTCATATTGCAACCGCCTGTCCATCAACAGTTAGGATTCTACTGAGGAAAAACTATAGTGAAGGACAGGTGATGTGGTATGATGTGTGTCCGTGACACAACGACTCACCTCCCTTACTCGTGCCTAACACGGAAACTACACATTACTGGTTCCATGTTTTAGTGAAGACAATACACATGGGAGACTCGCAGTTGTGGCCTCTGATCTCCAAAACACACCCTAGATGTCAGGCACTCGCCTCTACGCAGCCTGCGAACACTAAACTGACCCTTCACCCCATGACAATGATGAGTGCAACATGATGGTGAGCTTACCCACCTTGGTTACCCTCATGTATGTGAGCAAGGCCCAAGGTAACAGGGCTGCACACGCTTCATGAGGACAACCTCTGGATAATGTGCTGAGAATGTCTCAGTTAGAAGAGGACATTCAAATCTTGCCTCAGTGGCAGAAAAGGCTCCACACCTGGATTAAATGGCCACAGCAAGTCATGTGAGAGCTCCGGCGGAGTGGTTCCATACGGACACGCTCGGCCGTCCCACATTCACTCGCCATGCGCCTGCTGCCACTGAATGTCACTTTGAACAACGCTTGACATGATAGCACATTGTGCAATGTTCAATGAGGAGAAAGGGCGAGTGCAGGAGGGGTATATGGGCTATACGGGGGGGATCGCTGCGCATGCGCATTCAGGGACGCAGGGGCACTTATGTGGAAACGGGGGTATCATGCAGGGTGAGACGCTGGCGAGGAGATTCAGGATGCAGTGAGGCAGCTCTCGAAAAGCAACACAAGTAGATTTTTTTGCAGTTCCCTGTGCACTCACCCATTGGGATACCAGCCTCTGGTGAACTGGCTCTAAAGTCTGCCTCTCTCCCAGAACCAAGGGGCCACCAGTGTCACTGCTGTAGCACCTTGAGACTCAGAAGAGGGAACCGAACACAAAAAGCCATATTATGTGACTGGTGAGGAACAAGCACAGGGACTTAACACGGACAAGGCCACACAAGGCTACTCGTGGGTGAACTGCTACTCTTCCGAGAGCTCCTGAGGTTGAACAACGTTAGTTTGCAAGCAGTGTGCAAGTGGTGGAGTATGCACGGCCCTTGAGTGTGGGTGAATGCCACAGAGGTGCAGGTGAGCGGAGGGGGTGGGAAGCCACGACCACAAGTCACTTCTGTCTTTACAGGAGATCCAAGCCACTGTGAGCCAATTCTTCAACGGAAAGATTGGAGGCAGACTCTTAGGGCGATCAGTGGAGAGTTCATTAAATATCAAAAATGGCTTGTAGGCAAGAGGAAGCTGCTGGTGGTCAAGCTCAGTCCCTCTATGAGGGGGGAGAAGTCAAAAGAACCCAACTTCAGCAGGGTATGTAGTCACTGAAGAACAGGAGGAACTGACAGACATCCAGGAAATGGGTACCGCTTGTCTCCAATGCCCAATGAATCAAATCCTACATTTTCGGACACGTGCACAGATGTACAAGGAGAAGGGAACTAACGCATAGGAGGGAAAACCCACAGTGGTTTGCTGCAAGGCCTCAGACAAAGGGGGTTCTATGTAATGTGAACATTAATCGAAACCTTGGAGAGGGTCTTCACCCGATTCCGTGGCATTCACTTCTGCTCTAGGGCTGAAGTTGATTAAGAGTGGGGGACAGATGACAGGCCTCTGTCCTCATACACCCAGGGCACAGCAAAGGGCAGCTAGATTTAAATGCATAAAGCCCCCCAGGAAATGGGCATTAAAAAAAGGCTGGAGGGCAGCAAGAGGTAGTCCAGACAAGGCTATCGCTTCTAAAAGGTAAGGAGGGTTTCCGCAGAATAAACACCTCACATGAGGCTGACTCTTCGCAGCCCTTATTAGCACTTTCAGAGGACTCAGTCTACACGTGGGTCCACCCCTCAAGAGACACAGAGGTAGAAAGGTGGGCACAGACCTTCGTCACGGCTACAGATGGGCGGCCGGAGATTCACTTGAGTTACCTGAATGCCAGCGACATCGTGTGGTGCACATATCTCTCCATGTCTGTCCACCTGACTCCCTGCCTGTTTTGTTCCATCTGAAGAAAGTACTGCACCCCCATTGGGTGGTCACAGGCTCAAGGTGCCAGAGACATGGGCACAGATGCAGTCACTAACAATCTAGATGGAGCTGTGGGAGGAATCCTTGAAAAGAAGAGCTAGAAGGATTGTTAGAAAGAGGGCAGAAGCCAAGATGCAAACCGAGGAAAAAGACAAGTTTACCGCCTTCTTCATCAGAAAACCGCATGGCGCTATTTATGCTACCTGTGTCGCCACGACGGCGGACATGTTAAAGCCCGTTGCTGGAGCAAAGCTGTGCTGTTTGTGCAGGATGCCTCAGCTGTAACTTTCAAGTCTAATTACTTGAGCTGACAAGCAGCGATAATGGCAGATACAGCTCAAGCACAGAGCGGTGGAGCACTAACCGCCAGCAAAAGCGACAGGAGGAAGGTAGATCTATAATCCATCTTCACTCACTGCTACCGTGCAAAAAATACATCATTAGGAGCGGGAGAGGAGATGGAGAGCCTTTGGCCCCCACGATACTTGTAATCCTATTGTAATCACAAAACACGATGGAGGCGCCCAGGAGGAAGGGCGAGAGACAGCAAGCTAAGGGGAGAGCGGCCCACTCTAAAGAAATAAAGGGACCCCACTGCTTGGCTACAGCCCTTCAAACAGAAGATGGCACTTCAATCACATGCATGTACTGTGACGCGTGGCACACATGGTGGACATTCTATGGGGTGCATGAGAACTAACAATGGGCTAATCAAAGGGAAAGAGAGGCATTGGTCAGGAAAGAGACGCTTCAGATGAGAAAGGGGTGAAAAGACATCAAAGCCTTCCAATCAGAGGGTTGTTGGGCAGAGAATACAGACATTCCATGTGAACAGAGACTCATGGGACCAAGAATGGAAAATCGGTGCTTTGCGCCTGATGGATGCTCATCAGAGGGGTCGACACGGAGCACCCAGGAAGGACTTGGTCTCCCAGATGGGGGTGACTGAAGGGTTCAGAGAAACTACCGTCTGTATAGAGCTTAAAGCACCTCAGATATTTGTGCTGTTGGTCGAACCCATACATGCCATTAGAAGGTCTACGCTGGCAAGTTCTCATTGGCCCGCTCAGTGCAGTCGGCTTCAGCTGTAACAGACAGAATGATGAGGTTGAGTCAAGAAAGGTGCTCCATGCCAGCTTGCTGCTGTTGCAAACACTTCCCCTCTGGAGTTATGGTGTCTAGACACAGCAAGCCTTTCGGATAAAGAAAGAAAACTGGAACACTGCACATAAAGAAAAGTACAGGCACAACAAAGCAATAGAGCAAACGGCTTCGCCTCTCCGCAGAGAGAAGGCCATTTCATATGATCAAAGTCTCCAGCTACCACTATTGATTTCCTGCAGGAGCGGGCGGTGCCGGCAGACATGATCTGCTGGCCTCGTGCAGATGGTGGCTTCACGAGAAGTGTCGCACAGCATGCAGGGTTAGCAAACAGCACTCAGGATGCAATGTTCATGCAGAGTTAACAAGTGTCCAATGCAATTTCCCCATCAGGCAGCGAGCATGCATGGATAGCATCCCCAGCGCGCGTCGGCGACATTGCGGCACGGCTCAGCAAGCAGGTTTCAGGACGCGTCTGGTGGTGGGTCCAGGACCAATGGACCACCATCTACTCTCCCTACTAGGGAATGCTCCATCGAGGGTGGCGGGGGTAGAGGGGTAAGAAGTGAAAGGGACCAACCTTCTCGCTGATCTGAGAGATGAGATTTAGTTTGATGGTGGAGTGCGATGAAGATGAGGAGGGAATAAAAAAAGACAAGGAAAAACACAGAGAGAGTAAAAACAGACCAAGCTTCATCTGTCAGCACACGCCACGGAGAGACAGCGAAAGCAGGAATGCAGTCATGAGCCTACAGCTTTGCACACTTATTACAAACTACAGCCACAAACACAACAAACTGACATCAACATAGAAATTCAAATCAAGAGCTGCCACACAGAAAACCACTGCCTCACCCTGTTCACACTCCGCAGAGCTAAGAGGAGCAGTCAGCAACAGACTTTGCACAAACAAGGCCACCCTCACAGTCACCAATACACCATAGATACAACCTCTAGACACTCTTCTTGACTCGCTGCTCACACATACCGCACTCGACACCCTGGTCACCCATGCATGGCTTCTTAACACGCTGCTCACCCTTACCACACTCCACCATGTTGATCACCCATGCTGTGCTTCTCGACATGCTGCTCACTCACAATGCACTCCTTAACATGTGCTCAACTAGGCCAGGTTTCAGCATGATACTCACCCATGCCGTGCTTCTTGGCACGCTCAGCGCTGATACCACACTGCTGGACATGCTCCACACTGGTGCACACAGCTGGACATGCGCTACACTCATCAAACCACCAGGCAGGACCTCACTATTAGACACAGCTTACATTGCATACATTACACCACTGGACGCAGACTGCAGCACTAGTCCCATTCCACACCTGCATCAAACGCCTGGACTCGCACCACATCTGTACCTTATTAATGTAGTTGCTCACATCTGTACGGCTCCATCGGACCCACTCCAGCCAGCTCCCACCATTTAAACTCCACACCCAGACAACAGAAAGCATTAAACATATGCAATAGCCTTGTCAGAATGTGGAGGAAATGTCTTGGTGGAAATGAAGACTTCAATGTTGGTTCTGACATGGCCCACCCCAGCTCACTAAGGCTCTAGAGCACAGCACACCTGGGCACGAGAGAGAAGAACCACAGCACATCCTCTCCTCCCCACCCCACACCTCAGCCCGCAGGGAGAAAACGCCATCACCACAACATTGCTACCAATAAACATAGGAAGTAAAACTGAAAAGGGGCAGAAAATAAGGAAGAGGGGACGCTGGCATGTGGACCAGCCCGCTGCAACACTCTGTCCTGCAGAAGGAAACAGCACAGGGTTAGTAGCAAAGACATTGTACTGCATGGAGGCTTTGAACTTTGCATTCATTTGGCAGGGCAGCCCCTGGCTCAGAGGCTTGGCTGGACCACTGTAAACATCCATAGATGTGGCAGAAAGCATTTGAAACAAACCCTGAACAGAGGGAACACTGGGTCACTTGGTTAAGCATCACCTGTGGATACCTGTGCACAACCCGCGGGTTACCAGATCTAACCCCACCATGGGCCACATCTCTGCCCCATGCAGGTTCAGAAAATAAGCATGTTCAGTTAGGTAATGAAGCCATGTAATATATAAGTACTAAGAGACAATGCAGCTTGTATTACGAACAAGTAGTAAATAAACAAAATATTCAAAAACGTTTACTACAAACTTCAAAAGCCAACATGTTTCGTGACAATTCCAATTAGCGTGTTGCTTCATCAGGGCCAAGTACACTTGAAATATCTGAATCAATGAAAGAGCACTCTAAATTGGAGATTAAACAATTAGTTGGATTGCATACAATTGAATTCACGTTGTGTGGATAATCCATTGTTTAGAGATTCAAGATGATAATTAAATGTGACAATTACCCGTCTTTTGTAAAGGCGGTTTATAACGAGTATCAGAAGTCAGCATGCTAACCCTTTGATGGTTCTGTTCACAGTTAATTTAACATCATAGAGTGCTTAGGCCCCTGCAAAAGAAGCCAGGCGGCACCCGCTAGGAGGAGCCCACCTGAACCATATTAGGCCCATGTGCCTGATGAATCTGAGTAGAGGCCATTTCAGAAGACTGAGGCCACACAGTAGCCACAAGATTCCAGCAGCCCAGCAGGAGAGTGAATGAAGAGATTGCGTGCCTTTGACCAGCTGGTGATCCTGTACCGTCCGACCCACCTGTGCCTTGCGGTGTCCATATGATCTTCTTCTCTGGTCACAGAAGAACCAGCAGTTATGTCATATGAACATCCCCTGTATTTGCACGACTGGTGGCCCAGGAGGGTGCACTCATTCAGGAACCATCTTTCTAGTTGGTACAGTTTTTGAAAAACTATTACTCAAAGTTGTGCCTGAAATCCTAAGCCCAAAATCAAATGTCCAGTGGGGACTGGTGACGCCATTGTCGTCAGCGGGCGTCTTCAGTTCTGCGGGGGCACCAGCGCTGGCTCAGAACTGGACACTCCTGAAGATGCCTTGCCCACTCCATCTGTCTCTAATGAAGAGAGAAGAACCAACTGGAACCTTCACTGGTTCTTGGACACCAGTGAACGGTGTCCCTGAGCATGACACCATTACCCCCCCCCCCCCCACCCTCCATGCCTTCTTCCTCACCACTGAGCTTGGATGTCTGGATCCGGAAGCAGGTCTGACTTCTTTAGAGCGGAGTCCTACATTTTTGGGAGGTGGGTTTTTGGGGCCTGGGATCTTTTGAACTAGATATTTCTTGCAGGTGCTGGAAGCCCGCCAGCTGAGGCTTGGGTGCACTTTACGGTGCCCACATAGATTGGTAGAGGGTCCGTGCATATACGAAGCAGGTCTTGTTGTGCACACACAACTTTTACTGTTGATGCACTATCAAGCTATGCCCTGGTGCCTCTTCCGCTGCTTGGGGTATCAAGTGACTCTGGAGGGAAGGGGGACTGTACTCTGCAGCACCTCCCAATCATCTGAGAACACACGCAAGTCTAGGGATCACCCTGCATAGTGAATGAGGGAGAGGCTGAGTCAGTAGTATGCATTGCACAGGGGCGAGTCTAGTGGGATCACCCTGCATAATGCATGAGGGAGAGGCTGAGTCAGTAGTATGTATTGCACAGGGGCGAGTCTTGTGGGATCACCCTGCATAGTGCATGAGGGAGAGGTTGTAGTATGCATTGTACAGGGGCGAGTCTAGTGCGATCACCCTGCATAGTGCATGAGGGAGAGGTTGTGCTTAGTGGAGAGTCAGTAGTATGCAGTGCACAGGGGAGAGTCGGCAAAAGAGCAACAGACAGGACAGAGAACACAGTCTGCAACATAACAGAAAGGGCAAAGGAGAGAACCTGTAATATAGAGTACAGAAACAAAGAGTAACCGACAGAAAGGAGCACAGCAGAGGGGAGAATCAGTAATGCACAGTACAGAAACCAGAGTCAGTAACGCACAGAGGGGAGAATCAGTAATGAACAGGACAGAGACCAGAGTCAGCAACAGAACAGAGGGCAGATGGGAGACTCTGTAATGTACAGGACAGGAACCAGAGTCAGCAACAGAACAGACAGGGCAAAGGAGAGAACCTGTAATACAGAGTACAGAAACAAAGTCACCGACAGAATAGAGCACAGCAGAGGGGAGAATCAGTAATGTACAGGACAGAGACCAGAGTCAGCAAAGGAACAGAGCGCAGATGGGAGACGCTGTAATGTACAGTACAGAGACCAGAGTCAGCAACAGAACAGAGGGGAGAATCGGTAATGTACAGTACAGAGACCAGAGTCAGTAACAGAACAGAGGGGAGAATCAGTAATGTACAGGACAGAGACCAGAGTCAGCAACAGAACAGAGGGGAGAATCAGTAATGTACAGTACAGAGACCAGAGCCAGCAACATAACAGAGGGGAGAATCAGTAATGTACAGGACAGAGACCAGAGTCAGCAAAGGAACAGAGAGCGCAGATGGGAGACGCTGTAATGCACAGTACAGAGACCAGAGTCAGCAACAGAACAGAGGGGAGAATCAGTAATGTACAGTACAACAGTACAGAGACCAGAGTCAGTTACAGAACAGAGAGGAGAATCAGTAATGTACAGGACAGAGACCAGAGTCAGCAAAGGAACAGAGAGCGCAGATGGAAGACGCTGTAATGTACAGTAAAGAGACCAGAGTCAGCAACAGAACAGAGGGGAGAATCAGTAAAGTACAGTACAGAGACCAGAGCCAGCAACATAACAGAGGGGAGAATCAGTAATGTACAGGACAGAGACCAGAGTCAGCAAAGGAACAGAGAGCGCAGATGGGAGACGCTGTAAAGCACAGTACAGAGACCAGAGCCAGCAACATAAGAGAGGGGAGAATCAGTAATGTACAGGACAGAGACCAGAATCAGCAAAGGAACAGAGAGCGCAGATGGGAGACGCTGTAATGCACAGTACAGAGACCAGAGTCAACAACAGAACAGAGGGGAGAATCAGTAATGTACAGTACAGAGACCAGAGTCAGCAACAGAACAGAGGGGAGAATCAGTAATGTACAGTACAGAGACCAGAGTCCGCAACAGAACAGAGGGGAGAATCAGTAATGTACAGTACAGAGACCAGAGTCAGCAAAGGAACAGAGAGCGCAGATTGGAGACGCTGTAATGCACAGTACAGAGACCAGAGTCAGCAACAGAACAGAGGGGAGAATCAGTAATGTACAGTACAGAGACTAGAGTCAGCAACAGAGGGGAGAATCAGTAATGTACAGTACAGAGACCAGAGTCAGCAACAGAACAGAGGGGAGAATCAGTAATGTACAGTACAGAGACCAGAGTCAGCAACAGAACAGAGGGGAGAATCAGTAATGTACTGTACAGAGACCAGAGTCAGCAACAGAGGGGAGAATCAGTAATGTACAGTACAGAGACCAGAGTCAGCAACGGAGGGGAGAATCAGTAATGTACAGTACAGAGACCAGAGTCAGTAATGCACAGAGGAAGAGAATCAGTAATGTACAGTACAGAGACCAGAGTCAGCAACAGAACAGAGAGGAGAATCAGTAATGTACAGTACAGAGACCAGAGTCAGCAACAGAACAGAGGGGAGAATCAGTAATGTACTGTACAGAGACCAGAGTCAGCAACAGAGGGGAGAATCAGTAATGTACTGTACAGAGACCAGAGTCAGCAACAGAGGGGAGAATCAGTAATGTACAGTACAGAGACCAGAGGGGAGAATCAGTAATGTACAGTACAGAGACCAGAGTCAGCAACAGAGGGGAGAATCAGTAATGTACAGTACAGAGACCAGAGTCAGTAACAGAACAGAGGGGAGAATCAGTAATGTACAGTACAGAGACCAGAGTCAGCAACAGAGGGGAGAATCAGTAATGTACAGTACAGAGACCAGAGTCAGTAACAGAACAGAGGGGAGAATCAGTAATGTACAGTACAGAGACCAGGGTCAGTAACGCACAGAGGGGAGAATCAGTAATTTACAGGACAGAGACCAGAGTCAGCAACAGAACAATAATGTCAAGAGGGAGAATTTGTAAGCAACAGTGCAGAAGAAGAGTCTAACAGAGAGCCGAGTTTAAAGGGGCAGCACGTCTGGGAGAGTTAGTAACAGGCAGCATAGAGTGGAGAGTAACAGACGATGCTAGAACAGTCAGTAACGGGAGTGATTGGAACAGATAGACCAGAGTACGCGTCTGCAACTGGCGATGGAGATGGAAGCATCAGCAACAGAGGATGACGAGGGTGAGTCAGATGGACAGAAGAATCGAAGCGAGTCACAGCACACGTGGGAGAGTTGGTAGCACAAGGAGTCTGTAGTAAGTGGCACAGAAGAAAGACACGTCTCTGCATACAGAGAAGGGGTGTGTAATGAGAGGAGTGGAGTCCTAGCAGTGTACAGGGGTAGTCTTGTTGCAGATGCAGAATCCAATGTACACTAGATATGGGACAAGACCTGGGCACACAAACGCAGCTGTGTGCATGCACTTCAAGCAATGGCACCACGAGTTATCCACCCTCCTCCCTGCACTTTAAGCCCCATCGAGCTAGTGCACAGGACCCAGGTTTTGAAGGGCAGAGACATGAAAAGAAGGAAGCTGGCACCAAAGCTGCCTCCATGCCTTGGTCTGGACACTGGTAGAAGTGAGGCTTTACATCTGGCCACCAAATCTCACTTTTCAGAATAGAAAAATCGCACTGACTGATCCCAACTTGCTGCGGTGGACACTCTAGAAAAAAACTGGTGAATACACTTCAGAACTTAAGATGATCTCTTGAGTATCAGCCTCTCATTGGCCTGTTCCAATCTCAGCCAATGAGGTGGGTATCTTGAATCATACATCTTCAGTTCTCCTGTTCAAGTTATCATGACATGGGGATGTGTTTCCTGTACGGCCCAAAGTCTGATACAACCCAATATTAGGATTAAATAAAGAAGTTACTTGCCTGTAACAATATTTGTGAATTGTCAAACTAGTGTAAATTCCTGTGCCTTGCATCATCCTGCCATCTAGCAGTTGGGCTCAAAATAACATATGGTTTACTCAAGCCTTAAAAGTTGTCCGTGTACAAGATCAAGGTGGCCGGAATTGTGACCCAAAACCCCATCCATCTATTTGTTTTTTGAGTAAGTGTTGTGTGTTTGTTAGACCGGATACCATGGCAGGGACTATGTTTCCCTCAGTTTGTGCAAGCAGAACGCTTGTGTGGTGTTGCCTTAAGAATCTGCACTACCTTGTGGCGCACGTCTGTTGAGCAATGCACGAAGAAAATACTGAAGCTACCATGTAAGCATCTTGGCGGGAGCACTGCCCACACTGGGCTAACCTATAAATATATATATAATATAGCTAATTAGTAACACAACAGCTGTCTTCACAATGCCTGCTACTTACCACAACTCACAAAGGATGCCAGACTCCGGTCTGCGATGGAAGTAACAAACCCAAGCAGCGCTGTATAGCGTTAGGAAGCCCTCGGTTCTAAGCACACTGTGTCCAGTTCTAGAATACGGACCGCAGATCTCTAGCACAGGGGTCACTAGCCCTTAGAAATGCTTCCACGTTCACTCCATTACCTGTCGGACACACAGCAGTAGAAGCTGCTTCAAGGGTGATACCCCCCTTTCACCATCAGTGAAGCCAAGCTCCTCTCTACGCCTCTTGTCACTCCTTTCAGCCGCCATGTAGGCGACACCACCTCCTCGGGACTGGCCGGGGCATGTGGCCTTCGACGCAGCCATCTTCAGTGCCTGGTGGATGGACCAGCCCTGGCACTCTGCCTGCAAATAGTTTCTAACCTGGCACCACTAATCCTCGTAACGCCTCGTAAGGCAGCACTGCTACACTGATGCGCGTCATTTCTATCCATTGGATATCTTGCGTGGCTGTACGTTTGACAGGGGTCTTGAGATCCAAGCGAACCACACGCACCATCTATGTGTACAAGCCTTGGAAACCCTTAGGTTTGGTCTCCATTTAGAGGCTCACGGAGGCAGCTGCGCCTGTGTCGGAGGCTGCAAGGGGCTCACTTGGAAGGCTTCTCATGGACCACTGAGAATAGGGCAGGCGTTCCCAACCTGGGGTGGGAGATGGCATTCCATGGGGTGCGCCAAAGAGGGAAAGTATGTACTATAGGCATAATAGGGAATGTGATATTACTTTTGTAGGGGGTGAGAACATTAATCAAACATCTTCTAGGGGTGTGGGGCATAAAAAAGGTTGGAACCCCTGGACTAAAGAGTTGGCTCACTATAAATTCACTCACTCAGCGGGGGCTCCCCCACATGCTGGTGAGGTCTGCTCCTGAAACAGGTGCCTAATGAAGAGATGTCCTCTAGAGGTGAGCGGTGGCTGCTAAGGATGTCCCCTCTGGCTACGCATCTGATAACGCGCCCTCTCCTGTGCATCATATCCGCTGGGCCAACTTGAAACATTGTATTTCTGCTTACACAGCGAGAGGCAAGAGAAGACGAGCGCGTAACTGTCAACTGATCGCTGTCGATACCGGTAGGCCATCTGGTGCTCCTTGTTCAGGCAGCACTTCTTCTATTTCCTTTGAACAGGAACCATCACATTTTGTACAGTGGCAGGGTTGCAGTGCAACGTGGCATCCATGGCCATGGGCCTGGGGTTCCCGGTCGTGGAGGAGGAAAATGAGATAGCCGCAGTTTCACCTACCCCGCTCAACCTACAAGAAATGCTGACGCGCCTGAAGAGCGAAGTCCCTTCTCCTTCAAAACGCCATTTCCATTCCTCTTATCGCTCACACTTTATCACTGTCACATATCTGCTCTGTAGGCGAGCAGGACCTGTCACCGCGCGCACAACTGAACAGAGATAGGGCTGATGCGACATGTCACTTTGGGAAACAAGGGCATCTCGCGCCTTCCTGAGAACAGGAGCAAGGAGGGGACGCTTACCGTTGGAAGCTGTGACCATGAATGTCCAATGAAGTCCAGCTCGCCTCATACCACCTGCAGAATTTCATCTCCCAGGAAAGGAGGACCTCAGCTAAGGAGCCTTGTGACACTGATGTCATGTCAGTGCCCTGGGCCATGCCAGGCTGGAAGATGAGAGGCGGCAGCAAGGTTTGCTCACAATGGGCGAAGACTGATGGGTCCACAGGTAATCACAGGGAACAGCTATTGGACATTCACTGACAGACCCTGACAGTATACAGTGATGTGGAAATGGCCCATCTGCTCACCTCTACGCCTTACAGGGTTGCTCGCCTGTTAGAGTAAACACACAAGCAGTGTCCCAAAGGGTACGACAGAAATAAAGAAGTCTGCAGAAAAGGAGCCGTGCCAAACCGGCCAGCCACCAACCCTCAGTAAAAGCTGGGTGAAGGTGTAAAGAAAAGACCAAGTTGCAGGCTTATGCGTCTCCACTGCAGGGGTTTTCTGTGGCGCCTGCTGCTTTATACATTATAAAAGGCCTTGAGGAACTTGAGCCACCTTGCAAATTCAAAACAAAGCAGGAACAATGTCTGAATGCATTGCCTCCTAAGCAGCAGCCTCACGCAAGACTCAACGACTGGGCTTTTTGTTCCATCAAGAGCAGTGCCCCTTTGCCAAATTTCACAGACATCCAATTTGATGCGTCTAATTTTCAAATTAAGCGTGAAACAGCGGTAAGAACAGATGAAGCAAACAGCTTGGTTAAGATTCATGGAGCCAGAAATCATCAGGTAAGAAGGGTGGGGGAGGCTCTGGAGCCAGGGAGCATCAGGTTAGACTGGTCGGCAGAGTGGCTCTGGAACCAGGGACCATTAGGTAAGACCAGTCAACAGGGGGCTCTGGAGCCAGGGATCATCAGGTAAGGTCGGTCAATGGGGGGGGGCTCTGGAGCCAGGGATCATCAGGTAAGACCGGAATCAAAGGCTCTGGAGCGAGGGATCATCAGGGAAGATCGGTCAACAGGGGGGGCTCTGGAGCCAGGGAGCATCAGGTAAGACCGGTCAACGGGGGAGGCTCTGGAGCCAGGGATCATCAGGTAAGACCGGTCAACGGGGGAGGCTCTGGAGCCAGGGATCATCAGGTAAGATCGGTCAATGGGGGAGGCTCTGGAGCCAGGGAGCATCAGGTTAGACTAGTCGGCGGAGGGGCTCTGGAATCAGGAATCATTAGGTAAGACCAGTCAACAGGGGGCTCTGGAGCCAGGGATCATCAGGTAGGAATGGTGGGGTCTGGAGTATGGGCTCATCAGGTGAGACCAGTGGGGGAGGCTCTGGAGCCAGGGATCATCAAATAAGTCTGGGAGAGGGGGACTCTGGAGTCTGATGAGGAGGTAAGACCTGTGGGGGGAGGTTGTGGAGCCAGGGAGCATCAGATAAGACAGACCAGTGGAAGAGGCTCTGGAACCAGGGATAATTAGGTGAGACTGGTGGGAGAGGCCCTGGAGCCAGGAAGCATCAGGTTAGACCGGTCAACAGGGGGGGCTCTGGAGCCAGGAATCATCAGGTAAGACCGGTCAATGGGGGGCTCTGGAGCCAGGGATCATCAGGTAAGACTGGAAGCAAAGGCTCTGGAGCCAAGGATCATATGGTAGGAAGGGTGGGGGAGGTGTGAGTTCTGGAGCCAGGGAGCATTAGGTAGGAATGGTGGGGTCTGTAGTATGGGATCATCAGGTGAGACCAGTGGGGGAGGCTCCGGAGCCAGGGATCATCAGGTAAGGCTGGGGGAGGGAGGACGCTGGAGCCAGGGATCATCAGGTGAGACCAATGGGAGAGGCTCTAAAACCATGGATCATCAGGTGAAACCAGTGGGAGAGGCTCTAGAACCCGGGATCATCAGGTGAGACCAGTGGGGGAGGCTCCGGAGCCAGGGATCATCAGGTAAGGCTGGGGGAGGGAGGACGCTGGAGCCAGGGATCATCAGGTGAGACCAATGGGAGAGGCTCTAAAACCATGGATCATCAGGTGAAACCAGTGGGAGAGGCTCTAGAACCCGGGATCATCAGGTGAGACCAGTGGGGGAGGCTCTGGAGCCACGGATCATCAAATAAGTCTGGGAGAGGGGGACTCTGGAGTCTGATGAGGAGGTAAGACCTGTGGGGGGAGGTTGTGGAGCCAGGGAGCATCAGGTAAGACAGACCAGTGAAAGAGGCTCTGGAACCAGGGATAATTAGGTGAGACTGGTGGGAGAGGCTCTGGAGCTAGGGAGCATCAGGTACGACCAGTGGGAGAGGCTCTGGAGCCACGGAGCATCAAGTAGGAGCGGTGGGGGAGGCTACGGAGCCAGGGATCAGGTAAGACTATTCTATGGGGGCTTTTGAGCTAGAGATAATCAGGTCAGACCGGTCAACGGGGGGCTGTGGTGCCAGGGAGCATCAGGTGAGACTGGACGGAGAGGCTCTGGAGCCAAGGATCATATGGTAAGAATGGTGGGGGTTCTGGAAGCAGGGAGTATCAGGTAGGACTTGTGGGGTCTGGAGTACGGGATCAGTGGGTGAGACCAGCAGGGAGGGGCTCTGGAGCCAGGGAGCATCAGGTGGGACCGGTGGGGGAGGCTCTGGAGCCAGAGATCATCAGTTAAGTCTGGGGGGGTTCTGGAGCCAGGGGTCAGCAGGTGAGACCAGTGGGTGAGGCTCCGGAGCCAGGGATCATCAAGTGAGACTGGAGGCAAAGGCTCTGGAGCTATGGAACATATGGTAATAATGGTCAGGGAGGTGATTCCGGAGCCAGGGTGCATCAGGTAGGACCGGTGAGAGGAAGCTCTAGAAATAGGGATCATCAGGTGAGACCAGTAGGGAGGGGCTCTGGAGCCAGGGATCAGGTGTGACCGATAAGAGGCTTTAGAGCCAAGGATCATCAGATGAGACCGGTGGGAGAGGCTCTAGAACCCGGGATCATCAGGTGAGACTGGTGTGGGAGTCTCTGGAGCCAGTGATCATCAGGTGAGACTGGTGTGGGAGGCTCTGGAGCCAGGGATCATCAGGTGAGACTGGTGTGGGAGGCTCTGGAGCCAGGGATCATCAGGTGAGACTGGTGTGGGAGGCTCTGGAGCCAGGGATCATCAGGTGAGACTGGTGTGGGAGGCTCTGGAGCCAGGGATCATCAGGTGTGACCGATGAGAGAGGGTTTGGAGCCAAGGATGTAATGGTAGCAATACTGTAATGTTGTTTAGTTATACAAAGGATCATCAGGTAAGACCAGTGGGGGGGCTCTGGAACCAGGAATCATCAGGTAAGACTGGTTACGGGGGTCTCTAGAGCCAGGGAGCATCGGGTAGGACTGGTGAGAGAGGCTCTGGAGCCAGGGATCATCATGTAAGACCAGTGGGAGGCTCTGGAGCCAGGGGTCATCCGGTAAAACTGGGGAGGAAGGCTCTGGAGACAGGGATCATCAGGTAAGACTGGGGCGGGAGGAAGCCGGAGCCAGGGATCATCAGGTGAGACCGATGGGAGAGGCTCTAAAACCAGGGATCATCAGGTGAGACTGGTGGGAGAGGTTTTGGAGCAAGGGATCATCAGATGAGACCGATGGGAGAGGCTCTAGAATCAGGGATCCTCAAGTGAAACCAGTGGGAGAGGCTCTAGAATCAGGGATCCTCAAGTGAAACCAGTGGGAGAGGCTCTGGAGCCAGGGATCATCAAGTGAGACCAGTGGGGGGGAGCGGGGGGCTCTGGAACCAGGGATCATCAGGTAAGACTGGTTAACGGGGGTGTCTAGAGCCAGGGAGCATCGGGTAGGACTGGTGAGAGAGGCTCTGGAGCCAGGGATCATCATGTAAGACCAGTGGGAGGCTCTGGAGCCAGGGGTCATCCGGTAAAACTGGGGAGGAAGGCTCTGGAGACAGTGATCATCAGGTAAGACTGGGGCGGGAGGAAGCCGGAGCCAGGGATCATCAGGTGAGACCGATGGGAGAGGCTCTAAAACCAGGGATCATCAGGTGAGACTGGTGGGAGAGGTTTTGGAGCCAGGGATCATCAGATGAGACCGATGGGAGAGGCTCTAGAATCAGGGATCCTCAAGTGAAACCAGTGGGAGAGGCTCTGGAGCCAGGGATCATCAAGTGAGACCAGTGGGGGGGGGAGCTCTGGAACCAGGGATCATCAGGTAAGACTGGTTAACGGGGGTGTCTAGAGCCAAGGAGCATCGGGTAGGACTGGTGAGAGAGGCTCTGGAGCCAGGGATCATCACGTGAGACCAGTAGGAAGGGGCTCTGGAGCCAGGGATCATGTTGTACCTGCTGCTCAGCCAGTATGAGTGTGGAGTAGAATGTTGGTGTGAATAGAATGTTGGATGTCTGAGTGTCAGTTGGGTATGGGCTGAGCAGCAGGGTGGCTGCTCCTGGTGGGGTTCCTTGTTTTCACCTTGTAACTACTTAATAAAGAATCCAACTAATCTACGCATGGAGTCCGGACCATCATTTTGATTACAACATTTTGGCGATGATCCAGAAGAAGAATCCACGTGTGCCACCTAATGAAAAATGAAAACTACTTTACAGAAATTTAAAGGAAACAGAAAATTCAAGCCCTACGAACTCACAAGGTAAATGGAAATTAAAGACATGTATTTAACGCTATCTGGCACCTGAACCCCACCAGTGACCCCGACATCGGTCGCCCTATAACCCAAGTTCTGCCAGATTCTGTGTTAATTATGGGCAAAGTACGAGCTCCAGAGTAATTAAATATGTTCGGGGGCAAAGATCGGGCCCCGGTGTTTATTATTGAAATATATTATTCGGGGGCAAAGACCGGGCCCCGGGGAGAGGCTGTTGAGCACTCTGTGGACTTGCACTGTAAATGTGTTGATCGGGGGCAAGGATCGGCCCCGTTGTTGTCGGATGCTGTTTGGCAGGGATGAATTTCACCATATGTTGATTCTCTGGAGGTGTTGAGTGAGGGCAATGATTAACAGAAGGTTCTGAGGTCGACAAATCAGCATACAACGCTTCTATTATTTTAACAGCAAATGTTTTCTGAAGTAAACATGTACTGATGTTGAGTGAATCACAACTTGATTCAAGGTGTTTGATCGTTTTATCGAGGTGTGGCAGCAAGTAGTGTTTTCACCATTTTATCAAAGTGTGCCGTTTATGTGCGGTTGTGTCCACAGTAACGGATTAACTGTTACAGTTTAAAAAAATCCTGCACGAGATGGACAACACACGCGCCAATTTACCTCCTCATGGAGACCTTCAGTGTCATCGTGTCACCATCTCTTCTGTGACGACTCCTCACTCCATCCGCGTCAGTACTCCTGTGTGGTGATTATGGGTGCACGTTCGTGCCGAGAACCACCCGGTTCTACGTTGATATGCGTGCCTCTATTTTTATGTGATTAGCCCAGGCGCACACAGTTTACAGGACCTGGTATTGACAATAATGTCAATTAACCCCTTCGGTGCTCATGACGAGCTGGACTCGTCATGGCACACAGTGCTCGTGTGCTCATGACGAGTCCAGCTCGTCATGACTCCCTGCACAGGAAATCCCTCTGGTGCGGGCACCAGAGGGATTCCCTTATTCCCAAAAGCCTCGGGAGCTGGGGAAGAGCTTCCCAGCTCCCGAGGCCTCCTGGTTTCCCTGAAATGACGATCGGCGCGCACGTCGCGCTGATGTCATTTCAGTGAAACTGAAACTGAAAAGAGCCAAGAGGCTCATTTCAGTTTCTACGTGCTCCGGGGCTATCTCAGCCCCCTGAGCACGCAGAAACTCAGGAGAGGTATCATTGGAAAGGGGAGAATCTCCCTTTCCAATGGTACCCCTCCCTAGTGGATCCCTGCTTGGGGATCGCCCCAGGAGGGCGATCCCCAAGCAGGGATCCACCCACTAGGCACCAGGGAGGGGCCCCTTGGGCAAGGGCCTTTGCTCCCCCATAAAATGATTGGCATAATTAGTCTTTCTGCCCCCCCGGGGGGTAGATGGGGGCAGTAGCCCCCAATCTGCCCCCCCGGGGGGGTAGAAAGCCCACTAGACACCAGGGATTTTTTATAGGATATTTATTAGGGGTGGGGGCTGTCCAATATGGGCATGCCAATGCCCCCACCCCCGCCACAAAGGTACAGTCTTTCTGCCTCTCCTGGGAGGCAGATGGGGGCAGTAGCCCCCAATCTGCCCCCCCGGGGGGGTAGAAAGCCCACTAGACACCAGGGATTTTTTTATAGGATATTTATTAGGGGTGGGGGCTCCCCAAAACGGGCATGCCGATGCCCCCACCCCCCCGGCCACAAAATTAGTCTTTCTGCCCCCCCTGGGGGGCAGATGGGGAAGTAGCCCCCAATCTGCCCCCCGGGGGGGCAGAAAGCCCACTAGATACCAGGGATTTTTTTTTAAATTATAGTTAGGGGTGGGGGCTGCCCAATATGGGCATGCCAATGCCCCCCCGCCGCAAAGGTACAGTCTTTCTGCCCCTCCTGGGGGGCAGATGGGGGCAGTAGCCCCCAATCTGCCCCCCCCGGGGGGGCAGAAAGCCCACTAGATACCAGGGATTTCTTTTTTATTATAATTCGGGGTAGGGGCTGCCCAATATGGGCATGCCAATGCCCCCACCCCTGACGCAAAGGTACAGTCTTTCTGCCCCCCCGGGGGGCAGAAAGCCCACTAGACACCAGGGTTTTTTTTCCCCTCGATACAGTTAGGGGTGGGGGTTGCCCAAGATGGGAATGCCAATGCCCCCACCCCTCCCCCCACGAAATTCCAGCCTTTCTGCCCCCCCGGGGGGGCAGATGGTGTCAGTGGCCACCAATCTGGCCCCCCCAGGGGTTCAGAAACACCCTAGATGCCAGGGATTCTTTTTTTTATAGGCCCGGGGTGGGGGCTGCCCAGAATGGGCATGCAAATGCCCCCACCCTACCCCCCCAAAGAAAAAAAAATACTTTCTGCCCCCCCCCTGGGAGGCAGATGGGGCAATAGCACCTTATCTGCCCCCACCCGGGGGGGGCAGAAAGCCCACTAGCCACCAGGGATTTTTTTTTAATAAAGTTCGGGGTGGGGGCTGCCAAGAATGGACATGCCAATGCCCCCACCCACCCCAAAAAAGATGTCACTGTCTTTCTGCCCCTCCCAGGAGGCAGATGGGGGCAGTAGCCCCTGATCTGCCCCCGGGGGGCAGAAAGCCCACTATGTGCCAGCGATTATGCTGGCTTTTTATACGCAGGGGTGGGGGCTGACCAGAAGAGGCATCCCAATGCCCCCGACCCCCCAAAAGAATAGCCACAGTCTCTCTGCCCCCCTCGGGGGCATATCGGGGCAATAGCCCCTGATTTCCCCCCTCCCCAGGGTGGCAGAAAGCCCACTAGGCACTGACTTTTTTTCGGAATGTGCCTACCTGTTGAATTTGGTTCCTAGCTCTGCCGACACCTAGGGAAACCTAGCAAACCTATACATTTTTGAAAACTAGACACCCAGGGGAATCCAGGATGGGGTGACTTGACTGGCTCTCACCAGGATCTGTTACCCAGAATCCCTTGCAAACCTAAAAATATGTCCCAAAAAACACATTTTCCTCACATTTCTGTGGTGGAAAGTTCTGGAATCTGCGTGGATGTACAAAATTCCATCCACCCCGCGTCCCCCAAAGTCTTCCGTGAAAAATGGTACCTCACTTGTGTGGATGGGTCAAGTACCCGCGACAGGCAAGGGCCCAAAACATATTGAGGCGACATCAAATTTACCTATCACAAACCAACCTGGTTTTGCAAGGGGGGGTCCCATGAGTTTTTGGCCCCGGGCTCGACGGCCATCTACGGAAACCAACCCAACCCACACATTTCTGAAAACTAGACACCCGGGGAATTCCAGGGAGGTATGGCTTGCGTGGATCCCCCAATGTTTTCTTACCCAGAATCCCCTGCAAACCTGATATTTTGCTGAAAAAATCACTTTATTCGCACATTTTTGTGTGGTAAAGTTGTGGAATCATGGGGCTGACACAAATTTCCTACCACCCAGCGTTCCCCCAGGTCTCCCGATAAAAATGGTGCCTCACTCGGGTGGGAGGCTCAAGTACCCGCGACAGGCAAGGGCCCACAACATATTGAGGCGACCTCAAAATGGCCTATCACAAAACGACCTGGTTTTGCAAGGGGGGTCCCATGACGTTTTGGCCCGGGGCTCGGCGGCCACCTAGGGAAACCTACCAAACCCACACATTTCTGAAAAGTAGACCCCCGGGGGATTGCAGGGAGGTATGGCTTGCGTGGATCCCCCAACGTTTGCTTACCCAGAATCCCCTGCAAACCTGATATTTTGCTGATCAAAATCACTTTTTTCGCACATTTGTGTGTGGTAAAGTTGTGGAATTATGGGGCTGACACAAATTTCCTACCACCCAGCGTTCCCCAGGTCTCCCGATAAAAATGGTGCCTCACTCGGGTGGGAGGCTCAAGTACCCGCGACAGGCAAGGGCCCACAACGTATTGAGGCGACCTCAAAATGGCCTATCACAAAACGACCTGGTTTTGCAAGGGGGTCCCATGACGTTTTGGCTCGGGCTCGACGGCCACCTAGGGAAACCTACCAAACCCACACATTTCTGAAAAGTAGACACCCGGGAGATTCCAGGGAGGTATGGCTTGCGTGAATTCCCAACGTTTTCTTACCCAGAATCCCCTGCAAACCTGATATTTTGCTGAAAAAAATCACTTTTTCGCACATTTTTGTGTGGTAAAGTTGTGGAATCACGGGCTGACACAAATTTCCTACCACCCAGCGTTCCCCCAGGTCTCCTGATAAAAATGGTGCCTCACTTGGGTGGGAGGCCCAAGTACCCGCGACAGGCAAGGGCCCACAACGTATTGAGGCGACCTCAAAATGGCCTATCACAAAACGACCTGGTTTTGCAAGGGGGGTCCCATGACGTTTTGGCCCGGGGCTCGGCGGCCACCTAGGGAAACCTACCAAACCCACACATTTCTTACCCAGAATCCCTGCAAACCTGATATTTTGCTGAAAAAAATCACTTTTTTCACACATTTTTGTGTGGTAAAGTTGTGGCATCACGGGGCTACCACAAATTTCCTACCACCCAGCGTTCCCCCAGGTCTCCCGATAAAAATGGTGCCTCACTCGGGTGGGAGGCCCAAGTACCCTCGACAGGCAAGGGCCCAAAACATTTTGTGATAGGCAATTTTGATGTTGGGGGATCCACGCAAGCCATACCTCACTGGAACACCCCTGGTGTCTACTTTTCAGAAATGTGTGGGTTTGGTAGGTTTCCCTAGATGGCCGCCGAGCACGGGGACAAAAACCCAGGTGACCCCCTTGCAAAACCAGGTCGTTTTGTGAAAGGCCATTTTGAGGTCGCCTCACCACGTTGTGGGCCCTTGCCTGTCGCGGGTACTTGGGCCTCCCACACAAGTGAGGCACCATTTTTATCGGGAGACCTGGGGGAACGCTGGGTGGTAGGAAATTTGTGTGAGGCCAGTGATGCCACACTTTCCCACACAAAAATGTGTGAAAAAGTGTTTTTTCAGCTAAAATTGAGGTTTGCAGGGGATTCTGGGTAAGGAAACGTTGGGGGATCCACGCAAGCCATACCTCCCTGGAAGCCCCCGGGTGTCTACTTTTCAGAAATGTGTGGGTTTGGTAGGTTTCCTAGATGGCCGCCGAGCACGGGGCCAAAAACCCAGGTGACCCCCTTGCAAAACCAGGTCGTTTTGTGAAAGGCCATTTTGAGGTCGCCTCACTACGTTGTGGGCCCTTGCCTGTCGCGGGTACTTGGGCCTCCCACACAAGTGAGGCACCATTTTTATCGGGAGACCTGGGGGAACGCTGGGTGGTAGGAAATTTGTGTGAGGCCAGTGATGCCACACTTTCCCACACAAAAATGTGTGAAAAAAGTGTTTTTTTCAGCTAAAATTGAGGTTTGCAGGGGATTCTGGGTAAGGAAACGTTGGGGGATCCACGCAAGCCATACCTCCCTGGAAGCCCCCGGGTGTCTACTTTTCAGAAATGTGTGGGTTTGGTAGGTTTCTAGATGGCCGCCGAGCACGGGGCCAAAACCCAGGTGACCCCCTTGCAAAACCAGGTCATTTTGTGAAAGGCCATTTTGAGGTCGCCTCACTACGTTGTGGGCCCTTGCCTGTCGCGGGTACTTGGGCCTCCCACACAAGTGAGGCACCATTTTTATCAGGAGACCTGGGGGAACACTGGGTGGTAGGAAATTTGTGTGAGGCCAGTGATGCCACACTTTCCCACACAAAAATGTGTGAAAAAAGTGTTTTTTTCAGCTAAAATTGAGGTTTGCAGGGGATTCTGGGTAAGGAAACGTTGGGGGATCCACGCAAGCCATACCTCCCTGGAAGCCCCCGGGTGTCTACTTTTCAGAAATGTGTGGGTTTGGTAGGTTTCCCTAGATGGCCGCCGAGCACGGGGCCAAAACCCAGGTGACCCCCTTGCAAAACCAGGTCATTTTGTGAAAGGCCATTTTGAGGTCGCCTCACTACGTTGTGGGCCCTTGCCTGTCGCGGGTACTTGGGCCTCCCACACAAGTGAGGCACCATTTTTATCAGGAGACCTGGGGGAACACTGGGTGGTAGGAAATTTGTGTGAGGCCAGTGATGCCACACTTTCCCACACAAAAATGTGTGAAAAAAGTGTTTTTTTCAGCTAAAATTGAGGTTTGCAGGGGATTCTGGGTAAGGAAACTTTGGGGGATCCATGCAAGCCATACCTCCCTGGAAGCCCCCGGGTGTCTACTTTTCAGAAATGTGTGGGTTTGGTAGGTTTCCCTAGATGGCCACCGAGCACGGGGCCAAAAACCCAGGTGACCCCCCTTGCAAAACCAGGTGGTTTTGTGAAAGGCCATTTTGAGGTCGCCTCAATACGTTGTGGGCCCTTGCCTGTCGCGGGTACTTGGGCCTCCCACACAAGTGAGGCACCATTTTTATCGGGAGACCTGGGGGAACGCTGGGTGGTAGGAAATTTGTGTGAGGCCAGTGATGCCACACTTTCCCACACAAAAATGTGTGAAAAAAGTGATTTTTTTCAGCTAAAATTGAGGTTTGCAGGGGATTCTGGGTAAGGAAACGGTGGGGGATCCACGCAAGCCATACCTCCCTGGAAGCCCCCGGGTGTCTACTTTTCAGAAATGTGTGGGTTTGGTAGGTTTCCCTAGATGGCCACCGAGCACGGGGCCAAAAACCCAGGTGACCCCCCTTGCAAAACCAGGTGGTTTTGTGAAAGGCCATTTTGAGGTCGCCTCAATACGTTGTGGGCCCTTGCCTGTCGCGGGTACTTGGGCCTCCCACACAAGTGAGGCACCATTTTTATCGGGAGACCTGGGGAACGCTGGGTGGTAGGAAATTTGTGTGAGGCCAGTGATGCCACACTTTCCCACACAAAAATGTGTGAAAAAGTGATTTTTTTCAGCTAAAATTGAGGTTTGCAGGGGATTCTGGGTAAGGAAACGTTGGGGGATCCACGCAAGCCATACCTCCCTGGAAGCCCCCGGGTGTCTACTTTTCAGAAATGTGTGGGTTTGGTAGGTTTCCTAGATGGCCGCCGAGCACGGGGCCAAAAACCCAGGTGACCCCCTTGCAAAACCAGGTCGTTTTGTGAAAGGCCATTTTGAGGTCGCCTCACTACGTTGTGGGCCCTTGCCTGTCGCGGGTACTTGGGCCTCCCACACAAGTGAGGCACCATTTTTATCGGGAGACCTGGGGGAACGCTGGGTGGTAGGAAATTTGTGTGAGGCCAGTGATGCCACACTTTCCCACACAAAAATGTGTGAAAAAAGTGATTTTTTTCAGCTAAAATTGAGGTTTGCAGGGGATTCTGGGTAAGGAAACGTTGGGGGATCCACGCAAGCCATACCTCCCTGGAAGCCCCCGGGTGTCTACTTTTCAGAAATGTGTGGGTTTGGTAGGTTTCCTGTTGGAAACGGGGTTACCGAGTCCGTTACGGTAGCATGGCGCAAAGCGGGGAAGGCACGCGAAGGCAATGTGTAAGGCAGTTGTGCAGCACACTCTTACTTCAACTCAGATATGCGGAGCAATAACCGGACACCACACCAGGCTTGTGTAATTAAAAATCAAGTTCCTTTATATCAATCGAGATGGCGTTGGATTATGCAGATTATACATTACATTTCCTTAACTGGTGCACATTCCTCTCAAAGACCCTCAACAGTTTTGGCCACTAAAAGGCCGCAGGAATCAGCTCCTAACAATACAGCACCAATAATGATTCGGGTGCACTAATAAATTAGGGCCTAGAACATGCACAACACTTTAGGCATATTAAAATCTCTTGCAACTGGGCACATCCCTCAGGCCTGGATAATCAGTACAGCTTGAGGTACAATAGGCAGGAGGGAATCCTAGAGGGAACCCCTCAACATGTCCAGCAACTGGGGCTTCCCTATGAGGGGGGACTCCTATGTCTCCTAGGAGAGGTGAGGGTTAAATTAGGCTTGGGCCCCTTCTCACCAGGTGCCTGGCCTGGTACAAATTGTCAATGAGGGCTCTTCCCTCGTTAATCCCCTGCAAATCGTGGCCCCCGGCCCCCAGGGGCTTAACCTAGAGCCCTAGGGGCCTCCCGGGCTCACCTGCGGTGCTGTAGCTGGTCGTGGTGCCTCTCGGCGGACTCTCTCCCGGGCCAGCCCTCTGTTGGACGGGGCGGGGCCCGGAGCGAGTCCCACGGCCCTCCGGCCGGCGCTGCCCAACTTCCGCGAGGCTTTGGAGCCTCCCGCTGCCTTATCGGGTCGTTGGGGGCCGGTATTGCACTCCTCCGGCCCCCGTGGAGTCAGCGTTCAGTGAGGGTACAAGGAGCGGGAGCCGGCAGTCCTTCCAGACGGCTCCGGCTTCCCGCGTGTGCACACGGAGTTCTTCCTCCTCCGTACGTGCTGGGGGAGGGCGGGCTCTCGACGGCGCCCAATCCCAGTGCGGCGGCGATTCTTGCGGGGGCTCCCGTTGGCAGTGGAGCCCCTCCGATGTCTTCCTGATTGGCTCCGGCGGGGCCAATCACGTCGCGGCCTTCTCCGGTTGCTGGGCGACGCCTCCCGCCTCCTTCTCCTCGGCTGCTGGCTCCGGCTGGGCCAATCCCGCCGCGGCCTTTTCGGGGCGCGACCTATGACGCGGTCGGCGTCCCCGGCCCCACGGCAACGGCGTCCACGGGCCTGGAGGCCGCGGTGGGCCTCAGCTCTATTCACGCGGCCCTCCTGGGCTGCGGCGGTAGCTCTTCTTGGCCGCTCTTGCAGCGGCAGGGGTCTTGGGCCCGGCAGTGATTTCTGTGGGCTTCGGTGAGGGCGCGGACGGCGCACCTCACCACACTCATGCACGGGGAGAGGTCTCCCTCACCTCAGCACCCCTTTTCACGCGGCGACGGCCGCAGCGGCGATCCGGTCACAAGGTCAGTGACTGGGGGGTCAAGTTCTCCCACGTGGAGTTGCAGCGCGGGCGCGCTGACAGCCTTAGTCACCGGGCTGTGTGGGAAGGGTTCTTGGGGGACAGTCCAGCTGTCGGTGTGGATAGATAGGGGGTGAAGGTCTAGCGCTTAGGACACAGCGCTTCGCCTCGTGATCCCCATTCGACGATTTAACTTGAGTTCCTGTTACTCTTGGTTTAAAAGTTCTTCTTCTTATGAACAGGGGGGTTGTGAGTTGGTGATTCTGAGAGTGCTTGATGTTCCTCCCAGCACGCTGGAGATGGTTCCCTGGGTCCCCTCACACTGGGCAAGATCAGTGGGTGGTGGGCGTTCCTCAGCTATCTTACGGCAGCAGGGCCTTGACCCTGTCAGCAGCAGTAGTGTAGGTCTCCCCTAGGCCCTAAAGTCTATACTCCGGCGCAGGTTCTCCCAGGTTCAGCGGTGCCTCAACCTAACTGACTAAAAGGTTTTCCCTCCAAGCCTCTTATACCCCTAGGTCAGGTGACCCTCCTAAAGGCGGCAAAACGTAACTCCTCCCACAGCCCGGAAGGTTCTGGAACCTTCCACCTACCTAGCTATGGGGCCCAGAGGCGGGGACGGGATGGATACTGTATCCCTATGTCCCAGCCTGACTCTGGCTACTAGCGTGTATGTGTGGAAGGCCCTTCTGCAGTAGCAGGGGCCTGTGGCAGCCATCTTTAGTGAGAGAGCACCTGCACCTCAGCACTGACCAGCAGTGGCAAGGTGCCCGGAGACCTAGGTCCAGTAAAAATATGGTGGCAAAAATGAGGCGCAAAAAGGGAAAAAAACAGGGCAAGACCACCCTAGGGCTGACAGGTCTAACATTTCCCTAGATGGCCACCGAGCACGGGGCCAAAAACCCAGGTGACCCCCCTTGCAAAACCAGGTGGTTTTGTGAAAGGCCATTTTGAGGTCGCCTCAATACGTTGTGGGCCCTTGCCTGTCGCGGGTACTTGGGCCTCCCACACAAGTGAGGCACCATTTTTATCGGGAGACCTGGGGGAACGCTGGGTGGTAGGAAATTTGTGTGAGGCCAGTGATGCCACACTTTCCCACACAAAAATGTGTGAAAAAGTGATTTTTTTCAGCTAAAATTGAGGTTTGCAGGGGATTCTGGGTAAGGAAACGTTGGGGGATCCACGCAAGCCATACCTCCCTGGAAGCCCCCGGGTGTCTACTTTTCAGAAATGTGTGGGTTTGGTAGGTTTCCCTAGAGGGCCGCCGAGCACGGGGCCAAAACCCAGGTGACCCCCTTGCAAAACCAGGTCGTTTTGTGAAAGGCCATTTTGAGGTCGCCTCACTACGTTGTGGGCCCTTGCCTGTCGCGGGTACTTGGGCCTCCCACACAAGTGAGGCACCATTTTTATCGGGAGACCTGGGGGAACACTGGGTGGTAGGAAATTTGTGTGAGGCCAGTGATGCCACACTTTCCCACACAAAAATGTGTGAAAAAAGTGTTTTTTTCAGCTAAAATTGAGGTTTGCAGGGGATTCTGGTAAGGAAACGTTGGGGGATCCACGCAAGCCATACCTCCCTGGAAGCCCCCGGGTGTCTACTTTTCAGAAATGTGTGGGTTTGGTAGGTTTCCCTAGATGGCCGCCGAGCACGGGGCCAAAAACCCAGGTGACCCCTCTTGCAAAACCAGGTCGTTTTGTGAAAGGCCATTTTGAGGTCGCCTCACTACGTTGTGGGCCCTTGCCTGTCGCGGGTACTTGGGCCTCCCACACAAGTGAGGCACCATTTTTATCAGGAGACCTGGGGGAACGCTGGGTGGTAGGAAATTTGTGTGAGGCCAGTGATGCCACACTTTCCCACTCAAAAATGTGTGAAAAAAGTGATTTTTTCAGCTAAAATTGAGGTTTGCAGGGGATTCTGGGTAAGGAAACGTTGGGGGATCCACGCAAGCCATACCTCCCTGGAAGCCCCCGGGTGTCTACTTTTCAGAAATGTGTGGGTTTGGTAGGTTTCCCTAGGTGCCGGCAGAGCTAGGGTTCACAAACTACAGCTAGGCACTTTGCCAAAAAAGGGTCATTTTTCACTGCGAAATTGAGGTGTGACCACGTTGCGTTTTGCGCCGTTTCCTGTCGCGGGCACTAGGCCGACCCACACAAGTGAGGTACCATTTTTCTCGTAAGACTTTGGGGAACGCGGGGTGGGTGGAAATTTGTGGATCCACGCAGATTCTAGAACTTTCCACCACAGAAATGTGGGGAAAATGTGGTTTTTTGACAATTGTTTAGGTTTGCAAGGGATTCTGGGTAACAGAACCTGGTGGGAGGCAGTCCAGTCACCCCATCCTGGATTCCCCTGGGTGTCTAGTTTTCAAAAATGTATAGGTTTGCTAGGTTTCCCTAGGTGCCGGCAGAGCTAGGGTTCAAAAACTACAGCTAGGCACTTTGCCAAAAAAGGGTCATTTTTCACTGCGAAATTGAGGTGTGACCACGTTGCGTTTTGCGCCGTTTCCTGTCACAGGCACTAGGCCGACCCACACAAGTGAGGTACCATTTTTCTCGTAAGACTTTGGGGAACACGGGGTGGGTGGAAATTTGTGGATCCACGCAGATTCCAGAACTTTCCACCACAGAAATGTGGGGAAAATGTGGTTTTTTTGACAATTTCTTAGGTTTGCAAGGGATTCTGGGTAACAGAACCTGGTGGGAGGCAGTCCAGTCACCCCATCCTGGATTCCCCTGGGTGTCTAGTTTTCAAAAATGTATAGGTTTGATAGGTTTCCCTAGGTGCCGGCAGAGCTAGGGTTCAAAAACTACAGCTAGGCACTTTGCCAAAAAAGGGTCATTTTTCACTGCGAAATTGAGGTGTGACCACGTTGCGTTTTGCGCCGTTTCCTGTCGCAGGCACTAGGCCGACCCACACAAGTGAGGTACCATTTTTCTCGTAAGACTTTGGGGAACGCGGGGTGGGTGGAAATTTGTGGATCCACGCAGATTCCAGAACTTTCCACCACAGAAATGTGGGGAAAATGTGGTTTTTTTGACAATTGTTTAGGTTTGCAAGGGATTCTGGGTAACAGAACCTGGTGGGAGGCAGTCAAGTCACCCCATCCTGGATTCCCCTGGGTGTCTAGTTTAAAAAAATTTATAGGTTTGCTAGGTTTCCCTAGGTGCCGGCAGAGGTAGGGTTCAAAAACTACAGCTAGGCACTTTGCAAAAAAGGGTCATTTTTCACTGCGTAATTGAGGTGTGACCACGTTGCGTTTTGCGCCGTTTCCTGTCGCAGGCACTAGGCCGACCCACACAAGTGAGGTACCATTTTTCTCGTAAGACTTTGGGGAACGCGGGGTGGGTGGAAATTTGTGGATCCACGCAGATTCCAGAACTTTCCACCACAGAAATGTGGGGAAAATGTGGTTTTTTTGACAATTTTTTATGTTTGCAAGGGATTCTGGGTAACAGAACCTGGTGGGAGGCAGTCAAGTCACCCCATCCTGGATTCCCCTGGGTGTCTAGTTTTCAAAAATGTATAGGTTTGCTAGGTTTCCCTAGGTGCCGGCAGAGCTAGGGTTCAAAAACTACAGCTAGGCACTTTGCAAAAAAGGGTAATTTTTCATTGTGAAAATGTGGTACGTCCACGTTGCATTTTGAGCCATTTCCTGTTGTGGGCACAAGGGCTACCCACACAAGTGAGGTACCATTTTTATCGGGAGACTTAGGGTAACACATAATTGTAGAGCAACTGTTATTACCTATTGACTTTCGATGCATTTCTGCCTTCCAAATGAAAGACAATGTGTAAAAATAAGTCATTTTGAAAAATGACCTATAATTCTCATGCTAGTATGGGTACTCCCAATTTCGGAAATGTGCAAATATCTACTGTTTCTAAAATCTACATTTTGTTCCCATTTCAGAAATACATAGGTGTCTTTCATAACAATTTTTCCATGTATACATTTTCCCAAAATAATTGCTATATACCCGGTACATAATAAAAAACCATTGCAAGATGCTGCTCAATTATTGGCTCTGGGTTCGTCGGGTTCTTGGTGAACCTACAAGTCCTATATATCCCCACAACCAGAAAGGTCCAGCGGATATAACGGTATATTGCCTTCAAATAGCTGTCATAATTAGAAGAAGTTACAGGTGAAAACGTTGACACAAATGGCTGTTTTTTTCAACTAATTTTCAATTTTTCCTTTATTTAACTGTTAGTTTCTATAAGGAAAACTTTAAGGATCTACACAAATGACCCCTTGCTGAATTCAGAATTTTGTCTACTTTTCAGAAATGTATGGCTTTCCAGGATCCATTATTGGTTTCATACCCATTTCTACCATTAACTGGAAGGAGGTTGAAAGCACAAAAATAGCAAAAATAGGCTATGTTCCAGAAAAATGCCAAAACTGTGTAAAAAAGTTGGTTTTCTGACAAAAGTCTGCTTGTCCCTGAAAGCTGGGAAGATGGTGATTTCAGCACCACAACCCCTTTTTTGATGCCATTTGCAGGGAAAAATAAAGACGCTTTCATCTGTAGCCCTTTTTTCGCATTTTTCCCCAAAAAACAAACAAAATTTAGCTGTATTTTGACTAATTTCTGGGTCCCCTCCAGGGGAATCCACAAACCCTGGGTACCTTTACAATCCCCATGATGTTAGAAAAAAAGGACGCAAATTTGGCATGGATACCTTATGTGGTCAAAAAGTTACAGGGGCCTAAGCGCGCACTACCCCAAATAGCCAAAAAAAGGCTTAGCACAGGAGGGGAAAAGGCCTAGCAGCGAAGGGGTTAAAAGTTTCAGATTACTGGGAACCTTGCTGCCCGGGGATCGGCAGTGGGTCAGAGAGATGTGTGGCTATATTTTGAACAGTTAACCTTCCTGCCGACGTCTGTCAACCACATTACTGGTATGTGATATATAGTTTATTATGAGCTGACGATTACCTTGTAAATTGCTGTGAGAATATCGACAGTGTGTCCTTTAATTCAGAATGACTAAAAACAAGTGAGAGAAAAAGAGCAAACAGTCCAGAACAGAAACCAGAGTCAAGATTGAGACCGGAACAGCAAGCCCTGATTTATTGTTTATTAAGAGCTGAAGATTACCTAGTAAATTGCTGTGAGAGTATCGGCAGTGTGTCCTTTAAATTCAGAATGACTAAAAATTAAATGAGAGGAAAAGAGCAAACAGTCCAGAACAGAAACCAGAGTTAAGATTAAGCCTAGAACCGGGACAGCAAGCTCAAGAGTGAGTCAGACAACCCAAAATATGGACTATGGTCCCAGAACTGGAAGCGGGTCAGTGAGCCCATAATGGGGACAAATGTCCCAAAAACAAAACCACGACAGTGAGTGTGACTGAAAAAAAAAAAAAAAGAAACAAAAGAGAGATAAGGGGTACAGAGCCCAGAGCCGGGACAGTGATCCTAGAAGATAGAATCCAGAGTGGGCGCTAGTGTCCAGAGTAAGCCCGGAACTGGGATAGCGATCCCAGAAGCTGGTCATGGAGTCAGAATTGGGAGGGGACAAAGGTCCCAGAATTTGAACCACTATTGATGTTGTGTATGAGGTGGCTGTGAAGTGTTAAGCCACTCATTGGTTTGAGTCGTGTATGAGATGGCTGTGTTTTGTTAGTCACTCATTGGTTTGAGTCGTGTATGAGATGGCTGTGTTTTGTTAGTCACTCATTACAAGGTATTTGTTGTTGAATAACGGTGCGTGAATATGACACCTATTGTCTCAGTGTTAGCGTTTCCCTTTTGTGGGTGAGTGAGTGTAGCATTGTTTTATTGGTATGTTGGTTGGCGAAAGTGTGATGTGCCATTATATTTTGTTCTGAAGTGTGGGTAGTAGTGTTATGAGGGTGTTCGTTTGCTGATCTATGGTGCGCATTTACGCTTTGTTGTTTCCTGATACATTGCTTTAAGGTTTGTTCCCTGTGTGTCGCTCGTCGTGCCGGTCTGGCCAACTGGTATGATCTGTGGCATGTGGGGTATGGTTTATGATGTAGGATGGTGGTTTATATCAGGAGGAGATGCGATGTTTTGTTCAGGGTGTATTGTGGCGTCAAATCTCTAGTACAGTTCAGTGCGAGATGAGATGTAGTACGGTGTGACAGGACGTTTCTTTTAATTATTCATCGTGAGTATGATGAGATGTGGTACGGTGTGACAGGTTGTGATGCGAGACGTTTCTTTTAATTATTCATTGTGGCTATGAGTGTGGTCTTTCATATACCTATTTTTGCATAGTTTCTTATGTATTATTGTATTGCATTTTTCTTTCTTGGTCTTATTAGTAATGCATTGCATCCAATTTCTTGACGATATGTCTAGATGTTATTTACCATATTGTCATTCTTTTAATTGTTTCATTTAATCTATTTCACAATGCATTTGTTCCCTGTAAAGAAGGGAGATATGTTGTACCTGCTGCTCAGCCAGTATGAGTGTGGAGTAGAATGTTGGTGTGAATAGAATGTTGGATGTCTGAGTGTCAGTTGGGTATGGGCTGAGCAGCAGGGTGGCTGCTCCTGGTGGGGTTCCTTGTTTTCACCTTGTAACTACTTAATAAAGAATCCAACTAATCTACGCATGGAGTCCGGACCATCATTTTGATTACAACAGATCATCAGGTAAAACTGGAGAGGGAGGAAGCTGGAGCCAGGGATCATCAGGTGAGACCGATGGGAGAGGCTCTAAAACCAGGGATCATCAGGTGAGACTGGTGCGAGAGGCTTTGGAGCCAGGGATCATCAGGTGAGACCGGTGGGAGAGGCTTTGGAGCCGGGGATCATCAGGTGAGACCAGTGTGGGAGGATCTGGAGCCAGAGATAATAAGATAAGACCAGTGAAATAGGCTCTGGAGCCAGAGATCAGCAGGTGAGACCGGTAGGAAGGGGCTCTGAAGTCAAGAATCATCAGGTAAGACCAGGGGAAGGGAGGACAATGGAGCCAGGGATCATCAGGTGAGAACAATGGGAACGGCTCTAGAACCAGAGATCATCAGGTAAGACCGGTGGAAGAGGCTCTGGAGCCAGGGATCATCAGCTGAGACCGGTGGGGGAAGACTCTGGAGCCAGGGATCCTCAGGTGGGACCTATGAGCGAGGCTCTGGAGCCAGAGATCATCAGATAAGTCTGGGAGAGGGAGGCTCTGGAGCCAGAGATCATCAGATAAGTCTGGGAGAGGGAGGCTCTGGAGCCAGAGATCAGCATGTAAGACCGGCGGTGTTCTGGAGCCAGGGAGCATCAGGTAAGACCGAGGGAGGGGGGCTCTGGAGCCTGGGTTCCTCAAGCAGGACTAGGGGGGTGGAGGATCTGGAGCCAGGGATCATCAGGTGAGGCCGGGTTGGGGGGAGGTTCTGGAGCCAGGGAGAATCAGTTAAGACCCCTGGGGTGACGATGTTTCACCAGGCACAGTGAATGACTGGAACTACCTCAAGCTGCAGCAGTGTGAAGTGAAGTGGCCTGCCCCACAACGGGGATTAACCATAGTGACGAAGAAAAGACAGCGCTGGAGACTGGTTGCAGCAGGCTGAGGGTTGGTAACCTGAGGTGTACACATGCCAACATTTTAGAAGAGGAAAGGGGGAGATTTAAAAAAAAAAAAAAGAAGAATTGGGAGAACATATTTCTCCCATTGACTTCTATTGAAGAAGAGGCAACTTCAGACGGGAGACAGCCAAAAAAAAGCCACTTAGGGCTTCAAAAATCAGGCGTCTCCCGTCTGAATCGGGTCTATTGTCACGGTAGAAACAGCCTGATGCCCCGGTCCTCCCTTTCCAGGTCGAATGGTGGCTTCTTAGGTGGATTACAACTACGGCTCCCTGTTTTCCATTTCTACTGAAATACAGACAAAAAAACATGAATTTTCTTGTCTGCATTTACTTTTAAATGTCGATAAAAACGGAAATTGGGTGCTTTTTGAGTGATTCTAAATTCTCTCTGCCATGACTAACAGGCCAATAGCTGTGTGGATTGTTAGATCCGAGGGTTAAAAAGAAAGGGATTTTATAAAGAGGCTTAAACAGAAGAAGATATGCACAAGGATGATACTGAAATTTGCATATTTTCATATAAGTGCATTGATTTATCTTCTGCGAGTGTTCACAGCACTGAAACCTGGCAGGCATTCAAGCACGAGTGCATATTTATCGGTTAAATACTTTTGGGAATATACCAGTTTTAGCTTCATTTTTTTCACAAAACCCAAAATAAATATAGGTAAAATTAGTAAAAAATAAATATGGAAAAATAGGGATGGAAATGTAAAAAAAAAAAAAAAAAAATACCATGAAACCAGGAGCTCCAATTACAAAGTTGCCCTCACATGGTAAAGTTGTATTATTTAAAAAACCGCTGTTATCTGAATGCCGAGGACAAATCTGGACTCATAAAATATACACAGATATGAGAGTTTTTAGCAGAGTGGCATCGACACTGCGTGTGCTGGAACCGAAGAAAAAAAAGTCAGTGTAATTCCAAGAAACATTCCATGAAAAACAACCACAGCCGAGTTTCCAAGGGGTCATGCGACGGCCCGGAAGTACAAACTGGTCTCAGACCAAAGGAAGTGGTAAGATTCAGGTTCAAAATCTAAATATGGCTACGTCACAGGAAGTGAGGACAGAAACGAAACAACATCACAATCTAACAGGCTTATATTGACTTGAGCATGCAGATACCCTAATGGGGTAACCAGGGCCTACATGCAGGTGAGGAGCACACTGCTGAGCACCAACAGGGGTCCAGGTGGGAACGTGCTTACCTCGCACATACAGGTTCGCTGGCGCCGAGTAGCGAGTCCCCGCACTGTTGGTGGCCACGCACTCGTACTTTCCCTGGTCCGACTCTTCGCTGTTTTCAATCTGCAAGGCACCTGCACAAAATTGGGAGACAAGAGGAAGAAGCGGTTAGAAACTATCCTTGCACATGGAGGCATGTCCGCTGAAGCCTAGTTTCCAACGCCACACTGGGTCTCAGACAGGCTCATGGGTAGCGAGATGGTGGCAGAGCTTCACGACAGGTGACATGTGTCCTCAATGACAGACAGATGTTCATAGACACTCAATACCTGCTACACGTTGCCTTCAGCAGACAGATGTTTGCAACATCCAAAACAGATTAACGGGTACCCCCGAGGAGAGAGTGTTATGGGACCCAAAGTTGAGTAAAAGTTCTCAATAGAGATTGAATGATGTTCTCAGCCTCCAAATGTTGGTGATGGTTTCCTTCAGAGACGGACTGATGTCGATGAATATCCAACGCTGGATTCAAGGTGCCCCGACGAATGACTAATGGACACTGACAACGAATGTAGGCTGATAGGTGCCTTCAAAGGAGGACAGATGTTATTGGATGTCCAGTGTTAAATACAAGGTATCCTCGGAGACAAAGGCTGTCTCAGAGATGTGTATAGGTAACAGAAAATCCTTGATGAGACATCGGAATCGTCCCAATTTCTGGTGAGATGTTTATAGAACCCTTTTCTGTTCCCAGCCTACCTCAGGTCCAGTCCACACACCCAACTGGAAGGAATACTGCAGCTCTCGCAGTGATGACAGGAAGGGACTAGGACATACCATACTCTGTGCTCACAAAGAACACATTATGTATTTATAATCTTTACCGGACAGCCAAAAATACTTGACATATCCCTGTGATCGGCCATATCCTCACACACCACCCACTCATGGCAGGGACTTGCACACACAGCAACAACTGCAGCAAGGTAAGTGATTCAGCAGCTGCCCTCAAGGTTGTTCGCAAGCTATGGACCAGTTTTCTGATATAGTACAAATGATCCCAACTTTGCTTCTAGGATTTGTCCCTCAAGCTAACCACAAGGCTCAGATTGGCCCGCTCATGCCATGGGCACCCTTGGTAACCAAGAGAAGGGCACTAAAGCACCAACGATGCACCCTTGTGTAACTAAACTCAGATGGTCTGATTCCAGCTATGGACAACAAGACCAGAGCAAGGCCTTTTTGTAGCAGATCATCTGATACCTGGCACGGCAATAGAATGAGCCCTAGTTCAGTCCGGAGAGGCTCGGCGTGAGACCACACAAGCTTACACATCATAGGCAACCCGTGTCCTCTCTATACCATGTAAAGCATTTGTTCCGTTATTCACGCAGACGTCATCACTGCGTATGCGTTTGTGGCATGTTAAAGCACGAAGAATACTACTTTTTGAAGATTTTTCTGATGCCTCATGTAAGCAGCAAGAGATTATGACATCCCTCATTTCCACACAACAACAATGCTAAAAAGAGAACTGACTGAATAAGACCTCTTGGGTTTCTGGCCAGTGAGAGTAGTAAAATAATTTACTTCACGCTGAGTTGGCCACGAACAAGACTTTCTGCAAGTCATGCTCAGCAGTTGGCAATTTGTTTTTTCAAATAGTCTTCAGTCTGCCCTGGAAAGCGCCGGGTGGATCAGAAAACAATGCCTCCCAGGATCAACAGAACGGTGACCAAGTGTCCAAGGAGAAAGGGAGATGGAAGGTCCTGGAAGAAGATCCAGAGCAAGAGGCTACTAGAGGTATTCAGGGGGCAACTGCTAAGGTCTGCCCTCGCCATCAAACACTACCCCTCAACAATCCACTTTTGGTGGGATCGGAGAACAAAAATTACCAAGAGCCAGGGAGCCCCAGCAAGATCTTGCCCAATGGATCTTTGGAGGCCGTTAGATGGGAGGGGTCAAGACTGGCCGTCAAAGAGGTTTAGGTCCCAGAGGATTCCACGGATGGTGGTCGAGGTGGAAAAGGTGAGCCCTATATTGACATGGTGCGTGGCGGGCAGAGCTCTTCTGTATGGTCCTCTGACTGGGGAAAGGTTAGCTTTGACTGGTACATTTAAATCTCCTGCCAGACTCTGACCTAAGCGCTGCCGTAGAGCCAATCACCCCGGTTTGGGCTACATGGAAACAAACCAGACACACACACAGATGAGACTCCACACCTGTTCTTGCTGACTGGCAAACTCAATGGCTTAAGTTCTTTGTACATGAGTGCATGCATATCATTTTGGTACGCACATGAGTGTGTGTGTGGATAGTTGCAAACCTCTACCTCGTTTGGTGTGCGCACATTTTTGTACGTATGAAGGTCTATGAAAGTTCTTGTGTCTGATTACATACACACTAACAGTCACATCTGTGAGCATCGGGCTGACAGTAATGCTTCATATTAATGCCAGGTGGCTAGGCAGTAGGTCTTCCTGGACTGCCAGGTATCACATGGCACCTGCCAACACCTTGATTAGATGACCCAGGCTCTACAGCAACTGAGTGCACAAGACGTGCAAAACATTTTCATTAGGCCGTCGTCTTGGCAGTGCGAATGACTGACACTTTCTGGAAGTGTTCAAGAAGCCGAGATCCCTCTGATGGAAACGAGAGAGAGAGATGCGGATGGTGGGGGAGTGGTGGCCGGAGGAGGGTTTGAGTAGCTGAGTGGAAGCCAAGCTAGATACCAGTGGCTCCTCCTTGGATCTGGAAGAGATTTGGAGTGAGGAGCACACACAACTGAAAGATTCCTTGAGTAGGGGAAAAATGACAGAGGAGGCTAGGACAGCTCTCGCCATCACTCAGTGTATTGCATGCACGTGTGTGTGTGTGTGTGTGTGAACATATCTGAAACAACAGGCAGCCCCTCTAACCTTAGCACTGAAAATGAATATGTTGGTTGTGGGTAGCAGAAGATCACCGCCACATCACGTTTGTAAAAATATCTCAGCCTACTCTGGCGTCAGCTGTGACAGTCTGTTCCACCGTTCTCTTCTCGTTGTGATGGGATATCATCAATTTTGTCCTTGGTCCCAAGATGGATGCCAGCTCAACGACAGGACTGCTATGAAGACAGATGTCATGATAGCTGTTTCTATACGAGATGAGCTTGCAGAAGAACATATCAGGTCAACACCCTAAGTGGAGCTCTTGGTGAAGGGAGGTCCATGACTCCAGCTTTGTCCAAAACAAAGCAGCAGAGAGAGTCTCTCTGGCTCACCAGTAGATGGGTCTTTGGCCCACAGAGCCCCTCACAGCTCCTTCTACCATTAGTATGATGTTTAGTTGCAAAGTATTTAACAACGGGTGCAGAGACCCTCATAAACCAACCATTGACCAATCATGAAGCTACCTCCACAGATCTCTAGCGAGCCATATACATGAGAACGCTGAAGACAAGGCGCATGGGAAGAAGGGGATTGGATTGAGGTTGCCGGTCCAGTGACAGATCCAAAATGCTTTCACCAGACAAAGAGTTAAAGGGAAGGTCTTTCTCATCCAACTACAAGCAGCAAGATGGCTTAAAACTACTTAAAGCATTTCATGGTGGTTCTCCATTCAATGTGGGGCATACATAGAAATTATTTCCATAGTCTGAGAACTGTACATATTCTTGACAAATGCTGGTTCCATTTTCTTTTTTAAACAAAAGCCCAGAATGGGTACTGAATTTAAGGTTTTATGTATGGAGAAGAAGCAAAAGGTGCTGTGGTCCATGAACCGAAGGAACAATCCAGCTGGAGGGAGTGATGTGTGTGCACAGAGACCATTCAAGATAGTTTTCACTGACCTCTGATAAACTGGAACACCAACCAGACATTGACACACATCTAATGTACAGAAAGGCACACATACTGCTCCAGAGATAGATACACAGCATACACACAACGTCTGTCATGAACATAGATTTTATAGACATTTTACTGTTTTTAATGTATGTATGAAAGAATGTATTTCTATGAACAAATGTATGGTTGAGTGACAGTATGCAAGTATTATGAGTGTCATGAGATGATTGAGCTCATTATGTGAGCACAGGGGACATTCCTTCACCCCATCTCTTCTCCAAACGTTCAGATCCATGAGTCAGGCAAAGCCTCTTTGCAAGCTAAGATTCAATCTCCCTGGCTAACCCAGTAGTGTTTGTCCCTACCTGGGATGCATCATACCGACTCTGCATTGATTTCAGAAAACTGACAGGCCAATGATGCGCAACTTTTACCTATAACAGGTAAGCTGTGGTACAAATTCGAGGCTTTGCTGTACACACATCATTGCCTTGCACCTAAATTACCAGAAGGCACCACAATTGCAAAATGGAGAAGAAAGATCAGATGCTACCAGCCAAATGGACTGATTCAATTGCATGTTTGTTTGTATTAGCACCCAGAAACCCAGAAATCCAATATGTTGTGGGCCTGGAACCAGCTTAAGATGCTAAAGACCAACATCGAGACCAATGACAATCAATGCTGGTAACAGACATAAGCAGCTCAGAGAGAAATTCACAATGACCTTAAATCCAGGTTAGGTGCCAGCGTACTTTCGTACTGGCATATGCATTTGTGAGGGTCAAATGAAAGGTGCACAAATACTGCATCATGGTACAGGATCCTTAATAGCAGGGCGATACTGTGGTATAACCCCACTGAGTGACATCTTGAGTAACCAATGGTGTGAAAGCTCTCCTACTTCTGCAAGTAGTAATTCCTTCAATCTAAGCAGAATCCACTTGAAGTGTACAACGAGCAGTTCTGTCTCCGGAGTTCACCTGGACGGAAGCAAATACTCTCCATTATGAATCTGTCACAGTGGAGTCATTGTAACATCTCAAAACTGTCTATTTCCTACTGCAGCAGGAAAATATGGTAAACTTAACTGCTTTACAGTTATGACCTTCACAAGTTACACTGACGAGATGTTAAATATAGATAAGACTGATCAATTTATCCCTTAACTAGAGGTGCAGTTTGACATTGAGAGTGCAAACTGTCTTATAAATGACTCGGAACGATTATGCAAGTGAGAAAATAGTGACCAGCACTTCCTTGGTCTGGAATTTGGGTGTGTTGTGTCTCTGCAACCATATGCACGCACCAGGGATCTCGAAACTTTACATGCAGCTCACTGGAGGTTGTGACATTGGCAATTGTGCAAACACTGCTAAAGGGAGAGCTCCCAGGTTACAGTTACACGTTGCTTGTACGGTGCAGCGAGCGTAGCTCCCAGGGTACAGGGATGAGGCTGCATGTACTGTGCAGGAGGTGCGGGATCGAATGCACAAGACACCTACTTCGTGGAAGGTACTTCTTCAAACAGTACCTAAAGAAGCAGACAACACTTTCTCTGGGCCCCTAGACCGACCCCAATGCACAGAAAGAAAAGGCAGAGGACAGTAGGAGTAAGAAAGCAAGTTGATCTCATTACGAAGAATAACTCTTTTGAAAAATCCACTTTAGCGCATGGTTTCCACCCCTTTTCCCTGCTAGATAATGCTGGTATTTTGACTCTGTGCATTGAGAAACTGCTAACTCTTTTCTCACTGTATGGATTTCCTATACAGTATACAATTTCAATGAGTTTAGTTTCAAAAGCTGCAGGTGCACAACCTATCTGTTTTTTGTATTCGAGAGCTGCAGAAGGGGGGGTTCCCCTTAGAGGACATCACAAGGAGTCTGCAGTCTCAAGCAGAAGAGGTTGTAGGGGGGTGGGGGGGTCACAACTCCCTAGGAAGCCCTGAAAGGAACTGAGAGGCCTGTGTATGGGAGGCACTAGGCCACTATCAAAGAAAGGCTCCAAAAAGCTAACAAAGGTGGGATGCTGAAAAGGAAAATAAATATAGTTATGCTCTTTCATACAGTGCTTAATTTGAGCCGGCGGTTTACGGTGCTTGGCACTGGCACTTAATTGTCAACACCAGCACTTATGACAGCTTCCACATGGTGGCGGGGTTTGTATAATTTATAGATGAGCAGAACAGCAGTTTCTTAATTTAATATACCTTAAAACCATCTAATGCCTGCCGCCCAAAACATTCTTACAGCTTTGGGGGCCTGGAATATTCTGAATTGTCACTCTTGTAGGAGTGTGATGGTTAACAGTTGTGTTGGTACTGTCATTGGCAGCGTTGGCTCGGACATTCGGTGGTGCGAGCTGCAGTGGCCTCCTGAGGAGGGCCATAGCACTTACTTTTCTTTTTTACAAATTAAGCACTGCTTTCATGGAAGCTTAAGTTCAGGGGGTCACCAAACCAGTTTGTGTGAGACTAGCCTTGGTAGTCCATGGGCGGGAATCAACTTAACGGGCTAAACAAGGCCAGCCCAGCATTTGAACGCTTTGAGCTGACCACTCACTTAAGAGTTCTCAGTACGTCAGAAACTCTAATGATCTGTGAGTAGAGGGAATCATAGTAGGCGCTCCTCTGCTAGGCGCTATGTCCCACAGCATTTCAATCAATCAATCAAGCAGGGTTTGTAAAGCGCGGCTACTCACCCGTGGGGGGTCTCAAGGCTCGGGGGGGGGGGTGCAGCAGATTAGACGAAGTGCTGAGTTCATCCGAAGAGCCAGGTCTTGCGGTCCTTCCTGAATTGCGTCAGCGAGGGTGATTTCCTGAGGTGGATGGGCAAGGTGTTCCATGCCTTGGAGCATTTCAGATAGAAATAGGCGTACTGCTGCTGATCACTTGTAAGGCTTGGACACAGACCACCTGCCCAGTGGGCGGCTGTGTGCGGACTGTTAGCCACGAACCCTACTTGTGAGGCTCCCAAGAGACACAACACAGTTGGACGTCTGAGTGAAGACCCACAAATGTACATGGGCAGTGTTTGGACCCAGATGAGACTGATGAACTATCGGTGTCAGTGTGACCCGCCTCTATCAAGCCTTGTGTGTTTAGTCCTACCAAAGGATTAGTGTTGGCTGGTCCCTGGGGATCTCCTACGGTTGTAAAAAGGTGCCCAGAAGACTTTTTGAGACAGACTAGTGCCAGTAACTGGCCTGACACTGGACTTGGCAGAGACGTTTTCTTGGAACTGGGAAGCGAGTGACGAAGGCAACTTACACTCACTGTGAGCAGGTATCCAGGAAGAGGGCTCAGGTGTTAACACCAAGGGTTGAACTGGTAACCGAGAAGGAAGAGGCACCGTCCACTGGCCTAGGCAGATTCGGAAGGCCCAGAAAAGGCTGTCAGACACCCCCACAGCAAGTATGTGAAGCTGTGAACTGAGCTTGCCTTCACCAGGTGACTGGCTCTGATCCAGCCCCTGAGGCAGCCTGGAGCTGGGGGTCGAGCTGTGTGAAGAGAGGGGCAGACGCCTCCAGTGGCCACTAGTAGGTACTGCAAGGAACTTTCACTGACTGTCCAGGCAGAATGGAGATGCCACGTGGACTGCTCCTTTGAACACCGTACCCTTTAAGTGTCTCATCCAATTGTTCTTTATTTGGCCTCATTTTAATCATGAAATACGTTTGGTTTGTGGGGGCTTTACTGGGTGGTTTCTTGATCAGTGAGATCTGCACATACTGCTGACCCATGACACATTCTCTGAATTAACCTACCATCTCAGGCCTGTACTCTCTAGGGGTAGAGGAGGGTGGATAGAGAACCAGTGTTTGCCTGACGAGGAGCTAGTTTTGCATGGTGGGGGGGGGGGGGATAACATGCCCACTGGACAACCCAGCTTCCTAGACCGTGTTCATAGAAATCCAGCATCGGGGGCTGCCCCACCACAAAAGAATCACAAGAGAAAGGCACAAGAGATTTGGGACCAAGGCACGTACCACCTGCCTGTACAAAGTGCAATCTACAGACAGATCGTGCCTACACTACTTGTGCTGCAAACATGTTGGCAAATGGAATATTGCCAAATTTAGAGCACTGGCCAGCCAAGAGGCCTAGAGAAGCTCACTTTTCACACTACCGCCCAATGGCAGCTTCTCGCCATGCTCACCAGTACCCACTTCTGTCTGTGATCCCTAATGCCGGCTCCTCACACTAGCCATCAATGACCGCTTCTCACACTAGCCATCAATGCCTGCTCACAAGAGTCAGAATCACACACTAATCCCCAGTGTCAGCTGCTCGCCAGTGCCAGCGTCTCGCACTGCTCGCCAGTGCCAGCTTCTCGCACTGCTCGCCAGTGCCAGCTTCTCGCACTGCTCGCCAGTGCCAGCTTCTCGCACTGCTCGCCAGTGCCAGCTTCTCGCACTGCTCGCCAGTGCCAGCTTCTCGCACTGCTCGCCAGTGCCAGCTACTCGCACTGCTCGCCAGTGCCAGCTTCTCGCACTGCTCGCCAGTGCCAGCTTCTCGCACTGCTCGCCAGTGCCAGCTTCTCGCACTGCTCGCCAGTGCCAGCTTCTCGCACTGCTCGCCAGTGCCAGCTTCTCGCACTGCTCGCCAGTGCCAGCTTCTCGCACTGCTCGCCAGTGCCAGCTTCTCGCACTGCTCGCCAGTGTCAGCTTCTCGCACTGCTCGCCAGTGTCAGCTTCTCACACTGCTCGCCAGTGTCAGATTCTCACACTGCTCACCAGTGTCAGATTCTCACACTGCTCACCAGTGTCAGATTCTCACACTGCTCACCAGTGTCAGATTCTCACACTGCTCACCAGTGTCAGATTCTCACACTGCTCACCAGTGTCAGAATACCACACTGTTTACCAGTGCCATCGCTCACCAGTGACAGTTTCTCGCACTTCACACCAGGGAATTGTACCTGCCCTAGAGTGGAAGACAGGAGTTCGTCAACACTGAGCTCTGGCTGCAGAACAGTCTGAACCCCAAAACCATTCCGGACTGTTGGTCAGCGTGTCCCGGGACTAGATAGTGAAACGTTCTGCTTCCACTGAGACAAACCATTACCTGGGCTGCCCTGCTGGGCTCAATGGCCAGCCCCTGGTACACACACTTCCTCATATTGGTCCCATCCAAGAATTCAGTGAGATGATATGTTTGAATCCCAGCGCACCGCATCTTGCGCCATGCATTGAAAAAAGATGGCAGTCAATGTGGATGCTTTTTGGAAGGGGGAGCTGAGAACGTGGACGCATGAGGGCCCCCTACTGGAAAATCTGGATGGATGGTCCACAGGTTTACCTTTGGAAAACGAAGAACACAACAAAAGATTTGGTGACGGAGGCGTGAAGGTGTGTTAGATGAGCTTTGGGGTGGACCAGAAGCAACGGAAGGGGTGAAGTGGACCCAGAGAAGCGGACAATGAGAACACAGTGAGGGGGAGGGCGAACAGAGAATGGGGGTGAGGTGATATTGCCGCATTCTTACCTCTGATTGGTGTACCACCTGGCGAGGTAATACGAATGCAAACAAGATTAAAGAGAAGTGGTTAGTACAGAGAAGGAGGTTAGAACAAACCAAAAAAAGAAGAAAAGCGGTTTTAGTTGTGTTAGAAAACAAGAGTCAGTAACGGGGCAAGAGCGGCACTCATAGGTAGTTAGTTAGGTTGGAACCCCCCACCTCCTAATACTACTTCCCCACATCCAGTTGTTGACATCTTAAGCGGGTTAGACATGGAGGGTGTAAACCTGGCACCACCAACCCCTCAGTCAGAAATGCAAAGATTGAGGCAGGCACAGGACTTACTGTAGCTTGGGCGACCCCATTTATTTATGCTTTATGCGTGCACACCTGAGCAACTGAACACTAACTTTGGCCCCACACAGTCCCTTACGGATATTATATGCACACAGGAAGGGATGGCCTTCACTACAGAAGTACCCCCTCCGCTTGCGGCCCTCGTGAAACAATGTTCACATATTTTGTGAGGGTTCACTCTTTCATTCACATCATACATTAAATCAGCATTGGGGAAACAAAGCATTTTGCCTTCTGTGAAGTGGGAAATTTTATATTGAGCATCAGAATACAATAATGGTAAAATCTGGACAGCAGCCGTCCAACCCTCCCTAAGACGAAGAATAAGTAACAGACAGGAGGCAGTAGCAGACGGAGCATAACCTGATTCTCTCACATGGACAGAACAGGCAGTGCTTCATTTGAGCCGGTGGTTTCCGGTGCTCGGCACTGGCATTAATTGTCAACACCAGTGCTGGTGACAGTCTGCCACAAGGTGGCGCTATCTGGCTAATTTAGAGATGACCACAACAACAGTTAATTCCAAATTCAATACATGTTAAAAATAACTATTTCCTGCCGCCCAAGCCATTCTTATAGCTTTGGGGGTTTGAAATAGTCCTGATTGTCACACTTGTCGGAGTGTGACGGTTAGTAGTTGTGTTGTTAGTCATTGGCAGCATGGCAGGGGCAATGTGTGGTGCAAGCTGCAGTGGCCTCCTGGCGAGAGCCTTGGCACCTATTTATTTTTACAAATTAAGCATTGAGAACAGGTACAACACGGATAGCTAACACACTAAACAAGGAATGAGAAGAGTTAAAGGAGTCTTGTGCGTTCTCGTAAACATACATAAAGAAAGTACAAAACTCTTCAAAGAAACAGCCAGACATCTTATGGGATTGCTATACATTGATGTACTCCTAGGATGTACATAATGTTTTTTGATGGTGCCTCCCTACCACAGGATTAAAACCAGGCGAGTCGAGCAACTGACCCCGCTCTTCTTTTTGGTAGCCATGTTTTGGCGCCAGACAATCTCCTTCAAGACACCAGGTGTCTGAAATTAAAGTCTGTTAAATAGTTCCTGGTTCATAAGGCATGTTGTGTAAGTGTATTCAATATCTCCTTTGTTGTTTTTCATAAAATGGGGCAACAGCAGTGAAAACACCCTTTCTTCATAGACGAGTACACCTTTGGCAGAAACAGTGCAAACTGCTCTGCTTCAGAGAACAGGTACAGCTAAGGCAGCAGCAGCGCAAACTTTCCCCTCACAGGAAAGGTACAAATCGGTCAGCAGCAGCGCATCCAGACCCAACGGCGGAAAAAAAGAATCTGAAGATGGCGAACAAAGGCGGGAGCTTCCGGGGGAAGGCATATGACGTCACAAAATGCACCAAATGGGGAGACTGTTGATGCCCAACAACAACAAAAAACAAAAATAGAGGAAGGACTACAAAAAAAGTAGAGAATTGCAGACCCAACCATAAGATAGCAGAATAATGCACAGCATGTGAATCCAGAAAAGATTCACGCTGCAAAAGCAAGCTTCCCTCTCTCACTCAAGGAAGCAAGTGCGGTCTCCCATTTCCTCAGAACAGATCCAGCAGGGCAGGCTCGTACAAGGGTGAATTGCTCACAGAATGTGTACAGTTACGGTACGAGTGACGTAGGTCTTGGGGAGATCTCTGGAGCGGGTGCTTACCTCACTGAGGGGAATGCATAGGTGGATGAGAGAGTGACGGCATTCCACTTCGGCGATGTGCCACGTCAGCAACCTGATGGTCCTGCTGATGTCACTCGGAGACCGGCAGCTTGTGTTGATTCTTTGTTTTTCCACATATTGTGTAGTACCCTAGTAGGGGATTGTGTTTTGGTGCTGACCACCCACACCTAAATAACTGTGCTCTAGGCACATGCGCAGGTACCACCGCTTCGAAGAGCTTTTGAATGCGTGTGCACCAGGCACTGTGACAACCCAGGCTCGGAGCTGCACCTGTTCAAAATGCTGAGGATCACCACTGACCCCCTCTTCAAGCCCCAAGTCCAGAGTCCGAGGCAGACCCAGTAGGTCAGTGTACGTGGCCCCACCCCAGCCCAATCATCTTCTTGGTCCATGCAGCTCCTCTTTCCAAAGGTGGTGAGGTCAGGTGCCCCAATCAGCTTCCACCCTCAAAGTTTCTGCCCCATCTAAAAGTGAAAGTCTTAAGCCAGAGGATTTGGACTCCATTATTTGCCACTCAATCCAGAAATCCATAATCTCGCTTCTTTTTCCTTCCCAAAAATCTGGAGTCTGAAGGGCTGAAGACACGGGTCCCATCCATCACGGGGGGGTGGGGGTGTCATCGAGTGTGGGGAGAGCCTGCACGAATAGGACAGGCCGTTGGGTCCAAAGGGCGGTAGAGCTGGGACAGAGCCAGTGTTATGACACCATTTACGGATGGCCCAACTGGCCTTGATGCTGGTGCAAAGATCTGAAGCGGCGGAGCCTGGGGAAGGTGACATACTGGCATTCCGCCCGCGGGAGTCTGCAGGGGTGTAGCTACCACTGGTGCAGCAGGTGCAGTGGTGCCAGGGCCATTGAACTCTGGCAATACTGTATTTGACGATCCCAACAGCAGTCAAAGAAGCCATTTCCCTTGCTAGGCAACAGCGGGCAGAGTGAGGCTGTGGGTGGGCCTGGCTCATGGCAGAGAATAGGGGAGTTTGGGGTCATTAGGAGAATTCTCTGAAATCAAAACTTTTTAATAAGTGAAGGAAAGCGAAGCAGCGACAGCGCGCAGGTGCACTCTGGTGCTGCGAGTGATGCGCATTGATTTTTGTGGGAACTCGATCTGTGGCGGTCTGGAGGGCGCTGTACGGTTCCCAGGCCACGAGCCAGCATGACCCGAGGAAACACCACATTAATAATGCAAAACAAAGCACTTCGGCGAAAAGCGAGAGGTTTATCAATAATTTCCAATATAGAACGTCATCTTTCCGAAAGGCGAGACAGGACAATTACAGATGCGAGGCGTGACAGCATCTGAGTTAGGACAAGAAACCAATGCATGCCCGGCGTGATAACACCCTGCGACATGCCAGGCATGACAGCACGCCTAAGGTATGATGTGTGGCAGCATCCTTGAGCATGCCAGGCATCACAGCACCAGTAAGTCAGTGCTTAATTTGAGCAGGTGGTTTCTGGTGCTCGGCACCGGCACTTAATTGTCAAAGTCGGAACTTGTTATATTCTACCACAAGGTGACACTGTTGTCTAATACAGAGACGAGTACTATAACAGTTATTTATTAATTTCATATACATTAATAATGACCAACACCTGCCGCCCAAGCCACTCATAGCTTTGGGAGCCTGGAATAGTCTGAATCGTCACTTTTGTATGTGTCTGATGGTTAGTAGTTGTGTTGGTACTGTCATTGGCAGCACACCAGGGGCAATGAGTGGTGCAAGCTGCAGTGGCCTCTTGACGAGGGCCCTGGCACTTATTTTTCTACAAATTAAGCACTGCACCAGGTTCACCACAAAGAGCTCAGCTGGCTCTCAGTAGTGGTTATCTTGCCGGACGTCCCTCTCCACACTGCTTTTTCCTGCACATGAGCCATCAATTCGCCTCCAGTTAGGGGAGCAGTGCGTACCTCACAGATGACCCTGGCATGACCTAGTAAAAGCATGATGGGCTCTCCAGGCAAGCTCACGAGATGCCCTATATGACCAGCTTGACATACCTAAAGGATGCCCTTGATATGATGAATTAGGTACCCCTCCCCCTCTAGATGAACTTGGTGTCCCCCATTAGGATGAGTTTGATGTCCCCCAGGATATGCTTTGTGCCCTCACTCCTGGGTGAGTTTGGTCCCTCACTGCGGCGAATTTGGTGCCCCCATTAGTATGAATTTGGTTCCCCCCCACAAGGATGAGCTTGATGGCTCTTATGGTGAGCTTGGCGCTCCCCAGGCTGACTGTGGTGCTCCCCAAGATGAGTGTGTTGCCTCCACCCCATCCCAAGATGGGTTTGGTACCCCTCTTAGGACGAGTTTGGTGTCCCACTAGGGTTAGGTTGGTGCCACAACCCCTACCCCCTCAGAATGAGTTTGATACCCACTAAGATGAGCATGGCACGTTGATAATTTCCCTTAAAGGTCTCTCTCAAGCGATGGAGAAGTGGATCTCCTTGAAAGAGAGAGAGGTTGGCAGCTGCAGGGGTGTTGAAGGCGGCCATCACAAATACCCCCAATAGTAACACGAGAGATCTGATTGAGCGGTGATGTCAGAGCCCAGGCTCTAGTGGACAGAAGCCACGATGGTCATTGATCAAGACCTGGAGTCTTACAACTTAGCCTGAGGACTCTCAGAGGAGGCCAGATGGTCAACCGCAGAGGCACCAGATCAGTAATATCACAACACCTCTTAGAGGAGGCGTGGCGCTCAGAGGAGGCACCAATATCATCACTGAGATCTCTCAGAGAAGGCCAGATGCTCAACTGAGGAGAGAGCAGATAAGTAATATCATTGAGATCTCTCAGAGGAGAGCAGATACTCAACAGAGGAGAGAGCAGATAAGTAAGATCACAAGACCTCTCAGAGGAGGTGGATACTGAATGAAGGAGGCACCAGATTAGTTATGTCACAAGACACTTGGAGGAGGTGAGATACTGAACAGAGGAGGCACCAGGTTATGAACATCACAGAGACCACTCGGAGGAGGCCAGATACTCAACGAAGGAGGCACAAGACCAGTAATACGGGTGAGATATGTCAGAGGAGGCGAGTTAGTCAAAGGAGAAGACACAAGATCAGTAATATTACTAAGACTTGTCAGAGGAGGCGAGATACTCGACGGAGGAGACACCAGATCAGTAATATTACTAAGACTTGTCAGAGGAGGCGAGATACTCGACGGAGGAGACACAAGATCAGTAATATTACTAAGACTTGTCAGAGGAGGCGAGATACTCGACGGAGGAGACACCAGATCGGTAATATTACCAAGACTTGTCAGAGGAGGCGAGATACTCGACGGAGGAGACACCAGATCGATCATATAACTGAGATCTCTGAGAGGAAGCTAGGCAGTCGAAGGTGGACTCCACAGGTGAGTAATACTACTGGAACCTCTTATAGGAGGTGAGCTACCCAGTGGAGGAGACACCACCACGAGGAAGCACCTGTGGAGACCCCGGTGTCCAGAAGACCTAATACTTAGAGACCACCTCCACCTATCTCTTACGATTCAAACTAAAGGGTCTGCAAGCCCAGTTAAGGTCAGTCTGGTGTGTCAGGCCCTACCTACCACTCGCCGGTCTTGCTACCTGGTGAAGACGTAATCTGGTCGCAGTGACTTGTAGAGAGAATGCGCATTGTAAGCACCAGTTCTAGAGAAGGACGGCGACTGGCTTATATAAGAAATAAAAAAAAAATGTTAGAATGAAGAGTACTCAGGAGTCACACGCAGCCTGTGTTGTACTCCCACCTCCCTGGTTAGTACCTCAAAGTAAAGACAGTGAGATGGAGTGTAAGCTCAGTGGTGTTACATTAGGCAGGACATTGGACCAGCTACATGGACCGGGCTGGCTCGGTCTACTATCTATCGATATATAGAAGTGCCGGGGTAGGACTCTAGAGAGGCCGGGAACGACCTTCGTTTCACAGTTAAGGTCTGCCCCGCCCCCAGGACTCGTTCGTGCTGAAAAATAAAACGATAAATCTGTTTATTATAATTTTATTTTTCGAGATTTTGGAGGGGGAGGGGGTGGGTTCCTCTGCCATAGTGGAGGAGCCACCAATGAAAGAGTCGCACTTGGCACGAGAGCACGTTCTCCAGCGGCGGCGAGGTACCATCCGCAACACAAGAGGTGGCACAGTGACCCCCAAACTGGCATACCCTGCCTGTCGGCGGACGCAGCCTTCATCCCGGAATCCCACAGAGGCCTGTCTGTCAGCTTGATTGACAGGGGAGGCCCTAATGCATCCAATCAATGCTCCCCTTGTCAGGGGTGCAGGGCTCTTAATGGGCAGGTGTGGGGGTGCCTGCTGCGGACACACACACACTGCGGAATCCTGCACTCTGCCAGTCGCCAGGGGGAATCTTTCCTGGCACCCCCCTCATCAGACGAGGCCCGAGCGCGGGAGGATTGTCCGCTCCATCCCACACCGGCCCCTCCTGACCTCGAAGGCTGCAGGACCGGTGCCGAGGGCCGGATTAGCTCCGCTTCATTTGACTGGTCAGCAGGTTTGGCGGGAAGCGCGCAGACTTATCTAAAGCTTTTTATCTCCGCTTCCCAGCATAGCACTTCTAAAAGAGCACCGTAGCTACAAACACTTCACCCCTCCCCCTCGTGAGGGCTAGATCCCGACGTCTCTCCGTGGTACCAGAATGCGGCCAGCCTGTCTTCCCAACCCTAATACTCAGGGCACAAGTCCTATAAAAAGAAGTGGGGGGACTGACCAAGTTAGGCAGTATGCAAGTGACATCATGACGCGCCATCACAGCACATGATGTCACGACGTGTGACATTCCACGTGGCATCACAGGAAGTGACCTCTCTGGAAGTGACATCACGAGAAGTGACATCAGATACTAAGTTCTCACACATGTTTATCAGGTGCATCATGAGTACATTTAAGTGCATTATGATAATTAACAAATGAGATTTGGAGTCAGGGTTGTGCTAAAAAAGTGGCGCAATCATGGCGCAAAATCTGGGCCTCAACTAATACATTTTTTTAAAACCTTGCCACAAAGAAATTGGCAGCAAGGAAAAGCATTGTAGTAGATCTGTTCTGCTTAATTGGTTGCAAAGTCTGACTTTTAAAATATTTTATGGGTTTAAGGCATCTGCTGCAGAGGTGCCCAGGAAATCTCAGGGAATAATAATAATGGTGAGATAACTTTGGAGCTTAACGCATTTGTTGGAGAGATCTGTGTTTTGCGTTGTCCCAAATATGAATCAAAATGGTATAGAAGATTAAGTTGTCTCCTGCAAAACACAATCACCCACTGTTCTTGGGCGGGAGCGGGGGGGGAGGGGGTTGTTGCATCTCTATTTTGTTGCTACCTTCTTCGGGTTTGTTATTCATGATATCGCAACACACATGGTGTGCATCTTATACAATATTGTGAGCACAAATGTACCACTTAATTATGCAATACTGCTCTGATATGTTTGTTATAACATATGCCAACTGAGACTGCAATAAAATGTTTTAAAAGAAAAAGTTGTCCCCTGCAAAGCATATCATGTAACATGCAGATCCCAGATTTTTATTTTATGTAGATAGGTAAGTGGATTACTGCTTTGAACAGAGATCCTTTTGTTACTTGCAGTTCATAAATTGTAATCCTTCTAGATGACCACAGTGAGCTATGAAGGGCATTTGACCCCTACACCTTGCAACCCTGACTGTCTCATGTGACACATCTTGTACATTGATTTTCACACTTACATGATTTATTTGGAATGGATAATGTGTATGTTATGTAAAGTGCTCTGACACTCTGTATTGGGATGAGTAGCGCTATCAAAGAAAGAAAATAGTGCTATTTAATTTGTTATTTGTGTAAATACTGGGACAGACAAGCCCGTCTGACATTCTTACAGTGCATGCACTTATATACAGGGACTGAACAAAGTAAAAAGCTGCATCTCTGAAGTACCTGTGAAGAGATAACAAGCCTGTGCCTTTGTTTTCTCTCCCTTGCATTTGCATGTAAGTGTGAGGTTCCAGGCAGCCTTCAGTCTGATACTGATCAAAAGGAGGCCTGATGGCCCCTTGACCTCTGCCTTTGCCTTTCGCCCAGCTGGAGGTGAAAAAAAAAAAGCCCCTGCTGGCCTGCACGCTGCTGCTGGGAATCGAAAGCAGACAACGTACAGGTGCTGCTGAATGTGTCCCGGTGTATGAAAATTACAACGGGACAAGTTCAGCATATTTCTGTGGGGCCCAAGTTCTTGGCAGGGGCGGGGGCGGCATCTACCCTGTGAAAATAGTGGGAGAACGCTGTGTACCCGCATGTACCCCCGACCCGTGCCCTGCTATTACTCAAATGGTGGTAGAGAGCACCAGTGCATTCGAGTGGGGGGGGGGGGGGCGGGTTCAGGCCGAAGGGGGAGAGGCACTGGTGCAAACCCCCACACCACAAGACCACAGATATAGGAAGTGGCCCGTGATGAACAGACCTGCCTTGGTGCATACATGCCTGGCCTTGGTGCATACATGCCTGGCCTTGATGTACAGACCCAAGACACGTGATGCGTGCCTGGCCTTAATGCGTGCATGCCTGGCCTATATGAACAGACCCAGGGCAGGTACTGCAGGCCTGGCCTTGAAGAACAGATCCAGGGCAGGTACTGCATGCCTGGCCTTGGTGCATGCATGCCTGGCCTTGATGAACAGACCCAGGGCAGGTACTGCATGCCTGGCCTTGGTGCATGCATGCCTGGCCTTGATGAACAGACCCAGGGCAGGTACTGCATGCCTGGCCTTGGTGCATGCATGCCTGGCCTTGATGAACAGACCCAGGGCAGGTACTGCATGCCTGGCCTTGAAGAACAGGTCCAGGGCAGGTACTGCATGCCTGGCCTTGGTGCATGCATGCCTGGCCTTGATGAACAGACCCAGGGCAGGTACTGCATGCCTGGCCTTGGGGCATGCATGCCTGGCCTTGATGAACAGACCCAGGGCAGGTACTGCATGCCTGGCCTTGGTGCATGCATGCCTGGCCTTGATGAACAGACCCAGGGCAGGTACTGCATGCCTGGCCTTGGTGCATGCATGCCTGGCCTTGATGAACAGACCCAGGGCAGGTACTGCATGCCTGGCATTGGGGCATGCATGCCTGGCCTTGATGAACAGACCCAGGGCAGGTACTGCATGCCTGGCCTTGGTGCATGCATGCCTGGCCTTGATGAACAGACCCAGGGCAGGTACTGCATGCCTGGCCTTGGTGCATGCATGCCTGGCCTTGATGAACAGACCTAGGGCAGGTACTGCATGCCTGGCATTTAAGAGCAGACCCAGGAAAGGTACTGCATGCCTGGCCTTGAAGAACAGATCAAGGGCAGGTACTGCATGCCTGGCCTTGGTGCATGCATGCCTGGCCTTGATGAACAGACCCAGGGCAGGTACTGCATGCCTGGCCTTGGGGCATGCATGCCTGGCCTTGATGAACAGACCCAGGGCAGGTACTGCATGCCTGGCCTTGAAGAACAGACCCAGGAAAGGTACTGCATGCCTGGCCTTGGTGCATACATGCCTGGCCTTGAAGAACAGACACAAGACACGTGATGTGTGCCTGGCCTTGGTGCGTGCATGCCTGGCCTTGATGAACAGACCCAGGGCAGGCACTGCATGCCTGGCCTTTATGGACAGACACCGGGCAGGTACTGCAGGCCTGGCCTTTATGAACAGACCCAGGGCAGGTACTGCATACCTTGCCTTGATAAACAGACCCAGGGCAGGTACTGCATGCCTGGCCTTGGTGCATGCATGCCTGGCCTTGATGAACAGACCCAGGGCAGGTAGTGCATGCCTGGCCTTGAAGAACAGACCCAGGAAAGGTACTGCATGCCTGGCCTAGAAGAATAGACACAGGAAAGGTACTGCATGCCTGGCTTTGGTGCATACATGCCTGGCCTTGAAGAACAGACAAGACACGTGATGTGTGCCTGGCCTTGGTGCGTGCATGCCTGGCCTTGATGAACAGACCCAGGGCAGGTACTGCATATGCCTGGCCTTTATGGACAGACCCAGGCAGGTACTGCATGCCTGTCCTTGAAGAACAGACCCAGGAAAGGTACTGCATGCCTGGCCTTTATGGACAGACCCAGGGAAGGTACTGCATGCCTGGCCTTGAAGAACAGACCCAGGGCAGGTACTGCATGCCTGGCCATGATGAACAGACAGGGCAGGTACTGCATGCCTGCCCTTGGTGCATGCATACATGGCCTTAGTGCATGCATGCATGGCCTTGATGAATAGACCCAGGACATGTACTGCATGCCTGGCCTTGATGAACAGACCCAGGGGAGTGGGTGCAGGCCTGGCCTTGATGAACAGACCCAGGGCAGGTACTGCATACCTACCATTGGTGCATGCATGCCTGACCTTGGTGCATGCATGCATGGCCTTGGTGAATAGACCCAGAGGAGGTACTGCATGCCTGGCCTTGGTGCATGCATGCATGGCCTTGGTGAATAGACCCAGGGCAGGTACTGCATGCCTGGCCTTGCTGCATGCATGCATGGCCTTGGTGCATGCATGCATGGCCTTGGGGAATAGACCCAGGGCAGGTACTGCATGCCTGGACTTGGTGCATGCATGCCTGGCCTTGATGAACAGACCCAGGACGATCATAAAAGAGAAGTGCCCATCACTCAGCCCTTGGACACCGGGTCACTGGTCAAACAGACGTGCTGTACCATGTGTGCATTATTAGCATTCTTTAGTATCCTTAGGATATTATTGTATGGTACCGGCTGCATTTCTGTATTGCTTTTGTAAATGAATAAATACATGCAAAAAAACAAGAGAAGTGCCACACAAAATGTCTTGGGGAATTACAGCCAGGGCAGAGGGCACCGGACATGCCAAGCAAACAGCAGCAAAGGGTAGTTGTAGAAGACTGGCAATGGCTGGCACAGTAGGACACGTGGAATAAGATTCCCCAAAGGACCCTCACCAGGGCTGGTGCTCCACTGGCTCTGACGGACAGACCTAGTGCAGGTGGCACCAGGACAGGCCTGATGACCGCAGTAAGGGCCGTGGCCAGCTGTGTTGTACAAGACCAGCCCTGATGCCCACTGAGACAGGAACAGATCATGAACAGTCACAGTGACCACAGAGATGGAAAGTGGCCGAAGATGAGCCGGGCGGGTTAGAACCACAGCAGGGGTAAAGGCCAGGCCTTGAGTAACAGACCTAGGGCAGATGGCAGACGTCTGGACCTGAAGAACAAACCCAGGTGGGTGGTGCAGCTCTAGGTGTGTGGACAGCAGGGACAGGAAAGAGTACAAGGAGGACACCGAGGACCACACCAGCTTCAAAGGACACTTCCATCAAAGATGGCCTCTGACCATCCCAGATGACCAGTGAGAGCAAGAGGTACAAGAGTGTCCTGAGGACCAACACCCACAGAAAGTGCCACACGACCCACCTTAAAGACCACATATTGGGTGTGGGGGGGTGGTCGCATACGGCTAGCCCGGAGGACCACAGCTTGGGAAACGGCACAGACTAGTGATGGTGGATGGCACCAAGCTGCCCCCAAGGACCGAAGCCTGGGGCCATGAGACACGACCGGCTCGGAGGACCTCAACAATTTCCCACCCACCCTTCTGTTCCAGATGCTGGTGCAAGTAAACCAGGGGGGTCTCCAACCTTTTGTGTATAAAGAGCTATTTATGTTCAATAAAAATCACATAGATCTACTAATATTATTAGCCTGGTAATAGTGACCATATCAGTCACGATTACACTAGTGCCCCCACGTAAAATCGTCAGTAGTGATCACCTTATTGCATCAGGCAGGGCTGCCAGCAGTAATGTGAACAGGGCTTCATCAATTTGGAATACCTCTACGTGGGTGATACATAACCGCCATTGCTGCAATCCCCCCAGTACAAAGGCAAAAACACGCAACAAGTTTCCCCCATGCAGTAGGATTTATCACTCAAATATCAGCTTTAAATATATTTTGCAGATGCAACCATTTACAAACATCTGCTTCTGAAAAAAGTTCTGAAAGCGCACACATTTTTATCTTGAATATGTGCTTTTCAGTTTTGATATACATATATTAATTAAACCAAGCAAAAGCCTCTATTTTAGTAGGCGGGGCTGCACACAGGTAGCTGAGAGCTACCAGCAGCTCACGAGCTACTCGTTAGAGAAGCCTGAAGTAACCCATCAGGTACCGTGGTGATGCACCTTGGCTGCTGGTAGAGCTGCTGCGGAGGTTCCAATGTGCATGTACACCAGACGCACTCCTGATCTGGGCACTCCTCCTGCTGTCCCATTGTACACGAGCACCAGGCCGTCCTACCGTTTTCACTTTTTACATGCCCCTGGTGATGGTGGTGCTGCTGCAGTTAGTGCCTATGCCCCTGGTGAAGGTCGTACTCCTGCCGACATACATCTACACTTGGATCAGGCGTCCTGTTCTTGTCCCACTCTACACTTGGATCAGGCAGTCCTGTTCTTGTCCCACTCTACACTTGGATCAGGCGTCCTGTTCTTGTCCCGCTCTACACCTGGAGCAGGCCGTGCTGCTGCCATCACCCTGCTCCTGTAGCACCTGTGCAGGTTTTACACCTGCTTCCCATGGTGGGCAGGTAGCATTGCTGCTGTAACCCACTCGTTACCGATGCTAGTGTCGGCACACGTGGCGCAGGCACATAGAACAGCTGCCGCACTGTGGTGTGGCACTGACGACTGACTGTCACCAGGAAAGTGTGTGCTGCTCAGATCACACCCAGGGAAAGGCAATCTACACAAATGGACACTACACCAACTATCACAGTAGGTCAAACAATTAAAGGGCTAAAGCTTTCTATAGCTGGGCCCAGCAATACAGCTGGTCTTCAGTGCCTTGTAAAGACGGAGCCCTTCGTCTGGCTTGGAAGAGATGGAAGCAACCCCACTCCTGGACACAGATGTGTGGTTGGATCTGCCATGACCAGTCTTGTGGCACTGGGTGTGCCAGGAATGCTTTTGTAGTTCCCTTTGGCAACAGAAAGGAGGCACCAACACTCGGGAAGTTGAAGCCACAGGGAAGGTGGGCTGCAGCAGGGGGCGGTGTTGCAGCCAAACCATGCACACTGAGGATTCTTTTAGCTGTCGGATGTCGAAGATCTACTGTAGGTAGTCTATGCTACTTACAAAGGGCACAATGTCAAGCACATTGCTTATAACTGGATGGCTTTCGTGCCAATCTCATTTGCTTGCATCTTATTCAACACATTTCTTTCCTATTCTGAAGTTTGTCCCTCCCCTGATGCACAGCTTCTTTACCATTCTTTTGATTGGATGACTTGTAACCCTTCCACTGCTTGCATTCAAGGTACTCCTTTTTTCTTTTTATTTCAGCACTCCCGAGAGTGCATCTGTTTTCTTGCTCTCTCCCAAGTGTGTGGTTTTCCCCTGAAATCCCCACACCTTGTGCTTTCTATGTTGCTTTTCTACTCTCTCCTGCCCAGCTCACCCGTTGCATACCCATCTAGTTATTTTTTTTAAACCCCTTCATGGGTCTGTGTGCTCCTTTGCCCCTGGTTACTCCCTGGTTCAGCGTTTACTTCGTTCCCTCCTTCCCCTGTTGCTTTCCCCCACCGTTATTTCCCTTTTAGTGCACTTCCATGCCTATTTTATTTTAAAATTTACAGCTTGGTGCCGGCCATCTTGGATCAGTAAATTAAAAGTTAAAGAGAAAAAACAGAAGACTGCTTGCACAAATCTAATCCATGCTGCTATGTGATTTTGTTTTCGCTGATGGAGTACTACATCGGCATTTAATAATTTCTATATTTTTTGGGTAAAGCACCTGTAAAAGCAATACATATCCCTAAAGGTTGAATAATGCTATTGGAAGGTAGGCGAGGCCCACTGGCTTTGCTAATGCTTGTTACATCTTTTGTTGACTCCTCCAAGCCCTACCTAGTGTCAGTTCTGGAGCATCCAATATCAGACAGGCGAACAATCATTACAGTACTCGGCCACGTGAGGAGCGGTGTCAGTACCTGTACCTCTCCTCTCTACACCATCTCATTCCTGTCAAACGCAGCGCCCAGAAACACGAACCCCCCCCCCCCATGCAGTTAAAAATAATTATCAGACGTGATATTCTGTCGAGCACCAGCGTACGAGCCCGGGCCCTGTTTATGGAAAAGAGAAGTGAAAGGTCGAGGGAATATTCACAAACTGCAGATTTATGTGAGCAATTAGTGCCTGCTCCCGTGCCGGGGGGGGAGCTAATGCAAGGGGCGCGCTCAGGCGCTCACTTCCGGGGCTCCGGTGCACGGTGCCAGTTCCTGTACGAGAGAAAACGTGCAAGAGGGCCCTTAAACCTAACCCTGGGCATAATACTTCGCTACGCTCACGGAACATGCAAAGTTTGTGCTACTACACACTACGAAAATTGCACGTAGTAGAGTGAATAACTGTGCTAATTGACGTAGCGTAGCAGTAGTTAAATAAACACCTTCAAATGCTTTGATAAAGCAATTTTCTATGCTAAAAGGCATATAACCAATTCACAAAAATGAATTTTGACAATAAAATATCAAGCAATGAGAGAGGTGATGATTTTGGAGTCCCCCCTAACCTAGGGGGAGGACCAATCAGATGCCTTGAACACAAAAAGCATATCATGTGAACGATTCAATGGTGGTCCCTTCCTCCTAGGACCACCCCAAGCACTGTTATGGGCAAAAATACAATCCCAACCAAAGGCCCTGCAAAGCATTATGGGACGAGATTAGCAGTGGGCAGTGAATATTATAGTTCCCAATATCAAAATAATTCTACAAAGAGCTGCAGTTCAACTAGTCGTTACTAGGTGTCCCTCACGAGTCAAATGCAAAAGCATTGAAATTATTAATACATCAAGCTGCAGTTCCACTAGTCGTTACAAGATGTCCCTCACGAGTCAAATGCAAAAGTATTGAAAATCTTTCATGAGGCTTTTGCATTTGACTCGTGAGGGACATCTAGTAACGACTAGTGGAACTGCAGCTCTTTGTAGAATTATTTTGATATTGGATACTATAATATTCACTGCCCACTGCTAATCTCGTCCCATAATGCTTTGCAGGGCCTTTGGTTGGGATTGTATTTTTGCCAATAACTGTGCTTGGGGTGGTCCTAAGAGGATGGGACCACCACTGAATGGTTCAAAAGATGTGTTTTTTGTTTTCAAGGCATCTGCTTGGTTTTCCCCTAGGTTAGGGAGGATCCTAAAATCATCACCTCTCTCACTGCTTGTTAATTTATCGTTTTCACTTTTGTGTAGTAACTATATGCATTTTTAGCATGTAAAGACAGATATTTATTTTATCTTAATTTGCACTGTACAAGGTGCTTTTGGCAATTATTGTACAGTGCAGTCAAGCACACAGCTACGCAATGTGCATAGCTACGTGTAGTTAAAAATGTACTTCACGTAGCTACGTGAAGTGCTACTACGCAAACTACGCCCAGGCTTACTTAAAACACATCCTTTGGACACAGTGCAAGCAGCCAGAGAGTGGGGCTTTAAAGGTTCGGGGGGGGGAAGAGAGTGCGAGCTGTTAGATACTTAAAGAGAGGATGCGAAAGTGCCCTGAAAAAAGAGCCCTGGTAAGGGGTTGTACTCAAAACCCCTAGAAGGGACCTCAGCGTGTCGAGAAGTGAGACTGGCTTCCAACGAGGTGCTCTGGGAGAAGATGCAGGAAACCACGCCCTCGAGGATGAACACCAAGGTGCCATGGGAGAAGGTGCAGGCAGGGAGCCACACCCTCGAGGATGGACCCCCAAGGGGCTATGGGACCAGTGCAGGCAGCCACGCCCTCCAGGATGGATGTCAAGGCGCTGGGGGAGAAGGTGCAGGGACCCACACCCTCGAGGATGGACCCCAAGGTGTCATGGGATAAGGTGCAGAGAGCCACACCCTCGAGGATGGACCCCAAGGTGCCATGGGATAAAGTGCATGGAGTCACGCCCTCAAGGATGAACACCAAGGTGCCATGGGAGAAGGTGCAGGAAACCACGCCATTGAGGATGGACACCAAGGTGTCATGGGATAAGGTGCAGGGAGCCACGCCCTTGAGGATGGACACCAAGGTGTCATGGGATAAGGTGCAGGGAGCCACGCCCTCGAGGATGGACCCCAAGGTACCATGGGAGAAAGTGCAGGGAGCCACGCCCTTGAGGATGGACGCCAAGGAGCTATGGGAGAAAGTGCAGGGAGCCACGCCTTCGAGGATGGACGCTAAGGTGCCATGGGAGAAAGTGCAGGGAGCCACGCCCTTGAGGATGGACGCCAAGGAGCTATGGGAGAAAGTGCAGGGAGCCACGCCTTCGAGGATGGACGCTAAGGTGCCATGGGACCAGTGCAGGCAGCCACCCCCTCCAGGATGGATGTCAAGGCGCTGGGGGAGAAGGTGCAGGGACCCACGCCCTCGAGGATGAACACCAAGGTGCCATGGGAGAAGGTGCAGGCAAGGAGTCACACCCTCGAGGATGGACCTCAAGGCGCTATGGGACCAGTGCAGGCAGTCACCCCCTCCAGGATGGATGTCAAGGCGCTGGGGGAGAAGGTGCAGGGACCCACGCCCTCGAGGATGGACACCAAGGTGTCATGGGATAAGGTGCAGAGAGCCACACCCTCGAGGATGGACCCCAATGTGCCATGGGATAAAGTGCATAGAGCCACGCCCTAGAGGATGAACACCAAGGTGCCATGGGAGAAGGTGCAGGGAGCCCCCCTTCGAGGATGGACACCATGGTTTCATGGGATAAGGTGCAGGGAGCCACGCCCTCGAGGATGGACCCCAAGGTGCCATGGGAGAAGGTGCAGGGACCTACGCCCTCAAGGATGGACACCAAGGTGCCATAGGAGAAGGTGCAGGGAGCCACGCCCTCGAGGATGGACCCCAAGGTGCCATGGGAGAAGGTGCAGGGAGCCACGCCCTCAAGGATGGACGCCAAGGTGCCATGGGAGAAGGTGCAGGGAGTCACGCCCTCGTGGATGGACACCAAGGTGCCATCGGAGAAGGTGCAGGGACCCACGCCCTCTAGGATGGACGCTAAGGTGCCATGGGATAAAGTGCAGGGAGCCACGCCCTTGAGGTTGGACCCCAAGGTGCCATGGGAGAAAGTGCATGGAGCCACACTCTCGAGGATTGACTCCAAGGTGCTCTGGGAGAATGTGCAGGGAGCCATGACCTCGAGGATGGACTCCAAGGTGCTCTGGGAGAATGTGCAGGGACCTACGCCCTCGAGGATGGACTCCAATGTGCAATGGGAGAAGGTGCAGGGAGCCACGCCCTCGAAGATGGACGCCAATGTGCCATGGGAGGAGGTGCATGGAGCCACACCCTCGAGCATGGACGCCAAGGTGCCATAGGAGAAGGTGCATGGAGCCACGCCCTCGAGGATGGATGCCAAGGTGCCATAGGAGAATGTGCAGTGACCCGCGCCCTCGAAGATGGATGCCAAGGCGCTGTGGGAGAAAGTACAGGGAGCCACGTACTCTAGGATGGACGCCAAGGTGCCATCGGAGAAGGTGCAGACAGCCACGCTCTCGAGGATGACGCCAAGGTGCCATGATAGAAAGTGCAGGGAGCCACACATCCTCGAGGATGGACCTCAAGGCGCTATGGGACCAGTGCAGGCAGCCACGCCTTCGAGGATGAACGCCAAGGTGCCATGAACGTCAGTCAAGGAGGCATGGGAGAAAGTGCAGGGGGCCACGCCATCGAGGATGGATGCCAAGGTACTATGGAAGAAAGTGCAGGAAGCCACGCAGACAAGTATGGACGACAAAGTGCATTGGGAGAAAGTGCAGGGAGGCGTAAACTTAAAGATGATTTCCAGGGTGCACTGCGGGAAAGTGCATGTAGCCAACAACTTAAGAATGGGCCCAGGCTGCCCTGGGCGATAGTACAGCGTGCATTAAATACAAGCACGAGCCCTAAGGGCCTGTGAAAAAGTGCAGTGAGCCATACTTTAAAGCACGGATCCCACAGCACTGAGGGATAAAGTGTAGGGTACCTATATTGAGGGCTATCTGTGAGGGTGCTCCGGGAGTAAGCGCAAGGTGTTAGAAGAGAGACATGACTTCTTGACGTGGTAGATATAAACTTACGGATTTGAGCCCAGTGGAGGGCACTGTGTGCAATCCCAAAAAGTTCAGGAAAGAAGGTTGGAAGGGGACATTCTTGGTGCTCCGCCTTGAGTGCTGGAGCCTGGCTACACCTCTGGGTCCTCAGGGCACCCATTTAAAAAGTGCAGTTTGCCCACTGTCGGTCTCAAGGTAAAGGGTGCCTGGAGGAAGGTACAGATAATGCACCGGGGTTCCCTTACCACTAGTGACATTTGAAGGTGCTGAGAGTGACACCGCTGACACGTCACTGACCCGCAGACATCACAGGCTCTAACTTTAGATAGTTGTGCTAATTTCCCACTACACACGGTCTAACCTCTCCACAAAAGTGAAGGGGTGGGCAGCAAGCTCACAGGGCACCTACCCGAGCGCAGCTGCTTGATGCGTCCACTGCTGGTAGTGGTGTCCACCGGAAGGAAGTCCTTAAACCAGGAGATCTCCGGGTCCGGGTTCCCGCTGGCAGCGCAGAGCAGGGTGGCCGTCCGGGTCTTCTCCACCACCTTCAGCTGGGGGCCCATGTCAATGGTGGGGAATCCGTGTGGAATCTGGTCTTCTGTGGAACACAAGGAGTGGACAGTGAGATACACCATGGACAGGGCACAATGAACAAACCATAAGACACAGCACCACAGGGGCACAATCAACAAACCATAAGATACAGCACTGTGGGGGCACAATGAACAAACCATAAGATACAGCACCACAGGGGCACAATGAACAAACCATAACATACAGCACCACAGGGGCACAATGAACAAACCATAAGATACAGCACCAAGTGGGCACAATCAACAAACCATAGGATACAGCACCAGGTTGGCACAAACAAACCATATGATACAGAACCAGGTTGGCACAATCAACAAACCATAAGAAACAGCACTGAGAGGGCACAATGATAAAACCATAAGATACAGATCCGCTGGGGCACAATCAACAAGCCATAAGATACAGCACCACAGGGGCACAATCAACAAACCATAAGATAAAGCACTAAGGGGGCACAATCAACAACCCATAAGATACAGCACCAAGGGGCAGAAGAAATAAACCATAATATTCAGCACTGAGAGGGCACAATGAACAACCCATAAGATACAGCTCTGAGGGAGGGAGCACAATAAACAAGCCATAAGATACAGCACCTAGGGGGCACGATGAAAAAAACTATAAGATACAGCACCAAGGGGGCACAATGAACAAACCATAAGCTATAGCACCGCTGGAGCAGAATAAACAAACCATAATATGCAGCTCCACAGGGGCACAATAAACAAACCATAAGATACAGCACTGAGAGAGCTCAATGAACAAACCATAAGATACAGCTCTGAGGGGCACAATAAACAAACCATAAGATACAGCACCACAGCAGCATAATAAACAAACCATAAGATACAGCACTGCGGGAGCAGAATAAACAAACCATTAGATACAGCACTGAGAGGGCACAATGAACAAACCTTAAGATGCAGCTCAGCGGGGGCACAATGAACAAACCATAAAATGCAGTACCGCGGGGGCACAATAAACAAACCATAAGATACAGCACCACAGGGGCACAGTGAACAAACCATAAGATACAGCACCACAGGGGCACAATGAATAAACCATAAGATACAGCACCACAGGGCACAATACACATTGAAATGAACTTTAGTTCACCCCCTTGTATGAAAATATGTGCGTTTGAATGTAATAGATGTTTACGGGTGGCAGAGACTGTCGAATGAAGTTGTGGCACGGGATATACCGTTTGCCAAAAGGTGGCAATGTTACATTTATATAATAGATGGGAAAAATTTGAAGTACAGATACATGTTCTGCAAAAATGTTCAGAATATGGAACATTTTTCTGCACTTTAAATTTCTCTTCACCCACTTAGAATAATGGCTGTATTTTTAAGTTATAAATATGGCACTATGTTGAGAAAAGTAACCTGAAGAGTTAACTTTGTTTATAAGGATTCCATAAAACTCATCATTTCAATTGTCTTTTAATTTCCAAGCGTCACATTTACAAACACCCCAGCCTCTTGCTCCCAGTAGCCTGTAGACATAGTGCCATATTTATAACATAAATATACATTTGTTTAAATGGGAGAAACTTTAAGTGAAGAAACATGCTTCATAAAACATGAAGACATAATTGACTTAATTGAAAGGGGAGGGAGAAATTAGGACAATGTTTCATAGAGAAAGTTTTCTTCACTTTACATTTCTCCCGTTTGAAGAAAAAAAAAAAGGAGTTTCTTCCAGTTATAAATAGGCAGCGTCTAATGGCCACTGAGAGCAAAAGGCCCGCTGTTTGCAAATGGGACACTTTGAAATGGGAGAAAATTCAAATGAAGAGTTCATTAAGGTAACTTTTCCTTTTAATTTTCTCCTGTTTAAAAGCATTCAGAAACATCATTTTGTTTTCATGCTCCAATATTGAGTCAACACCTTTTATTTAAGAGTTAAATACTTCAGTATTTAACCCGTTGACCGCGGCGCGAATTCCGCCGCGGTGCGGGAGATTTATTGAGTGGGCGTGTTTAGGACGGCCCCCGGCCGTCCTCCGCACACGCCCACTGTGACGTCGGACAGCCGGGGGCCGTCCCGAGCACCGAAGCGGTTAAGAGTACTTCAGTTCTTCACCTCTGTGCCCCGGCCTTGCTCATAAACCTGACTGAGCTCTGCTCATTACAGGCCCTGCTATCTGCAGCCTGATGATAATAATGTAAAGTAAACACAGCCTTCCCTTAAAAGAGAAATGTGACCCGTGACCTCATTTAAAAATGCACACAAGGCTGCCAGCTGCTCTAAAGGTGTCTGGGAGCTGGATGGAGGCACCTGCTGTAGGAGGTCATTTGTTTTCCAACACACATTTAAATACCAAATTAACTACGCGTACATTTCAAATCATATCAGCAATTTGAAAAGCACAAATAAAGAACATTTTTTTTTAACGTTTGAAGAGTGATTCGAGCAAATATTTTAATAGGAACAACACAAATCAAGACAGTTTACTTGGTAATGCGCCAAAGAAAAATATTCGCTGAAAGTCGATATCCACACATTCATTTTTGTGCTATATAGTTTTACCTGTGAAACTGCATGTCTTTGCAAATTTAGTAGCCATTTAAAAATGGAAAATGTACTGTCTTGAGCACACCAGTGCTTCCAGTACTACTAGCTAGATACCACATCCCTGTTAATATTGAGAAGCCCTTGTGTCCGTATATTTTAGCATTCGCGACACCATCTTGCAATCTGGACGCCATTTTGTATGATAATCGAAACTGCTGCATAGTTATTTTCGAGATAAGGTCCTTGGTAAGTTTGGTTTCCCAAGGTTGAGCTTTTTCTATTCTAATTGCAAGTATCCTCGTTAGTACATACCTTTCTTGTTAGATGGAGCCTTTCTCCCACCCGTCTGGTAGGGAGGATAGGCCAGACGACCTTGGGCAGTAGATAGCCTGTGCCCAGCTGCAGAATCAAAACTTATGCTCTGTACCCCCATTGTATTAAGACACCTGCTAGTGTTTTTCCATAGTAGGCAGGCCTTTGTGGACTTTGCAAACGTACATAATGTAATTGTATGCTTACGGGGTTCAGTCCCTCGACAGCCATCCCAAGAGGCTGGTCAGACTGGGCTCCACTGTAGTGTAATCTAAATAAATATCTGGTTTCTATTCTCTACTGTCTAACCGACTCTTCATTTGTAGGAAGGCAGAGAAGGTGGTCGTGAGTGACCCAAGGGGCCCTTTTCGGGTCACTTCCTTCATCCCTACCACTCTCCTGCTGAGCTGGCATGGCACATGTTCTAAGCTTGTTTTTTATCGTCGCTTGGATTTTTCACACTCCTGACTTTAGTGATATAACATTAATGGAAGCCCCCTCACTCTGAGAATTGTTCCAGCACCACGGGGTAAGGACAGGTGCTGACTATAGCCTCAGGTGAGGACAGGTGCCGACTATAGCCTCGGGTGAGGACAGGTGCCGACTATAGCCTCGGGTGAGGACAGGTGCCGACTGTAGCCTCGGGCGAGGGCAGGTGCCGGCGATAGCCTCGGGCGAGGGCAGGTGCCGGCGATAGCCTCAGGCGAGGGCAGGTGCCGGCGATAGCCTCAGGCGAGGGCAGGTGCCGGTTACAGCCTCAGGCGAGGGCAGGTGCCGGTTACAGCCTCAGGCGAGGGCAGGTGCCGGTTACAGCCTCAGGCGAGGGCAGGTGCCGGTTACAGCCTCAGGCGAGGGCAGGTGCCGGTTACAGCCTCAGGCGAGGGCAGGTGCCGGTTACAGCCTCAGGCGAGGGCAGGTGCCGGTTACAGCCTCAGGCGAGGGCAGGTGCCGGTTACAGCCTCAGGCGAGGGCAGGTGCCGGTTACAGCCTCAGGCGGGGGCAGGTGCCGGTTACAGCCTCAGGCGAGGGCAGGTGCCGGTTACAGCCTCAGGCGAGGGCAGGTGCCGGTTACAGCCTCAGGCGAGGGCAGGTGCCGGTTACAGCCTCAGGCGAGGGCAGGTGCCGGTTACAGCCTCAGGCGAGGGCAGGTGCCGGTTACAGCCTCAGGCGAGGGCAGGTGCCATTTACAGCCTCAGGCGAGGGCAGGTGCCATTTACAGCCTCAGGCGAGGGCAGGTGCCGGTTACAGCCTCAGGCGAGGGCAGGTGCCGGTTACAGCCTCAGGCGAGGGCAGGTGCCGGCCTTGCCTCAGGTGGGGGCAGGTGCCGGCCTTGCCTCAGGTGGGGGCAGGTGCCGGCCTTGCCTCAGGTGAGGGCAGGTGCCGGCCTTGCCTCAGGTGAGGGCAGGTGCCGGTTACAGCCTCAGGTGAGGGCAGGTTTCGGTTACAGCCTCAGGTGAGGGCAGGTGCCGGTTACAGCCTCAGGTGAGGGCAGGTGCCGGTTACAGCCTCAGGTGAGGGCAGGTGCCGGCCTTGCCTCAGGTGAGGGCAGGTGCCGGTTACAGCCTCAGGCGAGGGCAGGTGCCGGTTACAGCCTCAGGCGAGGGCAGGTGCCGGTTACAGTCTCAGGCGAGGGCAGGTGCCGGTTACAGCCTCAGGCGAGGGCAGGTGCCGGTTACAGCCTCAGGCGAGGGCAGGTGCCGGTTACAGCCTCAGGCGAGGGCAGGTGCCGGTTACAGCCTCAGGCGAGGGCAGGTGCCGGCCTTGCCTCAGGTGGAGGCAGGTGCCGGCCTTGCCTCAGGTGGGGGCAGGTGCCGGCCTTGCCTCAGGTGGGGGCAGGTGCCGGCCTTGCCTCAGGTGGGGGCAGGTGCCGGCCTTGCCTCAGGTGGGGGCAGGTGCTGGCCTTGCCTCAGGTGAGGGCAGGTGCCGGTTACAGCCTCAGGTGAGGGCAGGTGCCGGTTACAGCCTCAGGTGAGGGCAGGTGCCGGTTACAGCCTCAGGTGAGGGCAGGTGCCGGTTACAGCCTCAGGTGAGGGCAGGTGCCGGTTACAGCCTCAGGTGAGGGCAGGTGCCGGTTACAGCCTCAGGTGAGGGCAGGTGCCGGTTACAGCCTCAGGTGAGGGCAGGTGCCGGCCTTGCCTCAGGTGAGGGCAGGTGCCAGCCTTGCCTCAGGTGAGGGCAGGTGCCGGCCTTGCCTCAGGTGAGGGCAGGTGCCGGCCTTGCCTCAGGTGAGGGCAGGTGCCGGTTATAGGCTCAGGTGAGGGCAGGTGCCGGTTATAGGCTCAGGTGAGGTGCCGGTTATAGGCTCAGGTGAGGGGAGGTGCCGGTTACAGCCTCAGGTGAGGGCAGGTGCCGGTTACAGCCTCAGGTGAGGGCAGGTGCCGGTTACAGCCTCAGGTGAGGGCAGGTGCCGGTTACAGCCTCAGGCGAGGGCAGGTGCCGGTTACAGCCTCAGGCGAGGGCAGGTGCCGGTTACAGCCTCAGGCGAGGGCAGGTGCCGGTTACAGCCTCAGGCGAGGGCAGGTGCCGGTTACAGCCTCAGGCGAGGGCAGGTGCCGGTTACAGCCTCAGGCGAGGGCAGGTGCCGGTTACAGCCTCAGGCGAGGGCAGGTGCCGGTTACAGCCTCAGGCGAGGGCAGGTGCCGGTTACAGCCTCAGGCGAGGGCAGGTGCCGGTTACAGCCTCAGGCGAGGGCAGGTGCCGGTTACAGCCTCAGGTGAGGGCAGGTGCCGGCCTTGCCTCAGGTGGAGGCAGGTGCCGGCCTTGCCTCAGGTGGGGGCAGGTGCCGGCCTTGCCTCAGGTGGGGGCAGGTGCTGGCCTTGCCTCAGGTGAGGGCAGGTGCTGGCCTTGCCTCAGGTGAGGGCAGGTGCTGGCCTTGCCTCAGGTGAGGGCAGGTGCCGGTTACAGCCTCAGGTGAGGGAAGGTGCCGGTTACAGCCTCAGGTGAGGGCAGGTGCCGGTTACAGCCTCAGGTGAGGGCAGGTGCCGGTTACAGCCTCAGGTGAGGGCAGGTGCCGGTTACAGCCTCAGGTGAGGGCAGGTGCCGGCCTTGCCTCAGGTGAGGGCAGGTGCCAGCCTTGCCTCAGGTGAGGGCAGGTGCCGGCCTTGCCTCAGGTGAGGGCAGGTGCCGGCCTTGCCTCAGGTGAGGGCAGGTGCCGGCCTTGCCTCAGGTGAGGGCAGGTGCTGGCCTTGCCTCAGGTGAGGGCAGGTGCCGGTTATAGGCTCAGGTGAGGGCAGGTGCCGGTTATAGGCTCAGGTGAGGTGCCGGTTATAGGCTCAGGTGAGGGGAGGTGCCGGTTACAGCCTCAGGTGAGGGCAGGTGCCGGTTACAGCCTCAGGTGAGGGCAGGTGCCGGTTACAGCCTCAGGTGAGGGCAGGTGCCGATTATAGGCTCAGGTGAGGGCAGGTGCCGATTATAGGCTCAGGTGAGCCCTGGCTTTGGACAGCCAGCACCAGGTATTGGACCATCACCACCTGTTTGACCTACCACCTAAGAAGGTATTTAAAAACTCCTGTGATGACGACAGCAGATCACACATGAACCGTAAAATGTTAGGCATCGACCAATCACAGGACAGATGCACCCTCTTTGGTGTCCTTCTAGAAACAACCTTCTGCTCTTTCAAATCCACTGGGTAAATACAGTGCCCTCTGCAACTGCCCCCCCGAACCACCGCTCCCTGCCTCAAGACCCCACCGGTTGGAAACTCGCCTTGTTAGCGACACAAAACAACCTTTCCTGCCTTCTCCCATCTCTAAACGGAAGCAGATGAATTGTTACAACTCCGAGGCAGTTATGCATTCCGAAAAAGGAAAAATTACCTCCTGAAAGGATGTCAATTGTGTGGAGGAGTTCAGGGCATTTTAATGAAGTGAAACTGTGTTCGCCCTCAGAGAGAACGAGTTAAGACTGAGCGCCAGGGCTACCGAGACACGGGGGGGGGGCGGGTTACCGAGACACAAGGCGGGGGAGGGGATCCGGGCTATTGAGACAACATCGGGGGCGGGAAGGCTACCAAGACAGACACAGCATGGGACGGGGAGGGGCTGCCACGCACGTCCTGCCTCATAGCTCAGGGGGCTAGGGTGAAGTCAGTCACATGTGGGTTTTGAAAGATGGGTTTGCAAACAGGATGAATAAATGCAAGATGACCTGGTTAGGGGGTGGGGGGGTTCTGGGTTGGCTTATTTCCTTCCAACAGTTGTTCGAAAGAGGGTACAATGCGACTTGTAATAGTAATGTGTCGGATCTGCGTTTTACACTAGACCCAGGGCTTTAAGTGGGATGAAAAAACTGGGGGGGGGGGGGGTTCTCTCAAAAGGGCGTGGCCAATGTAATTAAGGGCGTGGCTTAAAAACACATAAGCTAAAAATCTGTGCTCAGCATAGTGTGCCGCCGACTTGTATTTTGCTGTTTCTGTCTTTGCATCCAGATATATGATAGAACAAGTAACATCATACCTACAACAAGTCAGGACTATTGGCTTTGTCAATGGTTGTTCGTTGCATAAGATAAATAAGCAGCAACTATGGCGTGTATGTGATATTGAAAAAGCTTGCACTTAAAGCCCTGGTGACACCTCGACAATGTTGCTGCTCCTGAGTTTCAAAAAGAGAAGGGAAATCCAGAGAGAAAATGACTGTCTTTAAAGGATTTTCCTTCCCCTACAACACTCACCTGGTATGACGTCATGCCCTAACATTTCCACTAGTGAGAAGTGAGCAGTGTGAGCACACACACTAGTGAGAAGTGAGCAGTGTGAGCACGCGCACATCCATGTGCCTGCTGTCATTGCAGTCTTGGAAAAAATGGACCGCCTGTGCCACGGCACAAAACTGTGCCCGATGGAGACCCGTTTCAAGGCCTCCTTTAAAAAACTGCCGGTGCTCAGCACCGGTGAGACCCGGCCCACTTAAAGCCCTGACTAGACCCAATCATGTCTAAAACTGTAAACAACAATTGTTACTATTACTAAATTTAATTCACAAGAATCTTCTGACCTCTAAAGGACAGAAGGCTAAGTTGGCCTTTGGAACTTCAAAGCAGATGCCAGCTTGAATATTTAATTGACAGTCAGTCAGCGACAACAGTTTTTGGCAAAGACGCATTTTTTTCCAGCGGTAAACGGATTGGTCTTTTACAAATAATTGAGTTATGGACTAGTGTGTTTAATTAAACGAATCCAGGACTACAAGTCCCAGAAAGCACTGGTGCGAGCGCCCATTGAAAGCCTAGGAAAAGAAACAACCAGTCTTCCAGACGTGAATCATACAGTAAACCTATATAAAAGGTTACCTGCCTGCCGTGTTTAGAGACTCGCCCTTCATGGAATAATGTGTTCTCAGATTAACGCAGCCTTATTTAAAATAAAATAAAAATTAACATGTTCATGGAACGCTACCTCGGTGCCCCCCCCCCTTCCCAAGGAAAATACGCAGCAGTTTCCCCGGACACTTTATATTCTCCTGACTGCAGGTACTTTTTTCTCTTCGGAGGAGACATGGGCAGCTAGGTGCGAGGGTGGTTTCTGGAGGTGGTAAAGTTAATTTACTTGGAGGGAGACTAGGGGTGAGGAGTGGGGTTCTGAGGTTTGTCACGGACTTGCCTATTACATTGAACGAATGGACTGGGGGATGCCACCCAGGAGTGGCCTCGCGCTCACATATGTAGGGTGCAGTCACGTCAGGGCAGCATCTTAGCCAATGGATCAGATCTTCAGCCACATGCCAAATACTGAATCCCTAAAGCCAGTCTTTACTGGTTAGCTGGTATTAAACCGAGTCAGAGGGGCACGAGGTAGGCAAGAAATACCCGGGAGGTGTGGTTGGCAGTTGTCTAGGTGTCACAACAGAGAAATGGCTCGAGTGGGCCTACGCGGTGCTGCTTTCCACATATCAGTTGAGGGATCGACTGGTCTTTGAAACTCACTGACCCAATGGAAACGTTTCCAGATTTCCCTGTAGGCCACGATCTGGGCAGACGTAAAGGTGACCTACTGCACGTTTACTCCTGGATTCAGTTGTTTGGACGGGGGCGTCTAGGCACCCACTAAACGCTAGGAAGAAACGCCAGTTGTGTCGTTTGCCTGGTTTTTGGTTTTGTGGCCATTGTTAAGTCTACAGGACACAGTGCAACGTCCAACACCCATGTGGCACGTAAATGTCCAGGCAAAACCATTTGTAACTGGTGTCTCTCAAATCTCCCCTAGGGTGAGGGCTCTTGGGGTGCAAACGCTGTCGAGGGATGCTTGCACAGCTCATTGCTTCGCCGCCGCCTCTGACCCCCTTCTGAAGGGGCTGGCATCACCCGATGCCCGCATGCACGAGGCTGCCAGCGCGCCACGCGCATAAAACAAAAGTCTGGCACGTAGGCGCGCTATAAATACACGGCGGCGCTGGGAACTCGCAGCCGGGGCCTTCAGAAATTAAAACTCCGTGAGCGATGGGGAAGAAAGAGCGCGGCATTACCAATTATGCCGTAAGTTATAAGGCGCGCGGGAGCCGCGGCACCTGAGGGGAGACACAAAGGAGCCCCCCTACTCCTCTCCGCCCAGGCATGAAAACATCCAAAGTGTTCTGTTCCACTCAATTGCCCGCTCCTACCTGCCTTCTCCCACACGGGGGCAGCGGGGAGGCGGGGTGCGTTACAGGAACACTATTAACAACGCTGAATAGCGTGACAGTGCCTGTGTGTGTGTGCTTGTGTACATAGCAACCGCAAAACAGAGGCTTCACGCTCTCACACACATTCAGACAGAGCCACTACTAACGACAAAAAAACACACAAAGCAGAACTACAAGAAATGACAAAGGGAGAAGAAAATCCAAACAGAAAAAAATCATAAGACAAAACACACAGAGGAAAAAATTACAAAGAAGCATTGCACAATGACAAAGTAACCAAATACTACAATCCAAACAAACAGTTAACACACCACAGACCGGATCAACGGCTCACTCCCACACACAGATAAACAGCCCACAATCACAACAGACCAAATTAGTAGCCCTCCTCCGATCCACACACAAACAGCCCACAACAGTACTGGACAGAGAAAAGAACAGAAACAAACAGAGGCGTAGCTTCAGGGTGAGTGTTTGAGGTGTTACACCCCCCTAAAAAATGTATTCGGTAGTAAATAGTTGGGTACAGGTGCTTTCAGTTGGGTATGGTGAGGTGTCTGTTGGATTTCACTCTGGATCTGTACATGCACACACAGACAAAACACACACACATACATACTCACATGTGATACCAAAGGGGATGATGGATGGAGGGATGGAGCGTTAGAGCAAATCAAACACTCACCCCCAGTCAACTGATCTGGATTTAATCCATCATCATTCTTTAGCTCACTCCACCACCCCAGTTCAGACATGGCCATATGCAAATCAGTCTGACCCTGTGCCTCATGGGAACAGTCCAGCCCGAACTGCCAAGCCATGTCTTCCCTGGACCGGAAACAAGCATCCTGGGACCGGTTTCGGGTTCATAACCCTCATCAGCCAGGCTATCTTGAATCCAGTGGCAAAGTGAGCAAGGGACCCACGTCTGGGCATACCCTGCCAACTTAGGGCGAACAAAGTGATACCAAAGGGGATGATGGATGGAGCGTTAGAGCAAATCAAACACTCACCCCCAGTCAACTGATCTGGGTTTAATCAATCATCATTCTTTAGCTCACTCCACCACCCCAGTTCAGACATGGCCATATGCAAATCAGTCTGACCCTGTGCCTCATGGGAACAGTCCAGCCCAAACTGCCAAGCCATGTCTTCCCTGGACCGGAAACAAGCATCCTGGGACCGGTTTCGGGTTCATAATGCCCAGACGTGGGTCCCTTGCTCACTTTGCCACTGGATTCAAGATAGCCTGGCTGATGAGGGTTTTGATCCCGAAACCGGTCCCAGGATGCTTGTTTCCGGTCTAGGGAAGACATGGCTTGGCAGTTCGGGCTGGACTGTTCCCATGAGGCACAGGGTCAGACTGATTTGCATATGGCCATGTCTGAACTGGGGTGGTGGAGTGAGCTAAAGAATGATGGATTAAACCCAAATCAGTTGACTGGGGGTGAGTGTTTGATTTGCTCTAACGCTCCGTCCATCATCCCCTTTGGTATCGCTTTGTTCGCCCTAAGTTGGCAGGGTATGCCCAGACGTGGGTCCATTGCTCACTTTGCCACTGGATTCAAGATAGCCTGGCTGATGAGGGTTTTGAACCCGAAACCGGTCCCAGGATGCTCGTTTCCAGTCCAGGGAAGACATGGCTTGGCAGTTCGGGCTGGACTGTTCCCATGAGGCACAGGGTCAGACTGATTTGCATATGGCCATGTCTGAACTGGGGCGGTGGAGTGAGCTAAAGAATGATGATGGATTAAACCCAGATCAGTTGACTGGGGGTGAGTGTTTGTTTTGCTCTAACGCTCCGTCCATCATCCCCTTTGGTATCGCCACATACTCACACCAGCGTCGGATTGGTAACGCGGGCACTCGGGTAATGCCAGAGGGGCCGGTACCCGAATTCCAGCTGTGGGCTGCTTTTTTGAGCAGCCTGGGAGGCCGATTTGGGTGGTTTCTGCGTTGTTCGATGCCGCCAGCGGCCCAGTGGGGCCCTGAGTGGCCTTTCTGGAGACAGATTGGCGTCCATTACCTCCCTTTTCTCAATGGGCAGAGGTGTCACTCCCTTTCTCTCGCTGGGCCGGCCCATTAATATATGCATATTGAGCGGGGGCAGGGGGCCTGAGCAAAAGTGGCCTCACTTGTTTTCAGGTGTATTTCACCAGTGTAAACGAATCCGTGCATTTTTTCGCCAAAGCAGTGTTTTGCAGAAAGGCAATATGCAAATGTTACTAAACAAGCTACACCCCTGCAAGCTCCAAACATTATATAACAAAATCATTGGGGAGAGGATGTAGCCTTACGGCTAGAGTGGTCGATCTCGAAGCTGGGGAACCGGGTTCGAGTCTCGGCAACGACGCTCAACATCCTGTGATTCTGGGCAAATAACTTAATCTCCCCGTGCCTAATAAAAAAATTAATGTGTCCCATCTGTAATAAAACTAGTGCTCATGTAAAGCGCTCTGATACCCGATGTCTCGGGTCTAGTTCGCGCTTTATAAAACTAAAAAAAAAAAATTGTGTATATATTAGCAGTACAAATCAGCATGGCATGGCTACTTTAAGGTGCGCCGGGTGCAAAGAGGGAAAGTGCGCCCTTTACATAATAGGGCCCCTGATCAGTAAAAATCATCATGAGCTACTGATGGCCAAGCAACTCGCCTACTGTTAGCAGACGTACCCACACCCAGCTTAATGGACTCTAAGCCTAAGGTCCATAGAGTCAGATGCTATGGTTTGAACAAAATACTTTGTATAGATGCACAATGACAGGGCTGCCATGTGCGTCGGTGAGAGCGCGGTCTTTGGGGACATATGAACATGTGTGTGTAGGAATGGGATATATGTGCAAGGGTGACAGACTGCTGTATGTACTTGTGGCACAGGACATACCTTTCGCCATATATGTAACAGTTACATGTATAACACAAATGGGAGAAATGTAAAGTGTGGAAAAATGATCAATAAAAATGTTCAGAATAGGAAACATTTTTCTGCACTTTAAATTTCTAACAAAAAATAATGGCTTTATTTTTCACTTATAAATAGGACACTGTATCATGTAAATTAAACAGAAACGTTAACTTTGCTTATATGGATTCCCTAAAACTCATTTCAATTTTCTCCTATTTTCAAGTGTCACATTTACAAACACCAAGCCTCTTGCCCCCAGTGGCCTGTAGACATGGTGACATTTATAACAGCAAAATACTTTTGTTTAAATGGGAGGAACTTTAATTGAACTAACATGCTTCGTAAAACATTAAGAGGTATTTGGCTTAATTGAAAGTGGAGAAAAACGTTAATGTTTCATAAAAAAGTTTTCTTCACTTTAAATTTCTCCCATTTGAAAAAAAATGACATTTTCAGTTATAAATATGGCACAGCTGCTTTTAAATGGGACACTTTGAAATGGGAGAGAATTAAAATGAAGAGTTAAAGAGTAAGGTAACTCATTTTAATTTTCTCCCATTTAAAAGTATTGAGAAACATAATTTTGTTCTCACAATCCAATATTGAGCTGACAAGGACTTTTATTTAAGTGTTAAATCCTTCAGTTCTTCACCTGAGGCCCAGCCCCCCATGCATCTGACTGAGCACTGCTCATTATCAGGCCCTGCTATCTGCTGCCTGGTGATAATAATGCAAAATAAACACAGCCTTCCCTTAACTTTAAAAGTAAAATCTGACCCTTGACTACATTTAAAGATGCACTCAAGGCTGCCAGCAACTTTTACGGTGTCTGGGACCTACTGGCAGCTCCCAGTCGACTGGTTGGAGACATCTGATTTACTCCAACACACGCCGAAATAGTATCAAAGATAGAAAACGCACTATGATACACTAAAGAACAGAAGAAATACATAACATAACAGATTGAAGTTTCATATGCTAAACAAAATAATATTGGAGATATAGAACAGAAAGAAAAATAATACACGTGCTATGAAACACAAAACTACAGTTATAAGGTGTACACAAAGTACATACTCAAATTCTGAGGAAAAGTAAAAAAACACTACAGAAGAAGATATTGTACATATACAAACACAGCAAAAAAGAGAGACCACGCATAATAAACAGATAAGAACTTCAGACATAGAAACTATTCCGAAAAAATAAACTTCACATTAAAACACATTCAAACAAAAGAGACGAAAATGAACCACTACAGAACAGAGAAAATCTAAAGACAAACACTACAGAACCATCAAACAGAACATACAGCAACACTAGAAGATAGGCAAAGCACAAACTACAGAACAAAACTATTCTCCTAGAAACTCTATAGAACAAAGAAAGTTTAAAATGTAAAGAATAGAGATACTACACAAACGCCACAGAGCAGATAAAACTACACACACTTAAGAAAACAAATCACATTAATAGAAACCATGCAGAATAGAGAAACAGAACAGAGAACACACTTCACTCAAATGGCACAGAAAGTTACAAACAGCACAAAAGAAACTCCACACCTAGAAAAACTACCCAACAAAGAAAGCTGAAAAAAACCTAAACTGCTCGCTCTGAAATGCTACAGGGAAGAGTTGCAAACATCACACCACCAAGTAAGCGTGACATTCAAGCAAACACTACCAAAGAAACCACACACACACCCACCCATACACTGTGCAATAAGCAGAATCTAAGAACTGTCGTATCTGGCCTATTCCAACGTCGGCATTAGAACCCTGACAGATTAGGGGTGACGTAAAAGGAAATGGAAGCTTGAGCGATGGAAGAATCAAAGACAAAAGTCTGTCTTTTGCACAAGCCTGATCCTACATGCCTGCGGTGTAAGTAATGCTTAAGGGCTCTACCACTGTTGATATTGTTTGTTCCCACTAAGCCTTGCCCCACACGGGAAGAGGGAAGCACACTTTGACGTCCGATTGAACGTTGGCGACGGTGCACATGTGAAAGTATACAGATATGCTGTTCCTGATGGTTGTCAACACAAGGGAAGTGACACCGACCTGATCCAAATTTGGTTCAAGGTGGGGAGTCCAATTATTGGATTGTAATGCCCTCACACACCCAAAAGGGTGTCATGCTTCATCATCTGGGCTGCTCCTCGTCGGGTCGGCGGTGCAATACCCAACGGGCTCCCTATAGTAGGGGCTCTTTATCGGAGATCTTCTTCCAATAGCCGTATGGTGAAGTGGGGGTGTGGGGCCAGAATTGTGTAGATGTGTAAAATTGAATGTGTGATCTAAAATAGAGTTGGGAGTTCCGTTAAATGTAATTTATTCAAATGGTCTCCTATCCTAATTAAAAGAGTGATAATGTGACGCTCAAAAATGAGTATTATGTCTCAAGTAAAGGCATCATCATTCTTAAAGGAAGGTCAACATGTTTCACGCTTGTTGTCAAGATCTACATGCGATTCGTCAGGACCTCTATAAAGGTAGACTATCTACACATACACACGGTGCGGTGGCCAGATACTCACCGCAGCCGGTTCATTACCTACGTAAGTATACCTGTCAATCCCTGATCCTACCTATGTTGGTGAGAAAAAGGAACATGAATCATAAATATACACATATAGGTATATAAACAGTGTGGTAACCCTTGTGACTCTTAACAGAATGTTGTATTCATTATGATGTGAGTAGCAGAAAACTATAGTGCCGAACAGTGAATGTCCAAAGTGTGCTATAGTGAGCTATGGCCATAGCGGCACTGTGAAGCGCAGCAGATAAAAACAAGTAAACTCACCCCATAAAGTGAGTATAACCAGGCGTCATCAGTGCCCGGTAGGGATACAAACAAGAGGAGTTCCTCAATTGCTGGATAAAACCATTGAAATAAAAGTAAATCAATATAGACAAGGAAAAGCGTGGTCATATCAACATCCAACATCCATTCTCATACGTTATGATTGTACATGTAACTTGATATTGTGGCCACGGGTTAAATATCCCATATCAGTGGACAATCGAAGTCATCAGTAATCATGTGGCACCTCTAGACTCTTATTCCCCGTAAGGAAATGGGGAAGGAACAACACTCATACTGGGATGACCAAGTAAGGTCTATCCATAGCCCCGTTCATGACCAGGTAAGGTCTATCCATAGCCCCGTTCATGAACACATGGTGCAAATATAAGCCCGCACACGCTGCGTACTCAATACTGTGCTAACGATCCCACCAAATAACTCACATTGGTTGGAGACAGTGTCTTAAAACTAAGTGGGTTTTGCGGTGGGTTCATAGTGTGGTGATAGTAGAAGAATTGGTGACCAATCCATTATTAAACAGATAACACCGTACTAACGGGGAGTATTTCAGAATTTGCCGAGCGTCATGTAATCATAACTAGAATGGGGGTCAAGTTCTAGTAATTGCAACCATTCCGTCGCGCACTAGTAGCGTACTTACTTCTGTGTCAATAGCACATCTCCAAGCGACCTACCCACATCTACCGGGTCCGGGAGGTGAGCTGCTCTGTTTGCGGACTGTATTTATAGTCCCACCTTGCTGTCAATGGAGTATTACGGGCAAAAGTGGCTGGATGTATAGCGGCCATCTTGGAATGGTGTTATTTGGTATTAAAAACACAGAGTTTTAAAATAGCATGATAGGCAGTAATTGTAAACGGGTGCATACAAGGGTCTGTAAATCCCCGACAATCGTAGTCAAGGGAAAGGTCGATGGAGAGTTGGCTTGTTTAAAGACTCTGTATGTAGTCCATCCTTTCTGTTTAAACAGAACTGTAAGGGCCAAAGTGACCGGGTGTATAGCGGCCATCTTGGAAAGGTGTTTCTTGTTTAAGAACTGGCACAAAGGGTAAATATAAGGGTCTGTCAGACACCAACAGTCATGATCAAGAGAGAGAAAGCACTACAGTCAGTCGAAGATTATCTGTCAGTGTCTCATGCACAGATAGAATTAGAAAGGTGTATAAAGCCATTCCATTAGTAGAATTAATCTGTCGTCATCCCCCCAGTCAAGAGTGGTGGTGATTTGAACTGAAGGGGGAGGTTTTCAAGTCCCCTAATACGTTAGCCATAAAAATATATAAGAGGAGTATTTGGGGTTTATTGACACGTGGACCAGAGGAAAGTCGTGAAATATCGCCAGTGTTTCAAGGAGGATTATTGATGGGTGAGGTCCAGGGGTGGATCCCAACCGCATCACAAAGCTAACCCATCGGTGCCTGGTCAGTTTGTATTTCATCACCACATTCACTAGTTATCAAATAAAGTGTCCTGGGCCATGTTGTAAACCATCAATGTTAAATATTGAGAGAGTTCCACGGGATTTCCTCATTCAGTCCTCCAATATGGGAGGATAATCTGTGCACCCACCTCTGTTCTTTGATAAGAAGTGCCGCTTTCGTGATTTTAGGAAATGATTCTAGAACGACCCATTCTAGTGCTTCTGGGGTATGGCGTTTCTCTAAATAGTGTGTGCACATTTTGGTATTGTTCTTCTTGCAGCGGAAGTTACTGCGATGTTCAGATATGCGAATTTTGATGGGGCGTGTGGTCATCCCTACATAGTATAGTCCACAAGGACATGTAATCAAATATACACAGTTCTGTGTATTGCAGTTTGTATGAGACCTTAACTCCCAGATGAAATTAGTATTGAGAGTCACAGACTTATGTATCTTAGTGAAGGCACAGGCCGTGCACATTCCACATGGGTAGTGGCCTTTGACAGGTGGTAGTTGCCAGAGTGTACATTGTTGCCTCCCCTTGGGCCCCTTAGGTCTTGTCCGGATCAACATGTCTTTGAGATTCATTGAGCGTTTAAATGCAAAACGCGGTTTCTCCAAGGCCAGCTTGCCTGTGTTGAGTATATTCCAGTGCTTTTTTATCACCTTGGTGAGTTGATTTGACACTGGCGTGAACGTGGTGACACAAGTCAAGGTTTCAGACTGGGATTTCTCTCTTGATTCTAGCAGACCTTCGCAGTTATTATTTCTAGCTCTTTTCCTCGAGAGTGATATACTCCGTGGTGGATAGTTGCGTGCTGCTAAGTTCTTAGCAAGAATGGCTGATTCAGATTTGAAATCATCAAGAGTGCTGCAATTTCTCCTGACCCGTAGGAATTGAACAAATGGGAGGTTTTCCTTCAAGGTCTTGGGATGGTGACTGCTGTAAAGTAGTAGGCTGTTGCGGTCTGTACTCTTTCTATACATGGTTGTATACAGTGCGCCATTGTTCAGTCTGATGGTCAAATCCAGAAATGCAATCTGGTTGACTGAAACCGTGCCAGTAAATTTGAGATATGGATTCTGAATATTAATCCACTCAAAAAACGATTATATGTCTGTGAATCTCCCGTCCAAAAGATGAGGATGTCATCTATAAAACGTTTCCACAGACGTATGTTGGATCGGTATGGGTTGCCTTCTTGGAAGATAATTTTCTCCTCAAAGGATGCCATATAGAGACAGGCTAGACTAGGCGCAAAGGTACTTCCCATGGAAGTACCTTGTGTCTGGTGGTAAATCTGGCCATTGAACTCAAAAAAGTTCTCAGTGAGGGCTATAGTTGCACATTCCATGATGAATCCCGATGGTGTCACGGATACCCATGTCTGTGAACTTAATTCCTCCTCAATCACATCTAAAGTGGCCCTCTGTGGGATGTTGGTGTAGAGTGCTTCCACATCTAGAGTGATGAGGAGGTCAATGTCTGTGGTGAGTTGGAATTCGTCAAGTAGACGAAGAACATCAGTAGTGTCCTGAATGTAAGAGGGGATCAGTTTAACCAAGGGCTGTAGAAAATGGTCACAGAATTGTGACAACGGTTCTAATATGGAGTTTATTCCTGAGACTATAGGTCGTCCCGGTACTGGAGTAGTCCCTTTATGAATCTTGGGAAGTATGTAAAAGTAGGGAGTCCTAGGTTCTTGTTTAATGAGAAAGGATGCTTCCTTTTTGCTTATCCAGCCTTGGGTCTCAGCTGAGAACACCAGTGATGTAATAGCCCTGGTTAACCTTTCTGTAGGGTTTTTTGCAATGGGTGTATAATACCGCCTATTGCTGAGCTGTCTCAGGCATTCAGTTTCGTAATCTGTAGTGGCCATGATGACCGTTGCACCTCCCTTGTCTGCTTGTTTAATAGTTATTGTTGAATCATTAGCCAGTGTCTTTATGGCCATCAATTCATTATTGGGAATGTTACAGAAATGTCTCTGGTTGGTGGTGGCACATATGTCCTTAAGAACCGCCTGTTCAAAGGTAGATACCTCATGTGGCACCATACCACTGGTGGGGGTGAAGGTCGAGGGATTATGTAGTCCTGAATCATCTACCCTTGTCTGTGGTTTGTTTACAAAGAAAGCCTTAAGGCGAACTTTGCGGAAGAATTGTTGGACTTCACAAAGTTGTTTAAATTGATCAATCTTGGGGGTTGGGACAAAACCCAGACCTTTTGTAAAACCTTCTCCTCTATCTCAGTCAATATCCTAGTTGATAAATTGACCACTAGGTTCTCTTTTTCGTGTAGCTCCGTGTTTCCATTGTTCGTTGTTGTGGCTCTTCCCACTGAACTCTCTTTTCTTGTGAGTTCCTCTTTTCGCCCGCGCCCTCTGCCCCAACCTCTGCCTAAAAAGGTTGGCCCATGCCTGGGGGTCCAAAGGGGGGGGCATGAGTGTACATAGGGTATTGCCAGTAGCCTTGTCCCTGAAATGGGGGGTTGATAATGTGGTTGTTGATAACCAAAGTATCCTTGTCTTCCACCTCTTCTATTCTGATCGGTATTCCAGTTCTCTCCGCTAGAGTCACTATTGTTAGATGAGCTCCGTCTCGTGGAGTTCGAAGTGGTATCTGAGAGGTTGTCAGGTGGTGTAAAATCTTGTTTGAGGTATGGATATACCTTCTCCTTGTCGTAGCGCCGGACATCCTTCTGGAGTTTGGCTACCTTTTGCTTCATAAGGTATTCCTTATGTTCGGCAATTTCATTGTTGAGCTCAGTGAGTTTAGATTTAAAGTTAAGGCTCGGTAGAGCACTTTTGAGGGTGCTCTCAGCTAATTGTATCCTGGTGAGTAGTTCATCTGCCAGTCTCTTGGGCTGTATTGATCACCAGAATAAGTAGATCCCTCGTGCACTTCCACGAAATCTGGGACCATTCTGTCTTAAATATGGCGTCCTCCAAGAAAATCCTTGGGAAATTCTTTACAATCAGGCCATTGGGAGAAATATTTGCCCTTAAATATTCCGTCATGAGGGCCCCATGTAGGGTTATCCTCACCCACTCTCTTTTCATCACCGAGAGGGATTGCCAATCCTCTGACTGACTACCAGTGGCACCACCATTATCCGCTCCCAGAATAGATGGTGCCCTCAAAATCTCTGCTGCTAGTTCTTCTCCATAACTGAGGCCCTGGCCTTCCATAGTCGAGTACCAGATGAATCAGTAGGTTTAGAATTTTTTTTGGGGGGGAATTGAACGAATACTCTGTGTTGGACTTGGCCCTTTTTGCAGGGTCATCCCTGAACTTTTTGCCTTCCTCCTATATTTTCTCTGACCTGTTTTTGTTGGTTTTATGACTCTGGGCACTTTACCACTGCTGATCAGTGCTAAAGTGCATATGCTCTCCCCATGATAAATTGTGTTATGGATTAGTGACTCCATGATTGGATGATTGGTTTACTTGTCAGTCCCTAGTACAGTGCACTGCGTGTGCCCAGGGCTTGTAAATCCAATGCTGCTGGTGGGCTTGCAGCACTGGTTGTGCCACCCACAGAAGCAGCTTGTAAAATGTGTCTCAGGCCTGCCATTGCAGAGCCTGTGTGCAGTCTGTGACTGCCATGTCGACTTGGCAAGTGCACCCACTTGCCAGTCCCTAAACCTTCCCTTATCTTCATATCAGACACCCCTAAGGTAGGCCCAAGGGCAGGGTGCATTGTAAGTATAAGGTAGGACATGCCCTGGTGTGTGTGGCATGTCCTAATAGTGAATTACAGCCATTTTCGTTTTTCACTATTGCAAGGCTACCTGTTCTCCATAGGCCAGAATGGGCAGTTTTGATTATTACACCTTATAATCCTAACTGACCCAGAGAACATGGTAGAAAAACGAATTTAGTATGCCTGAACTCAGAATGATAAAATACATCTTTTAGTGAAGTTGGTTTTAACATTCTTTGTTTGAAAATACCACTTTTAGAAAGTAGGTATTTTCTTGCCTAAACCATCCAGCTGCCTCTGCTCAGGTTGTGTATTGTGTGTCTGGATTTGTGAGTGACAGGGGCTGGGGGATTCCAGGAGGCAGGGTGAGTCAGCACTAGGCTGAATAGGTCTGCCTGAAGGAGGATGGGTGGGAGGAGTTGCACCTGGGTCTGAATAGGGCTGTGCCTGCCTTCCACAATGCTGGCTCCACCTCCTGCCGGGCGTCTGATGGCTCTGCCCCTCACTCACAAAGGAAAGAAGGAGTCAGAAAAACAAAGTGCTCCAGGACTGACCAGAACTGGTTTTGGACTAGGCAGAGGCCTCTCTGCCTTCAGAGAACAAAGGGAAAAGGTGTATAAAAGGGGACCCAGACCCCTAGGAAATTAGATCACTTCTGGGAAATCAAGAAACCTGTTGCCAAGGAGAAGAACCGGAGAAGCTGAAGGAGGAGTACTGCCCCTGTGCTGTTTTGCTGATTGGGGTTGGCCTGCAGTGGTTGCTTTCTGCCAAGGACAGGAGAAAAACTTTGCTGTGCTTTGTCATCTTGAAGAAGGGAATCTCCAAGGGCTTGAACTGAGCTTGCCTCCTGCCTGAAGTCACAGGGACACAAAGACTTCACCCCTTCTGTTTGCCTGCATCTGGAACTGCTGTTTTAGCTGCTAACAGAGGGAAATTGCAACACCGACGCCGACGAGCGACGCCGTAACCTGCACCGAAGCCGTGGGCACCGCTCGTGAAGAGCACGACGCACCGCCCGACTTGCACCGTAGGCCCGACGCCTGCCGACGCCGTGCGACATCGACTCCGAAGCCGCCATCGAGGCCGCTGCCTGCACCGGAGCCGAGGACACCGCTCGTGACGCTCACGACGCACCGTCCCGACTCGCACCGCAGCCCCGACTTCACCGACGCCAGGGCTTCATCATCGCGGAGCCGATCCTCGACGTGGGTGACCCCCGAATCCATCGACGCCGCACCATCGTAAGGAACCGACGCCTCGCCGCCATCCGTGACGTCACCTCCCGACACAGTAAGGAACCGACGCCTCACCTCCCCTGCGCTGCAGTAAGGAACCGAGACATCACCTCCCCTGGGGTCGTAAGGAACCGACGCCGCCGGCGCCAACGAAGCATCACCTCCCCGACGCCGTGCACCGTCTTTGTTTTCATCGAATTCCAGGTACTGTTCTTTGTGGGTCTGCTCGACTCCAGGCCCGACGCCGCGCACCTCGCGGTCGGCGCCGTACTTTGGGATTTCCACCGGTCACGACGTCGTGATAACTCCAAGTGGAGTTATTTGTTGCTACAAGCTTTATTTGATTGACTATCCTATTTTTGAAGATAACGTGAACTGTCTCTATCATTTTAAGTCTATTTTTGATTACAGTATTGTGGATTTTTGCTATTGGGTCTTGTGATAAGTCTATATAAAGATTACTTATTTTTACATAAACAACCTGTGTGGTGTCCATCTGTAGTGTTTTCACTGTATTACTGTATGTGGTCACAAATGCTTTACACACTGCCTCTGAGATAAGCCTGTCTGCTCGTGCCAAGCTACCAGGGGGTGAGCAGGGGTTATTTTAGGAGTGTTTCCCCCTTATCCTGACTAGAAGCAAGGGTCCCTATTTGGACAAAGGTGCAAACCATTGCCAACTAGAGACCCCCAGTTCTAACATTGGTGGTCAGCGGTGAGGATTTGGACTTGCATTTGTGATTCATATACAGTAGTTGGTGTACACTACTAGTGAGTGCAGACCAATACGCAACCACATACTTTTTGATAGGACTTTTTTTTTCTTTGGAACCTTTATTTTTGTTGAGAACTGCCAATTTTCACCATGAGCAAAAAAGGATCCATTGCACCTGCAGATATTGAATTTGAAGAAGATAGGGTTGATACCTACACTGTGCCAGAACTCAAAGCTGTTTGCAAAAAGTTTAAAATCTCTATGAGAGGCCTCACCAGGAAGGAGGAGTTTCACAAGGCGCTAAGGGCCTGGTTGGAAGCACGGAATGCCAGTGGGCAGTCCGAGGAGCCTGTGGAGGAGGCAGAGAATTTAGATGGGCAGCTTGAGGGGCCATTGGGCTTACCTGGGAGGGGAGTGCCTTCCAGGGAGGGCAGCAGTGTTTCTCAAAGGGCCTGTCTCCAGAGGAGCTGGAGGACAGGGACAAAAGCAGGATGCATGAAATGGAAATGGCCAAACTAAAACAGGGAAGCCATGATAGCCTTGAGCATAAGAAATTGGAGTTGGAAAGTAAGAGGTTGGCCATGGAAGAAAGGAAGATGCTTTTAGAGCATGAGAGAATGATGAGGGTGTTGGAGTTCAAAGCCAGGGGCTTAGGGATTCCCTCCCTCTGGTGGCAGCAAAATTGTATTACCTAGTGCTGAGGGAGTAGTACACACACCCAGAGATGTGGTGCCTGACTTGGAGGGGGTTACTATACACCAGGAGGTTCAAGGACATGAGGTAGCTCCAGTAGTGCGCAGTGTCCCTGAGAGGAATAGGGAAACTGACGCAGGGATTCATGGTCCTAGTAGCAGGAGGGACACTCTACTGACTCTAGATGGGAGGTGCAGGGAGAGTGGTTCCCCAGGTTTGAATTCCTGGGGTGTGAGTGTGAAGACCGCCCAGAAGAGTGTGGGTTGAGTGACAGAGACAGTCAGATACTGTCTTGCCAATCTCAGCAGAGTGGTGTGGGGTACATGTGTGAGGCACTGGATGGTGAGGTGAAGGATAACTTGGTTAACACCTGTGAGGGGTTGTGTGATCCAATTGTGGGAGAGCATATTGTAAGTCCCTGTTTTCCAGAGCTATGCCAACACCTGTTGGAGAGTGAGTTCTCTGACCCCAGGAGCTCACGAGGGAGGAAGACCTTTTGGTGGTTTCCAGAGGGTCTGAAAAGGCATTGGGGAGTGACCCTAAGAGGAGTGGCTCAGGTATCTTCCAGCCCAGAGTGGTGGAAGTGGTTCAGAGTAGCCCAGCTAGGTCCCGGTGTAGTGGGAGGGGTGTAGGGGCTCACGTCCTGTCTCAGTGGAGAAGGAGTGAGTGTGGGGCTGCGTGTCCCAAGGTGCCCGAAACCCAGTCTCAGAGCCTGGATGGTTCTTTAAGGGAACACCAGGTAGGGAGCCTAGGCTGTCCTGATGGGCCGCCTGTTGAGGAGGATCTCCTAGTGTCTAGAGAACCTGGAGCGTCTGTAAATGGAGCTCCAGTGTTTCTGGTGTCTGGCAGTGCCGCTCCAGTTGGGAGGGTGCAGAAGTCCAGAGTGAGGGGTGAGAGGGGGAGAGAGTCCCCAGTGGAAGAACCAGTGGGTCAGGGACCAGCCAGAAGGGCTGAGTCACCGGTGGATGACCATGGTGACACCACTTCTGTCCTGGGGGATCTTCACGCACTGTCAGATGGACAGGGGTTGGGAGATCTGTGCCAGGCGGACTGTCACACAACACATGAGAGATGTGTTACCCTCTGGGGGCATGCGTGCTCCCCAGGAAGTCCTGGTGCGCCAGGCAGATTATTACACAACTCTAAAGGAGTGTGTTTCCCTTGGGGGTTGGTGTACCCTCCCGGAAGTCCTGGGTTGCCAGGCACAGGTCCAGCCTAAGGGTACAGACCCTGGGTTGGAGGACCAGGTTCAGGGTGTCCCCCTGACCTGGAGGAAGGGGCAGCTGCTAACAGTGCCCCTACCAGTTTGTCTTCTGGGGGCACCACTCCAGGTGGGAGGGTGCAGGACCCCAGTAAGGGGGGCGGGGAGAGGACAGCCTCACCCCTGGCCTCTACCCAGTCTAAGGGTACAGACCCTATGCTGGGATCCCAGTTGCAGGATAGAACCCCTGAACTGGTGGGCGAATTGTGCAGGACCCCTGCCACAGGTGCCCTGACAATTCTGGAAGGGGGTACAGCTCCAGTTGGGAGGGTGCAGAAGTCCAGAGTGAGGGGTGAGAGGGGGAGAGAGTCCCCAGTGGAAGAACCAGTGGGTCAGGGACCAGCCAGAAGGGCTGAGTCACCGGTGGATGACCATGGTGACACCACTTCTGTCCTGGGGGATCTTCACGCACTGTCAGATGGACAGGGGTTGGGAGATCTGTGCCAGGCGGACTGTCACACAACACATGAGAGATGTGTTACCCTCTGGGGGGCATGCGTGCTCCCCAGGAAGTCCTGGTGCGCCAGGCAGATTATTACACAACTCTAAAGGAGTGTGTTTCCCTTGGGGGGGTTGGTGTACCCTCCCGGAAGTCCTGGGTTGCCAGGCACAGGTCCAGCCTAAGGGTACAGACCCTGGGTTGGAGGACCAGGTTCAGGGTGTCCCCCTGACCTGGAGGAAGGGGCAGCTGCTAACAGTGCCCCTACCAGTTTGTCTTCTGGGGGCACCACTCCAGGTGGGAGGGTGCAGGACCCCAGTAAGGGGGCGGGGAGAGGACAGCCTCACCCCTGGCCTCTACCCAGTCTAAGGGTACAGACCCTATGCTGGGATCCCAGTTGCAGGATAGAACCCCTGAACTGGTGGGCGAGTGTGCAGGACCCCTGCCACAGGTGCCCTGACAATTCTGGAAGGGGTACAGCTCCAGGTGGGAGGGTGCAGAGCCCCAAGGAGGAGGACCAGGTGTGGGAGAGCCCACCCCAGTCTCCTGTCCAGCCGCCGGTTACAGGCCCGGGGCTGGTGGGTCAGTGTCAGGATGTCATACCTGACCTGGACGGTTGGGAGAGTGGACAAAGGGTGCCAGGCACCTGGGGCTACTGCCCCCGCTCTCTGACACCACAGAGGTTGGAGAGCCATGAAAGGCCTGGGGCCTGGCTCTCATCACTGACGGCTGTCAGTGGCCACTGTGGCTTGCTGTCCTGGTGGACAGAGTTGCCCCTGGGAGGGGGACAGAAGTCACACCCCGGGGGTGGACTAGGCCACACATCTGTGTTGGCCATGTGGGTACTGTCTGTCGGTTGGGACACACCTGTGAGCAAGCTAAGGTTAGGTGCTGCACAGGTGGTGTCCACAGTTGAGGAGAAGGGTTCCCCATGGGTTAGCTGGGTGGGCCCTGAGAGTATGGACAGAGGGATCCAAATAGGTTCAGATTGGCGTAGAACTGGAGTATGCCCCTGCTGTTGTGGGCCAGGGTCCAGGTTCTATCGCCCAAAGCAGAGAAGCCCATCAGGGTAGTGATTGGTCTCCCCTGCGTTTTGGCTGGAAGGGGGTTGTGTTGGACTTGGCCCTTTTTGCAGGGTCATCCCTGAACTTTTGCCTTCCTCCTATATTTTCTCTGACCTGTTTTTGTTGGTTTTATGACTCTGGGCACTTTACCACTGCTGATCAGTGCTAAAGTGCATATGCTCTCCCATGATAAATTGTGTTATGGATTAGTGACTCCATGATTGGATGATTGGTTTACTTGTCAGTCCCTAGTACAGTGCACTGCGTGTGCCCAGGGCTTGTAAATCCAATGCTGCTGGTGGGCTTGCAGCACTGGTTGTGCCACCCACAGAAGCAGCTTGTAAAATGTGTCTCAGGCCTGCCATTGCAGAGCCTGTGTGCAGTCTGTGACTGCCATGTCGACTTGGCAAGTGCACCCACTTGCCAGTCCCTAAACCTTCCCTTATCTTCATATCAGACACCCCTAAGGTAGGCCCAAGGGCAGGGTGCATTGTAAGTATAAGGTAGGACATGCCCTGGTGTGTGTGGCATGTCCTAATAGTGAATTACAGCCATTTTCGTTTTTCACTATTGCAAGGCTACCTGTTCTCCATAGGCCAGAATGGGCAGTTTTGATTATTACACCTTATAATCCTAACTGACCCAGAGAACATGGTAGAAAAACGAATTTAGTATGCCTGAACTCAGAATGATAAAATACATCTTTTAGTGAAGTTGGTTTTAACATTCTTTGTTTGAAAAATACCACTTTTAGAAAGTAGGTATTTTCTTGCCTAAACCATCCAGCTGCCTCTGCTCAGGTTGTGTATTGTGTGTCTGGATTTGTGAGTGACAGGGGCTGGGGGATTCCAGGAGGCAGGGTGAGTCAGCACTAGGCTGAATAGGTCTGCCTGAAGGAGGATGGGTGGGAGGAGTTGCACCTGGGTCTGAATAGGGCTGTGCCTGCCTTCCACAATGCTGGCTCCACCTCCTGCCGGGCGTCTGATGGCTCTGCCCCTCACTCACAAAGGAAAGAAGGAGTCAGAAAAACAAAGTGCTCCAGGACTGACCAGAACTGGTTTTGGACTAGGCAGAGGCCTCTCTGCCTTCAGAGAACAAAGGGAAAAGGTGTATAAAAAGGGGACCCAGACCCCTAGGAAATTAGATCACTTCTGGGAAATCAAGAAACCTGTTGCCAAGGAGAAGAACCGGAGAAGCTGAAGGAGGAGTACTGCCCCTGTGCTGTTTTGCTGATTGGGGTTGGCCTGCAGTGGTTGCTTTCTGCCAAGGACAGGAGAAAAAACTTTGCTGTGCTTTGTCATCTTGAAGAAGGGAATCTCCAAGGGCTTGAACTGAGCTTGCCTCCTGCCTGAAGTCACAGGGACACAAAGACTTCACCCCTTCTGTTTGCCTGCATCTGGAACTGCTGTTTTAGCTGCTAACAGAGGGAAATTGCAACACCGACGCCGACGAGCGACGCCGTAACCTGCACCGAGCCGTGGGCACCGCTCGTGAAGAGCACGACGCACCGCCCGACTTGCACCGTAGGCCCGACGCCTGCCGGCGCCGTGCGACATCGACTCCGAAGCCGTCATCGAGGCCGCTGCCTGCACCGGAGCCGAGGACACCGCTCGTGACGCTCACGACGCACCGTCCCGACTCGCACCGCAGCCCCGACTTCACCGACGCCAGGGCTTCATCATCGCGGAGCCGATCCTCGACGTGGGTGACCCCGAATCCATCGACGCCGCACCATCGTAAGGAACCGACGCCTCGCCGCCATCCGTGACGTCACCTCCCGACACAGTAAGGAACCGACGCCTCACCTCCCCTGCGCTGCAGTAAGGAACCGAGACATCACCTCCCCTGGGGTCGTAAGGAACCGGCGCCGCCGGCGCCAACGAAGCATCACCTCCCCGACGCCGTGCACCGTCTTTGTTTTCATCGAATTCCAGGTACTGTTCTTTGTGGGTCTGCTCGACTCCAGGCCCGACGCTCGCGCACCTCGCGGTCGGCGCCGTACTTTGGGATTTCCACCGGTCACGACGTCGTGATAACTCCAAGTGGAGTTATTTGTTGCTACAAGCTTTATTTGATTGACTATCCTATTTTTGAAGATAACGTGAACTGTCTCTATCATTTTAAGTCTATTTTTGATTACAGTATTGTGGATTTTTGCTATTGGGTCTTGTGATAAGTCTATATAAAGATTACTTATTTTTACATAAACAACCTGTGTGGTGTCCATCTGTAGTGTTTTCACTGTATTACTGTATGTGGTCACAAATGCTTTACACACTGCCTCTGAGATAAGCCTGTCTGCTCGTGCCAAGCTACCAGGGGGTGAGCAGGGGTTATTTTAGGAGTGTTTCCCCCTTATCCTGACTAGAAGCAAGGGTCCCTATTTGGACAAAGGTGCAAACCATTGCCAACTAGAGACCCCCAGTTCTAACACTCGTGATAGTAGTGTCAGATTTAAATGAGGGGGGATAGAGCAAGTCTTTACCCACCAGGAAGAGGGTCCCACGGGGGTCAGCCGTGCTAAGTATAAGGAAACAAAAAGGGGGGGACCGACGGGCTTTCTCCTCCTATTGGGATGGAGGAAGGTCCAGCATAAACGCCCTGAGTGAACTAATGAAAGTATACAGATATGCTGTTCCTGATGGTTGTCAACACAAGGGAAGTGACACCGACCTGATCCAAATTTGGTTCAAGGTGGGGAGTCCAATTATTGGATTGTAATGCCCTCACACACCCAAAAGGGTGTCATGCTTCATCATCTGGGCTGCTCCTCGTCGGGTCGGCGATGCAATACCCAACGGGCTCCCTATAGTAGGGGCTCTTTATCGGAGATCTTCTTCCAATAGCCGTATGGTGAAGTGGGGGTGTGGGGCCAGAATTGTGTAGATGTGTAAAATTGAATGTGTGATCTAAAATAGAGTTGGGAGTTCCGTTAAATGTAATTTATTCAATTGGTCTCCTACCCTAATTAAAAGAGTGATAATGTGACGCTCAAAAATGAGTATTATGTCTCAAGTAAAGGCATCATCATTCTTAAAGGAAGGTCAACATGTTTCACGCTTGTTGTCAAGATCTACATGCGATTCGTCAGGACCTCTATAAAAGGTAGACTATCTACACATACACACGGTGCGGTGGCCAAATACTCACCGCAGCCGGTTCATTACCTACGTAAGTATACCTGTCAATCCCTGATCCTACCTATGTTGGTGAGAAAAAGGAACATGAATCATAAATATACACATATAGGTATATAAACAGTGTGGTAACCCTTGTGACTCTTAACAGAATGTTGTATTCATTATGATGTGAGTAGCAGAAAACTATAGTGCCGAACAGTGAATGTCCAAAGTGTGCTATAGTGAGCTATGGCCACAGCGGCACTGTGTGCACCCCCGATGAGGAAAACCAACGTGGGACAGTGGCCCTAGTTAAGAAGCTTTCACTTACTGCCTTATCTTTAGTTTGGACCACGCGATTTCAATGTTGCGGCGGTTCAAACCCTGGTTTTCATTCCAGCACAAAGCCCTCTGTTGACTGTGATGCTAACTCAAGGCAGGCACAAGGCCTATCGACTGTGAGGCTAACTCAAGGCAGGCACAAGGCCTTCTGTCGAATGTGAGGCTAACTCAAGGCAGGCACAAGGCCTTCTGTCGAATGTGGAGCTAACTGAAGGCAGGCACTAGGCCTATCGACTGTGAGGCTAACTGAAGGCAGGCACAAGGCCTATCGACTGTGAGGCTAACTGAAGGCAGACCATGTCCATCTATGCAAGGCTACAGCCTTACCAATCATCTACTTTGGGATGCCTCTAAAGCCTCTCTGTGAGGGCACCCGTGTACTCTCAGCTCACAGGCAGAGAATGACTCGGGCTGTTGGTGGCTTAGCGTCGATGGGTGTTGGTTTGGCAGTGTTAGGAGCTACGATACAGAACTTCAACTATTAGACGACTTCACTGCTGGTCTCAGCTCATTGGACGATAATGAGGAACATCAGTAGGCGGAGATCTTTAAATAGGAAAGAAGATGAAACACGTGCTGTCAAGACACACACAGAAGGCGACAATACAGGGAAGGCACGCTGAGCAGCATGGAACCCTACATCAAGTGAAGCGAACGGTAGATGTATCAAAAGTACCAGACTACCTGCATCTGCGTAAGAATGCGCCGCTGCAAGGTAAAGCAAGAGAAAGGAAGGTTACTGTAGCAGAAGCAGTGAAGACGGCCTTAAATTATTGTAGAAACTTTCAAGCCATTGCGAAGTCTCACTGGGACTCCATATCAAAAGGTCGCTGGCCCGCACTAGGATCATTCCAATATATTTCACATTGGGATATATAAAAATACCAGCAAACAGCTCCAGCAGCCTAATTTGCTCGTTAAAGCAGAGACACAACTATTTTAAACAAATATTGGCAAAGCTGAGGAGTCTGGCATCGGATGCCAGTTTTTTGGCTTAGTCAAGGCTGGTTTTCTTATGGCTTTTGTAACCCTTTGTTTTCAGGGGGTCTTCGGAGACCTTGCCAACATAAAACAAACATTGGCTAAAAGAAAGAATATTTTTGGGGGTTTCAAAAAACGAACATTGCGCTAGCTGACCCCGACGGTAACTACTTTGCGAAAGAGCAGAATGGCATCACTCAGAATGAGGTTAACCAATCACTGAAGAGGGATGATCCACTGCCCCATGCTGTGTGCTGTAGTGGGTGGGAAAAGATGTGAATAACGCAACAACATCCTGAGAAGAGGGTTGGCTGAAAGTCCCTATGACATATATCCTTGCATTAGTAGTCCCTGGCACTGGAGGGGAGCACTTTATGTGCAGAGGTGCTCCTTGTCAAACAGCAGAATGCCAACACTTATAGTGAAGTTAGCCAATTGATCAAGTGGGCTGACCCACTGCCCAAGGCTGAAGTCGGGGGGAGAAAAACGAGAATGACACAATAATTAGCCAATGGATGAAGCGGGCATGCTGAAAGCCCCAAAAAGTATATCATACATAACATTTGACTTAACTCAGAAGGTCATTGCCAATGCCACACTCTACAAATAATGTAACTAGGCTCCATGAGCTTGCATCTTTCCCCTCACCCTGATCAGAGAGCCGCACAGTGCTTCTGTGCTCTCCAGAACATTCTGGTAAATGTAACCAACATCTCCAGAGGCAAAAATAATCCTCTCTCCAGAATTATCAATGGCCACAAGACATTCAATCGACTCTTGGGCTTTCCAGAGCCAACTTTTGGGCATGATCAGTCTATGCGACAAATGTATCTGAGAAGTACAACCCATGTAGACCAACATCTTGGTGGCAAATGCCAGAAATAGTGTTGTATGTGAACCAATAGACAAACACAGAATTAGACAAACATGCCCTGGGTCTCTCTCTTCAAGTACAGTTTTCAATTACTCATCCAGTTGCTGCGAGCGCAGCCCATCCCACCCCATACCCTCTTCATATCATCATTGGTCTGTTCATCACAGTCTGTATGCAGATGACTATGACCTGTATGTCAGGTGTAGGAAGTGCTAGTCCTAATTTAAATAAAAATATTGGAATGTTGAGAGCTCCATTGAAGACAATGGAGCACTCCGAGCTTCTAATGAGCGGGCCTTATGGTCGGTAGAGCCCACTACAGAGGGCTCGAAGGCTATATTAGAACATTGGAATGTTGAGCGCTCCATTGAAGACAATGGAGCACTCCAAGCTTCTAATGAGCGGGCTTTATGGCCGGTAGAGCCCACTACAGAGGGCTCAAAGGCTATATTAGAACATTGGAATGTTGAGCGCTCCATTGAAGACAATGGAGTAGCTCCGGGCTTGTAATGGCTGGTAGAAGCCCGGAGCGCCAACATTCCAATGTTCATCTTTCTGTTTCTCCCTTTTTAATTTAGAACATTCTATCCTCGGAGGGTGGAATGTTCAGACAGCCTTATAGCCCTTATGCCTCAGCTATACCTGCCTCGACTTGTTAAAAGCAAAACGACAATCGTGAACATTACCTGCGCCATCTTGTCTGGTGGAATTCTATGTGCACATAAGTTGCAGTCATTTTAATCTATCACAGCCATTTTGTACTCTGTTGGTCACCTTTGTTTCACCCTGCCCTTACTAGCATCCCTCTGACCGACCTGGTACGTGTGCTGGGGGCTATAAACTCTATTTGCCGCAACAAACCTCAGCGCCACTTGCTGCCACAAACTCGTTTTTCCGCTCATCTCTGTTTTCAGGCAAACCTTTGGACACTCTACCCCTCACTGCACCTAGTTACACAAACAGGTTCCAAACACCAAAAAGACTCTTGCAACATGATTTATTGCACTGCAAACAGCAAGACTTGTTGTTACCAACAATGGGACCTGTTTTTATCAACAGAACGGACTCTTAGATCTGGCCGGTCTCACATGTTTTAGACCCTGAAGCAAGGTCCAGCTGCAAGATAAGATTGTCTGTTTGACCTGGGTGGGAAGAGAATTACTGTTGGGCTTGTGTGACAACCTGCCCGGGGCGGGGACCCCAAGCTTGTGTAACCATGTTGATGAAATCAATGCATTGTGTCAAACCTGTATAAAAGGAAGAGCCAAAGGAGTTATCAGCATAACACCTCCCTCAGACATCCCGGTGTCTGCAGTTGACGTGATCTCCTCATGAGAAATGAACCTTTTTCTTGTCTTCCAGTTTCCAGCGCTTGCCTCATTATTTTGATAGCGAACCCAAAGTGAATTAGAGGTGGAACCCTGCACCGGGCAGCATTGAGGGTCTTAGAAGACTCGCTGCCTTTCACAGACTCACCCTTGTTATAGGCCCTTGCCTGCGGCTAGGGCCTATAACTCTGGGTCAGCACCTTTAACAACCGGTATGGCCCTTGGCAATGGGCTATAGTATGAAAGAGGAAGGCCAAAATTACGTCCAAACCAGGACCATGCCATTGGAAGCCGCCATCAAGCCAGAGTCCGAAAGAAGCGAAGGAATGGATCAAATACCCTGGAATTAAAATCAATAAAGACCTGTTTAAAATTGATTTAACGACCTCAACAAGGGGTTATACTTAATAGTGAGAACCTCCTGTTAATTATATTAGAGTATATGTATTTAATTAAAATGCCAATTAATAATTTAAACTGCTTCAATAAAAGAGCTAGTGCATTGACGTGGGAGTGTTTACATTCACTTAACAAAGATGGTTGAAACCTTTCTAACTTCTCTGTTTTAAAGGACTTCACAGCTTCAAAGCCAACAGTAAGGCCTGCCCGTGATGTACTACGATCCTTGTGGAAATATTTCAATAAGATCCCGTTGTACTCAATTCAAGCTTCTTGTAGAGTTTGCGTGGAAATAAGGACATTTAAAAAAAATTAAAAGTTGCCATAATTACACCGCAATTTAGTACTCACCAGTAATGCTGGAGATTTTCAATCTTCCTTCATGTGCACAAGTCAGTTTAACACAAAACCACAGAAGAGATGTGGCCGGAAGTTCCTTGCCGTACTGAGATTTATGTGGGGCAACAGAGCATGGGAAACAGCCTTTCACCACGTTGTACCTTTACCACGCATTTTTTACCACCCATGTTTTAGAACACATATGCTTTTACAACGTATGCCTTTACCACGCATTTAAGGTAAGTTCGGGGGCGTGTCAATAACTCAACAAGTAATCAATCCTCAAAGTTATTCAGCTGAATATCCAATTAGAGTTGAAGAACTCAAAACATTGTGTTCAAGGACCAATGATCGGCAGACTTGGGTGCCACACCTCCCCAGGGACTGTGGCACAAGTCGGTCTTCGACGAGCACTGATCACCCACCCAACTTCAGAAGGACCAATGGTCCGCAGACCTGGGTGCCACACCTCCCCAAGGACTGCGGGAGGAGTCGCTCTTCTCCAAGCACTGATCACCCACCCAACTTCAGAAGGACCAATGGTCCGCAGACCTGGGTGCCACACCTCCCGAAGGACTGCGGCAGGAGTCGCTCTTCTCCAAGCACTGATCACCCACCCAACTTCAGAAGGACCAATGGTCTGCAGACCCGGGTGCCACACCTCCCCAAGGACTGCGGCACGAGTCGCTGTTCTCCAAGCACTGATCACCCACCCAACTTCAGAAGGACCAATGGTCTGCAGACCCGGGTGCCACACCTCCCCAAGGACTGCGGCACGAGTCGCTGTTCTCCAAGCAGTGATCACCCGCCCAACTTCAGAAGGACCAATGGTCTGCAGACCCGGGTGCCACACCTCCCCAAAGACTGCGGCACGAGTCGCTGTTCTCCAAGCAACGATCACCAACCCAACTTCAGAGGGCAGCTCCTCGCTTCACAGCGGCTCTACCAGAGCTGAATTTGTACAAAGGCAGGGTGAAGACACGAGGGAAAGAGCGGCTGCTCTTCTTTGTACAGGTGTGTTCCCTGCCGAGTGTAACCACTTCAGGAGGAAGAGAGTCGAGTTTGCCAACAGGTTCAGTGACACTCCGCTGAAGGCACGCGCCGCTGAGATCTTCACTTCTAAGAGGATGGAAGATCTTGCATTTTTTAAAAGAAAGAAAACTGTGAATTTACCACGGCTGGAGTAGCGCCTTCTAACATGAGAACTGGAAGGAGTCACAGCCAAGAAGTGAGATATTGGAAACACCTCCGGATGCAGCCAAAGGGAGCCGGGTTTGCAATAGTTGCATCTACAGCTAACTAGTCTGAGTTACTTGAGGTCAGAACAGCAAAAGTATACTGCAATGGTATGTGGCCAACACACTGCAAGATTAGGCGCTATAAGAGTCAGGTCTTAGGGTCTTAAGCGGATCAAGCGTAAGTCATAGAATGATGAAAAAAAAGATAAACTCGACAAAGAAACAAAAGAAATTGAAACAATGAACTACAAAACAGCCTGAGACCGCACACAAAAATACAACAGAGCGCAACTCCAGACACAAAACCACAGAACACAGTGTAACTACAAGGAAAGCACAGTAGGGGAAGTGTGACACGCCGCCTGCTTACACTACAGTTGTGAACCCTTTCAACACATGCTTAATACCAGAGCTAAACTCAGCACACAACAAAACAACACCAAACAGAGGTAAACTACCTACAAGGGAAGACGACAGAACAATGTGAAACACAGAATAAAGTGAAAAGGTACACTTAGAAACACCACACAACTAAGAGAACATCCACTCAAGAAATACAAAACATTCGAAAGAAGACACACAATATAGCACTACATAAGGGGGGTTATGACCTACATAAGAGACATACCCCCACAACTAGGCGCTACAGAGCAAACGTTGCACAAATACAACCTCCATATCAAAGTTAAACTCCACACACAACAGGAGAGAGGTTCTTCACACACAGCAACACTACACAACAAAATCAAGAGAAACGGCAAAGAACAGACCCACTGTGTGCAAGCTTTTCATTTCCAGACAGGGGTGATCAAAGAGCAGAGAGGGGCCCTTGCCAGGTGTGCACCTGTGACGGTGGAAGAAGCAGCCGCCTCAAGAGGCCTGACATACGACTGACCCGGCCTCGGCCCATCTCTCCCTGTTGGGCAATTCCTGGCTTCACGACAGACATTGGCGGCCTCCAGACTAAGCCTGGGCGTAGTTTGCGTAGTAGCACTTCACGTAGCTACGCGAAGTACAGCTTCAACTACACGTAGCTATGCAAATTGCGTAGTTGTGTGCTTGACTGCACTGTACAATAATTACCAAAAGCATCTTGTACAGTACAAGTTAAGATAAAATAAATATTTCTGTCTTTATATGCTAAAAATGCATATAGTCATTTCACTAAAGTGAAAACAAAAAGTTAACAAGCAGTGAGAGAGGTGATGATTTTGGTATCCTCGCTAACTTAGGGAGAGAACCAAGCAGATGTCTTGAAAACAAAAAGCACATCTTATTGAACGATTCGGTGGTGGTCCCATCCTCTTAGGACCACCCCAAGCACAGTTATTGGCAAAAATACAATCCCAACCAAAGGCCCTGCAAAGCATTATGGGACGAGATTAGCAGTGGGCAGTGAATATTATAGTATCCAATATCAAAATAATTCTACAAAGAGCTGCAGTTCCACTAGTCGTTACTAGGTGTCCCTCACGAGTCAAATGCAAAAGCTTCATGAAAGGTTTTCAATACTTTTGCATTTGACTCGTGAGGGACATCTTGTAACGACTAGTGGAACTGCAGCTCTTTGTAGAATTATTTTGATATTGGACACTATAATATTCACTGCCCACTGCTAATCTCGTCCCATAATGCTTTGCAGGCCTATTGGATTGATTTTGCCCATAACTGTGCTTGGGGTGGTCCTAGGAGGAAGGGACCACCACTGAATCATTCACATGATATGCTTTTTGTGTTCAAGGCATCTGCTTGGTCCTCCCCTAGGTTAGGGGGACTCCAAAATCATCACCTCTCTCATTTGCTTGATATTTTATTATCAAAATTCAATTTTGTGAATTGGTTATATGCTTTTTAGCATAAAAAATTGTTTTATCAAAGCATTTGAAGGAGTTTATTATACTTCTGCTACGCTACGTTGATTAGCACAGTTATTCACTCTGCTACGTGCAATTTGCGTAGTGCGTAGTAGCACAAACTTTGCATGCTTCGTGAGCGTAGCAAAGTATTATGCCCAGGGTTACTCCAGACAGGAACTCTGGCGGAGTCAACGTCCCGCTAAACCGATGTAAGAACGGTCCTGGCTGGCAGAGAGGGGATGCGCGTTCAAACATGGGTATTCGTAGACGTTCAGCCGAGGCCCAGGTGCCCCTAAGGTAGGCAGGCGGCCATGCCTGGAGCCAGGCCGGGGTCCCCGAGCCTGCGCACGCAGCGTCCCCCAAAGCCCCTCGCTCATTAATCTAAGCCATCTTTTAGTCAGAGGTGCCCGCCTTGTTTGCAAGCCGAGTGCCTAGAGGGGCACTCGGGGCAGAGGAGACTAATTGTGCTGGTTTTTATGCTGCCGGGTGCCAGGGCTGAGCCAACGGCGCGCATTCGAGGGGACACGTGGAGCAGCAGCGCAGCAGGAAATCGATAATCTATAGAAAAACACAGAGTGCCGCCTGCTTTGGCGAAAGCAGCATTGATTGTGTACCGCTGACGCAACCATCCCTGCTCTCTGACAGCTGGAAGGCTTCAGGGCGCTGTGGGGAGTGCGAAGAGCAGCACCACGTCCTCATCCCGCCGGCACCCAAAGGCACGGAGGGACCGCGCGTGCGCGCGACAAACCGTAAATCCGCCCTGCAGTCCAGAGCTTTACAATGCTTGCCGGGCTGGGGAAGAGTCAGTCACAAAGAGAACATGTGTCACGTGTCATTAGGTTCCCACATGACTATCCTGATAGCGCCTGGAGATGTGGTAACTTAAAGCGCTCCATTTGCTAATTAACCAACAGCCTGCAGCCCCAAACTGTCAGATGCAGGCTCAGAAGAATTGAGAGCACCAGAAAGGAGGTCTGTAAGTGAAACTCTGGGACCGCCTGCTGTAAGGCACAAGGAAGGGGGTGGGTGGGGGTACAACAACCCTTTGTTAGCAGCCCCTGGGGCTGGATTTGGGAGCAGTAGAGATTTATGTTATTCAAAGAATAGTGAATGGAATCCTAAACATACTCACGCAGCAAAGCAAGTGACTGAACTCAATGCACTTCGCTACTCACAGCCAGTGTGCATTTCTTCTCACACCAAGAACAAGAAACAACGATTCCAAATCTGAACCAACGACAAGATGCAACGAGACCAAACCGGAGTCAACGACTAGAAAAACCAAGCATTTGCAATGCAATAGGTCTCGCATTTGCGAGAGTTTGAGCTATTGGCATTGTAAATGACAATGCCTGTTATTTATGTGTTTTGAAAACCTGCAAGTGTGCGTAAACACGCACTTTTTACTTCTAGTCCTTGCTTACTAGAAGCAAGGCTGGCAGTAAAGGAGGCACAGTTACTGCCAGCCTCGTTTCTCGTAAGCAACTACTAGAAGCACAAAGTGTGTGTTTACGCACTGAATGCAGGTTTTGAAAACACAAATAAAAGTCATTTTCATTTACAATGCCAATAGCTCAAACTCTTGCAAATGCGAGACCTATTGCTTTGCAAATGCATGTTTTGTTCCTTTTGTCTGTATTTACTGTGCAAAAGCGAGGGAGGAAAGTTAGCAAATTCTTGTCTGCTGACTCAGGGCAGTTGGATTGCTCCTGCATTCACTATGAAGGAAGGGTTCGCATGAGGTGATTCGCATCGCGCTTGGAACTTCTGTAACTCCAGTTAATGTATATTTAAAGTTTGCAGTTCGCGAAACCACAGCCCATGTTGTGCGCAAGACACTTAAATAGGGAAGGATAATAGCTAAAGAGGTGAAGTGTTTTGAAATATTCACAAACCCAAAGCTGGACTATATATCTGACATTTTGCTCTCTTTTAAGGGCACAAAGAGCTTCCAGCACGTGTTAGGTTGCGTGTGTGCACTACTAAGCCATGTGGCTTGTGGGAGGGACTAGGCGGCTTCTTTAGGTCGAGCCTAGCGCAGCGCGCATGCGCTGCACTAGGAGATGACCTTTTGGAATCGATCTGCACTTTTCTAACACTCGTGCGTGTGGCGGCATCCACCTTGCGGGAGCGAGCAGCGGCGCGCAGGGGTCATCTGTTTCTAATTAGCGTGGCCGATCGCGCTTGTTTACATTTGCCTGTCTTGCGGTCGCTTTCACTTTCTTGCCTGTCTCGCGGTCGCTTTCACTGTTGCGGTGCAGCGCCCTGCAGTTCCTATGTGTGAGGAATAGTCTGTGCAGGTTGGGCTGGCAGATGGAACGCTCGCTTTCAGTTATCAGGCCATTGCTCTCACCGATCCTCACAGACAGACGGAATAAGGAAACAATCTCCTCCTCACAGATAATACCACCTATCTACGGCGGCTGTCAGCACATGGCCATGACACCCCACGAGCATACGGGCTACATCAGAATGTAATAAAGCACGCGCAGCCATTTGCAGAGCTATTTTCTTACAGAAGAAAGACTCTCCTATTATTTATCTGCATGCGTATCAATCACTGCCGCATATATAGAGTGCATCTCGGCTCCCCTTGAATGCAAAAGCACAAAAGTGTGCCATTTCGTTGACCGCCATGTAATCTGCCACTCGTTGTACTTAAAGGCAAAAAAGGGCTCTGCCTTCACGCGTTGAATGCAGCTTTTCCGGATCATTCTCAGGGGTGCAGACAGAATGCTGCCATTCATTTGTAAAACGCACTAAAAAGTCTAAACCCCAATTCATTTCTGATGCGTTATTGAATCTGTCATGTATGTGGCGCTCGCTTTGCTGTGCTCAGTGCTGCAGAGGCTATAAAATTTATGTAGATTCGACCGTGAGCTAAGGATGAAAGCTGAGTGCACCCCCCTGGTGCGCGACTCGATGCCTGTGCAATGTCTAAGATTACCTTGGCATAGTCCATGTGCCTGGCTCCAAGAATGTCTTCAAGTGTGTGTGTGGGATCACAATAGTGTGTTGGGCAATACAATTACAATATATGTTGGGAACTTGCCTCCCAACATTCACATTTCTTTTTGGCGATAGGGAGGCGGCCGGGTGATTACTTCCCCATTTAGCCATGTTGGCTTCCGGTCCTTCAGTGCCCGCTATGGCTTCTAAGGAGATCACGAAGCAGCCCAACTGCGTGCCACTGAAGCACACCAAGCATGGTGCCTCTTCTATTCTCTCGATACAAAAGGGGATGATGGACGGAGCGCTTGAGCAACTCAAACACTCACCCCCAGTCAACTGATCTGGGTTTAATCCATCATCATTCTTTAGCTCACTCCACCACCCCAGTTCAGACATGGCCATATGCAAATCAGTCTGACCCTGTGCCTCTTGGGAACAGTCCAGCCCGAACTGTCAAGCCATGTCTTTCCTGGACCGGAAACAAGCATCCTGGGACCGGTTTCTGGCTATTCAGCCGTCATCAGCCAGGCTAGCTTGAATCCAGTGGCAAAGTGAGCAAGGGACCCACGTCTGGGCATACCCTGCCAACTTAGGGCGAACAAAGCGATACAAAAGGGGATGATGGACGGAGCGCTTGTGCAAATCAAACACTCACCCCCAGTCAACTGATCTGGGTTTAATCCATCATCATTCTTTAGCTCACTCCACCACCCCAGTTCAGACATGGCCATATGCAAATCAGTCTGACCCTGTGCCTCATGGGAACAGTCCAGCCCGAACTGCCAAGCCATGTCTTTCCTGGACCGGAAACAAGCATCCTGGGACCGGTTTCTGGCTATTCAGCCGTCATCAGCCAGGCTAGCTTGAATCCAGTGGCAAAGTGAGCAAGGGACCCACGTCTGGGCATACCCTGCCAACTTAGGGCGAACAAAGCGATACAAAAGGGGATGATGGACGGAGCGCTTGAGCAAATCAAACACTCACCCCCATTCAACTGATCTGGGTTTAATCCATCATCATTCTTTAGCTCACTCCACCACCCCAGTTTAGACATGGCCATATGCAAATCAGTCTGGCCCTGTGCCTCATGGGAACAGTCCAGCCCGAACTGCCAAGCCATGTCTTTCCTGGACCGGAAACAAGCATCATGGGACCGGTTTCTGGCTATTCAGCCGTCATCAGCCAGGCTAGCTTGAATCCAGTGGCAAAGTGAGCAAGGGACCCACTTCTGGGCATACCCTGCCAACTTAGGGCGAACAAAGCGATACAAAAGGGGATGATGGACGGAGCGCTTGAGCAAATCAAACACTCACCCCCAGTCAACTGATCTGGGTTTAATCCATCATCATTCTTTAGCTCACTCCACCACCCCAGTTCAGACATGGCCATATGCAAATCAGTCTGACCCTGTGCCTCATGGGAACAGTCCAGCCCGAACTGCCAAGCCATGTCTTTCCTGGACCGGAAACAAGCATCCTGGGACCAGTTTCTGGCTATTCAGCCGTCATCAGCCAGGCTAGCTTGAATCCAGTGGCAAAGTGAGCAAGGGACCCACGTCTGGGCATACCCTGCCAACTTAGGGCGAACAAAGCGATACAAAGGGGATGATGGACGGAGCGCTTGAGCAAATCAAACACTCACCCATGAGGCACAGGGTCAGACTGATTTGCATATGGCCATGTCTGAACTGGGGTGGTGGAGTGAGGTAAAGAATGATGATGGATTAAACCCAGATCAGTTGACTGGGGGTGAGTGTTTGATTTGCTCAAGCGCTCCGTCCATCATCCCCTTTTGTATCGTTTTCTTCTATTCTCTCGGCAATCACTGATGATGCATTTGGTAATTCGCAAGTGTTTGGTGCTTGAGTTCGGCAACCTGCCTTCCTTTCTTTTAGATTTTAAGTAAATAACCCTTTTCTGCATAACAGTATTGTTGGGTACTCGGAGCGTGGCTGTCACGAGTGTGATTCTCGTCACAGCTCGTGGTTGTCTCGCTCAGTGCCGTGTGTCATTGCGTTCTTTGCCTTGTGGCATTTTTCAAGTGTATAGCGTGTTGGGGGAGTTGTGACGGGTGAAGCCGTTGGGGCATTCGGAGACTGGACACTAACTTGTACGCACGGAATAAACTTCTCCGCTATCCTAGTCCTGCGTGTGCTTCTTGATAATATTCCTTATCTTCATTACACTGGCGACGAGGATGGGATAGGTGTGTTGGGTACTCGGAGCGTGGCTGTCACGAGCTGTGACGAGAATCCAAGAATTTGACAGCCTTTATCACCCCTGAAGGTCTTTTTAGGTTCTGTCGTATGCCTTTCGGCCTTGCCAGTGCAGCCTCTGTCTTCCAGAGATTAATGAAGGACACCTTGGAAGGCCTCACGGGTGCAATCGCTTTCCAAGACGACATTTTAGTATACGGCAAGGACAATGATGAACATGATCTTAACCTGAGAAAAGTCATAGCTGCCTTGTCTCAAAAGGGTCTTACTCTCCGTCTAGATAAATGCAAAATTAAGGCATTGCAAGTAGAATATCTTAGACATACCATCAATAGAATGGGGATCAAACCAAAACATAAACATGTTGAAAGCATTGTCAATGCTCCTGTTCCGGTTTCAAAAGATCAGCTTATAGCTTTCCTGGGCTTAATTGAATTTTATGCAAAATTCATTCCTAATTATTCTTCAAAAATTGACCCTTTCAGATGCCTTCTTAAAAAGAATGCTAAGTTTTGTTGGTCTAATGAGATGTCCCATGCCTTTGACAAATTGAAAAGTTTTATTGTTAATGCTCCATGTCTTAAACCATTTGTATCTGGGAAAAGATGTATTATTATGGTGGATGCCAGCAACACAGGACTTGGGGGTGTGTTATTACAGAGAGATAATGGTAAGGAATGGATTGTTGCATATGCATCTAGAGTGTTAAAAGATTCGGAGAAAAACTACTCTGTTTTTGAAAGAGAACTCCTAGCTTGTGTGTGGGGGGCTGAACATTTCAGAACATTTTTATGGGGAACGAAATTCACTATCAAAACTGATCACAAGCCTCTAGTTTTCCTCATGTCTCCAGGAGGAGGACGCTCAATGTCAGCACGTTTGGCTAGATTGGCCTCAAGGTTGCAGTCATTTCAGTACAAGATAGAGTATGTGCAGGGAAAAGCCAATATACATGCTGATTGCATGTCCAGATTACCTGTTGTAAGTGAGATAGATACTAGTGAGGATGAGTGTGAAGTTGCCTTTACCACTTCTGACATGAATCTGTTATATGGTGAACAACCCAATTTGAGTGAAGATTTCTGGATTTCAGAGATGGAAAAGGATGTAGAATTAAAAAAAACAAGGGATTATATAGTCCATGGATGGCCAGATCAAAGAAGGGTGTCAGGAGATATGATGAGCTATTCTAAGATTCAGGATGAGTTGGGTATTGAGAATGGTCTCATTATGAGAGGTGATAAAGTTATACCACCTTGGGGTTTAAGAGGCAAGATTATGGAGATTGCTCATGAAGGACATATGGGTATATCGTTCACCAGGAGACGCATCAGAGAAACTTTTTGGTGGCCTGGCATTGATTTGTATGTTGAACATTTTGTACGCACTTGTGACAAATGCGCAAATAGTGACAAATCAGCAGTTGTGATGCGAGCTGAACCCCATCCGGTGGATTTTCCTTCTGGTCCATGGGTAAAATTAGGGTTAGACATCATTGGTCCTTTTGGGGTTCTACCCAGGCAAGAGAGTTTTGGTATGGTTTTGATAGACTACTACTCAAAATGGCCAGAGGTTAAAATGGTCAAAGAGGTAACTTCACGCAGTGTCATAGAATTTCTTGACGAAGTGTTTTGCAGAGAAGGTATTCCCCAAGAAATCGTTACAGATAATGGACCTCAGTTTGTGAGTAAAGAAATGAGTTTATTTTTTGAGAGGTGTGGTATTATCCATAGGAAAATAGCTGTCTTCCATCCCGAAGCCAATGGTCAAGTGGAGCGCTTTAATAGAGTAGTTAAGGAGGCCATTCAGTTATCAGTTAAGGGAGAATTAAACTGGCGCAACGCCCTACAATCCATGCTATTGGCTTACAGGACTTCACCCAATTCGGTTACATTAGTTAGTCCTTTTGAACTTTTAAGGGGACGTAAACCAAGCACCAAATTAGTTCCTTGGTGGTTAAAAAAAAGTATGGGTGAAAATCAAAATTCGTCTTGTGTAGATTATGATTTGATTCGTAACAGGGTTGAAGATTACAAAACGAGAATGAAGGAACTCTTGGAGAGAAGACTAGGCAGTGTGAGTAAACGAAGAGTGGTCATTGGTGATCTCATACGCATAAAAAAAAAGGAAGGAGTTTGTAAGGGCTCTCCCATATGGTCGGCTCCAAAAAGGGTCATAGAAACCTTTAGGAATGCTGTCAGAATTGAGGGTGGGAGTGTTTGGAATCTCAACAGGATATCCTTGTTTAAGAATGCGGTAACTACGCATGAAGATTCAAATAGTAATGTGTTTCTTGATGTTGGGCCCAGTGATGAGGTGAGAAGACATAATCTTGCTCTGACTAACCATGATTTTGTCCCCACCAGAGTCACGCGTGATCATCGCCTTCCTGCCAGATTCAAAGATTTTATTATGAAGTAATGTGTTTTTTTTTTTTGTGTTTCTTTTGCTTCTGTTTTGTTTTTATTTATTTATTCTTTGGGCTAAATTTGATGCTATATTATATTACCTCTGTACTGTACTGTATTACTTCTTTTCTTCTTTTAAAAGGGGGGAGGTGTGTTGGGTACTCGGAGCGTGGCTGTCACGAGTGTGATTCTCGTCACAGCTCGTGGTTGTCTCGCTCAGTGCCGTGTGTCATTGCGTTCTTTGCCTTGTGGCATTTTTCAAGTGTATAGCGTGTTGGGGGAGTTGTGACGGGTGAAGCTGTTGGGGCATTTGGAGACTGGACACTAACTTGTACGCACGGAATAAACTTCTCCGCTATCCTAGTCCTGCGTGTGCTTCTTGATAATATTCCTTATCTTCATTACAAGTATCGCCGCTTGAAGTCCTGCACAGTGCTTCAAAGTCCTGCCTTTAAAACACGTTATGAATAAATCTCCGTTTTCAAAAGTGTGGCACGCTTTACAAATCCATTGTAAGAGCTGAGTAGTTCTGCTGCTTAAAGTGTGTAATAATTGCAAATGCTTTCTTATATGGCCAGCTTGTCAGGAAACTAACTGTATTTCTGTTCATCCTACACTACTAAGTGTGAAGTGCCTCTCTAGCCCTTCAGGGGCATCGTCAATAACAGTAAGATGTTTACTTTGGTTAGGTTTGAATTATGATTGCAGACAGAGGCGAAACTAGAGCCAGATTTTGGGGGGGCTAAGAAAAAGTTTCGGGGGGGGGGCTAATTCTTCCAGCAGTAGGAAGTGTTGAGATGCAGGGGCTCTACGAAGGGGTGAAAAACGACAAAGCCTCATTACCTCCCGTCCCTCCCTCGCCTTCCTTCAATACAAATGAGGCCCCGCCTCCCACCCAGACCCACCCCCAGCATAAAAACTCTGCCCGCCCCCACCTCCACCTGTTTTTTTCTGTCTCCCTAGTGAGACTTACCTTCAGTTCCTCCCTGTGGCGGTGCCGGGGAGTCTTCGTGTTGGTTCTCTGCGACGGCGGTGCCCTCGACGGAGTTCTCCTGGCGCTGCCTCCTCTCCTCGTCTCCCTCGTGGATGGGGGCGGAGCGGTGGCTCAGGGAGCCGCTGCGTTGTTTGGCGGCCCTCCTGTGGCTGGGGCTGTGTTTCCGGGTAGGGCCTGCTTGGCTGCCTCTGCTCCCGGACTGCACTCTTCACGGTGTCCTGGTAGGACGGGTTTTTGACCCGTGGTTTGTTCCTTTACGCTGTATGGGGGTACCGGGTGCTGTGGCTTGCTGTTTTCCCTTGACTGGCGTGGGGGTCTGTCCGCCTTGTCTTGGGGGCTGCTGGGGGCTGTTTTCCACTTGCTGCCCTGGGTCGTTTGAGGTTGTTGGGGGGCCTTCTGGGGTCTTCTTCCTCTGCTGCTTGGTCTCTGGTCCCCCTGGGGCGCCCTGGCTGCATGGACTTCGCGGGGGGTGTTGGTGCCTCTCCTGTCTGTGACTGGTGCGGGACTTGGCTGTGGCTGCTCTGTCCGGTGCTTCGGGCTCCGCCGCTGCCTTCTGGTCTGTCCCGTCCTCGTCCGGCGGATCCTGTGGGCGGATGGTTTCAGTCTGGGTCCTGGGGTGCTGGGCCTTCTCCCGCCTCTGGCGTTGCCTTTGGCTCTGGGGGTGTGGAGGGTCGCTTGGGCTCCTGTGCTGGTCGGCTGGGCTTTCCTCTTCCCTGCTGGACGGGCCCTGTGGGATTCATGGTGTTCCTGGCCCGCCTGGTTGGGCTTGCCCTTCTGTCCCGGTGTGGGGATAGGTGCTGTGGGAGTGGCGTGCGTTGCCCGTGCTTGCTGTTTCCGCTTTTGTGTACATTGTGCTTGCTGCTTTGTCCACTGTGGGCCGCCCGGCTGGCGACTGTTTGTCGGTTGCCTGCGGAGCCTGCTGTGTGCGGTCTCTTTTCCTCCGCCATGGGCGTTCCTTCTGTGCTGTGTTGGTCCTGTTTGGTTTCAGGTTCCTTTACGCCCTCTTTTGCATCAGTGGGTTTTTTCCTGCGGTGCTGCGGGTCCCTTGCTTCCTCCGGCGGCTTTGCTTGTTGGGGGTGTTCGCCCCTTTCCTCCCGTTGGGCTGTTGGTCTCTGTCCTGGCCGCTCTGCTTGATGGGTCGGCTGTTCTCCTTGGCTGTTGCTGTGGCGCTGGCTTGTTCTCGGCTTCTTCTAGGCCCTCCTTGGTGTTGGGTTTTGTGGCTTTGGCGGCAGCTGTTCGAGCCTCCGGCCTTGGCACCTGGTGGGCCCCTGCTCTTGTCGGATCTCTGCTGTTTGGTGGAGTCTGGCCTGGTTCGTGCCTGGTTGGGTGGCTGCCTGGGACTATTCGGTGCTGTGGGCTGCAGGTCCTCTGTCCTTCTGGCCGCCTTGAGGCTTCTGTGTGCCTTTACTTATGTGGGGCGTCCTGCCTTTCTGGGGTGCCTTGTCCTGGGGTCTCTCCTTTGTCCCCGTTGTGGGCTTCTCCTCCGCCTTTGCGGTGGGTGCGGTTTGGCCTGTTTTTCGCCCTGGCTCCCTGCCTCCTCTCCTGCGGGCCCTGCCCGGCTGGGTCCCTGTCGTTGCTCTCTGTTCGGTTCCCTACGGTGGGTGGTCGTCTTCGGCCTTTTCTTCCTCGGTGGAGGCGGCCCATTTCTGGTGGTTGGGTCCTGTGTACTTTGGTTCTAGTGTACAGGGTCGTCTTGGTGCAGGTTCCTCTGGATTCGGGGTTCGGTTGCCTCCACTGCCTGTCTCCGGTCCCCGCGGGGTGGCTCTGCTGGACTGGGTGTCCAGTTTGGTTGCCAGGTGGTCGGTCTGCTGGGTTCCTGTCGTGGTGCCCGGGCCTGGGCCCCTCTCCGTTCTGTTTCTGGGGTTCGGGGTGTCCGGTGGCTTCGGCCTGTACTGGCTCTCCTGTGGGTCTGCTCCTGGGTTCGGCCCCTTCCCTTCCGTGTGTTGGTCCTTTCGGCCGTCGTTCCTCTGGTTCTGCCTGGCATCTTTTGGCATGCCGTGGGTCTCGGGGACGCCTCTCTCCGCTTCCCAGTCGCCGCTTCTTTTCTGCGGTTCGCTGTGGGTGAGGCCCGTTTCGGTTTTGAGTCCCTCCCTTCGGCCTCCGGCCCTCGCCCTGGGTCTTCCCGCGGGTCCTGGTGCCTCCTGTGGCTCTCCTTCGTGCGGGGGTTTTTTCCTTCGTCCTTCTCTGTCGGTCGGCCTCTGGCTGTGTGCGGCCGGAGTGTCTTTTTTGCTCGGTCTGTTCGGGGGACCTTGGTGGTTCTTCTGGGGATCGGGGTTGTTGGTGGCCTGGGGTGTGTCTTCTCTGGTCCCCTCTCGGGGCTTGGTGTTCGTTGAGGCTCGTTGTGGCCTTTGCGTGGCCCTGTTCCCTTGTCCTGCCTGCACCTGGTCTCTCTTCCTTCTCTGGATCGGGCCTTGTTGTCCCGGGGGCTCCTCCGGCGGTCCTGTGGCTGCGGGGGCTCGTGGCTTCTGGGGTGTTTTCAGGTTCCGGGGCTCGTTTCTACTTCTCCGCCTGACCGTCTGGATCCTGTTGGGTTGGTCTCCGGGGTCTGTTGTCCCCGCTGCCCGTGTCGGTCCGTGTCTGGGGGGAGCTGTCCTGGTGGCTCTCCCGCCGTCGCTTTCTGGCTGGCTGTTTGCTGCCTCCTCCGGCTCCGCTTGTGGTGGCTTTGGTCACCGGCCTGTCCGGGTGCGGGGTTGGCTGCGGTTTATTCGGGTTCAGGGGTGCTGGTCCCTGCTGTCTCCCGGAGTTCCTCCTGCTGCCGCTTGTTGGGGGCTTGCCCTGGTGCTCTTTCGTGGCTCTCTGCGGGGCCCATGCGGTGTTGGTTCAGTCTGGCGTTCTGGGGAGGTGGTCCTCAATCCGCCCTCTGGGTGGGTCCCGGTTCTGTTCCTTGTTTGCCTGCGTCCTGTTTCCCTGGCTCCGGTCTGGGGGCTGGGGCTGTCGGCTCTCTCCCTTCTGCGAGTGGCCTCTGGGCTGGCGGCTCTGTTTTTGCTGGGTCATTCCTTCTTCCTGCGTTTTTTCTCTTCTTCCCCGTGTGGCCTGCCAGTTGGTGGGTCATTGAGGCCTCCCTGTGGTGGTCCTGTTGCGGATCCGGGGTGGGCCTTGGTGGCCCGGTTCTGGTCTCTGGGATGGGGTCCCGGGGCTCGAGGGGGTCGTTGGCCTTCCCTCTCCTGTGCCTCGGGGTCTTCTGGGTGCCTTCCTCACCCCCCCCCCCTTTTTTTTTTCCACTGCTCCGGGCCTTTCTGGTTCTGGTCGGGTGGCTCTGTGCTCGGGGGTTGTTGGTTGCTCCCCGTTGGCCTGGGGTGCCTTGGTCTCCTCTCCTGTCCGCCTTCTGTTGCGTTCGGGTGTGGGTCCTTCCGGTGGTTCCGTTCTCTTGATGTTTCCGGCCCTTCCCCTGGGTTCTGTGCAGGGGTTTCGCCTGCTGCCTGGTGGTGGTGCGGCTGGGCTTTGCTGGGTTGGGGGCTCCTGTCCGTTTGGCGGTTGCTTGGCTGCCTTCCCGTCGGTCCTCCTCTCTGCTGTCCTGTGCTTGGCATGGGCGGACCTTTTCGGCCTGGTGTTCTGCTCTGGGGTTGTTACCTCGGTGGCTGGCCTATGTTTGGCGTGGCGATTCCTTCCTGGTGGGGCTCTTCTGGGTTTGTCGGTGTCTCCTTCTGCGGGTGCTGTGGGCGGCTCTCTGGCTTCTTGATGCTCCTGGCATTCTTGCGGGTTGGCGGGGGTCTGTTGCCCCCTCGCCCTGTCTGATCCTTCCCTTCGGGGTCTTGGCTGCTGGTATTGGCTGTCCTCCCTTTGGTCCCCTTGGGGGTCTCGGGTTGCGGCTCTTGTCTTTTGGGCCTTGTTTTTTGGTTGCCATCCCCTCTGCGCGGCGCTTGGGGGTGTTGGATCGGCTGTGGGTTCTCGTTTTGCTTTGATCCGGTTGCGGTGGTTGTTTGGCCTTCCTCTGCTCTGTTGGGTCGTTGGCTTTGGTCCCCGGTCTTGCTGACTGTCCGTCTTTTGGGGGTGGTTCCTCCTGTGGGGATTTGGGGGTGTTCCTCTCGCTGTTTGGCGGTTTCGGTGGCTGCGTTGCTTGCTGTCCGGCGTGCTTTGCTGTGGTCCCTGCCGGTTGTGGTGTCCTGTCGGGTGGACTCCTCTGTGGGATCTGTTGGACTGCGTCCTGGTCTTCTCCCTCTCCGTTTGACTGTCGCTGTCCGTTTGCGTGTCTGGAACGCTTGTCTGATGTTCTGGGCCGCTGGGTTCCTGGGATGTTGATCTGCTGTGTTTGGGGCACTGTTTCTGTTTTGGTGTTCTCTCGCACTCAGCTGTCCGTCTCTGTTTTCTTCTGCTTGCTATGTCCTCATTTGTATTGAAGGAAGGCGAGGGAGGGATGGGAGGTAATGCTTCCATTTCTAACGATAATGGCATTACTCCTAGTCCTACTCCCTCGCCTTCCTTCGAGGACCCTCCCTCCCTCCCGGTACGGTTCATCTGAGTGCTAGCTCGGCTTGTTTACGTACAGGTGGAGGTGGGCAGAGTTTTTATGCTGGGGGTGGGTCTGGGTGGGAGGCGGGGCCTCATTTGTATTGAAGGAAGGCGAGGGAGTAGGACTAGGAGTAATGCCATTATCGTTAGAAATGGAAGCATTAACATGCAAATGGTCTTCAGAATACACTTTGTTGCTGGAGGCAGAGTCCGTTTTTTGGGCCACAAAATGCTTACGTACATTTTTTCTTTTCTTTGTTTTTTCAAACCTTTGTTTGACGGAAGTGGTGGGGGGGGGGGAGTGGGGGAGTATGCGCCTAAACTGCACCCACCTGACGGGAGACAAGGCCACATGAATTTGAAGGAGCGCCCCCCACCTACCTGTTGATCTCAAATTTCGGCGGGTAAACTGAACACGCAGTATTTACTATGTGTATTTAATATGCACCACTGTAGGGGTTTGAGACAAGCATGTCAGAAATGGAGAGGGGTCTGTCCATCTCGGTCAATGGTTTTTCTTTAAAAAATGTACATCATATCTATTGCTGGAACAACCCCCTCCTCTTCCAACCCCCCACGTCTGATGTGAGATACGACCTGAATGAAAAGTTTATTTAAATAAGCAATTTTTCCTTGTATTATTTGTGATGAAAGGGAGGCAGTGGACGTGTCCATACTCTGTTTTTGGGATGCAGCATCCTAATTTCCATTTTTAGGAGCTATAATGTTAACTCAGTAATCTTAATTCTAAGATTTTAACACTTTTGTTGGTTGTTTTATATTCACTGAACATATTTCGGATATTTTCACAGAGTCTTTATGTGGAAGGATTGAACAGCAAAACCTCTCTGCCCCGTTCTGTCCACCAGCGTCCCTCTTCTGCGCCGTCTCCCCATCAAAACCTCTCTCCATTCACTGCCTTTCTGTCTGCCTGTATCTCTTTCCCTCTGTTCTTTACCTGTTTGCACTCTGCCTGTCTATAAACCCCTCGCTATCAGCATAAGCTTGTGCCTCTCCAACTTTAAGCCTGTTTCTCTTTGCCTTTGCATGGCTACATGCCTCTCTCCAAACCCTCCCTCTGTGCGCACTTCTGTCTGTCCCCGTCTATTGCATCTATGCCTGTTAGTGTTCATTCTCTGCCTCTCACAAGCATGCCCTTCCCTTTCTCCTCTTCTTGGTCACTCCCTCACTTAATCTGACCCCCACCCCAGACCCGCTTGAGGGCGTCCCTCTCGCCTCTCCTATAATCTGTCCCTGCTCTTTCTGTGACTGTTGTGGCCCACCTCTGTCTGTCCTTCCCTCCCCTGCCTGCCAGGCTTTCTCTCATTCTCTGTATGCATGACTCCCTCCCTGCCTACCTGCCTGTGCATCTTCCTCCATGTCACCCCTTTCTGTATATTTAGTTAGTGACTCCCTCCACGTGCACCTTCCACCTTTGCTGCCTGTTTTTCTTTTCTAAATGGCTTAATGTCATCTGTCTCTCTTCCTATTTGCTTTGGTCTCGCACGAAACTGCCAATCTCGGTCCCCACCATCTCTCCCTCATTGTGCCGGTCTTCTACATCATACCTTCCTATAACAAGCATTAGAACAGGCAGGAAGAGGTTGCCAGCATTTGAAAGTCAAAAATAATAGAAGACATGTTTTATGTTAATTGTTTTTTTAATAGGGTTGTTCAGTGGTACATAATGTCTTCTTGGTTATACATAAAGTAACAAAAATGCTAATGACACTCTATTATAGCTTTTCAACGTGCTGCACAGCAGCCACAATTCTCTACAACATAGCTTAAAAACATTGGCTAAGCCAATAGCTCTAGCTAAACACTTATAAAGTCCCAAAGGCGAGACCTATTGGCTATGCCAATGCTTGTTTTTTTCTTGAATTTGTTCACATATCTTTGTTTGCAGCTGATTCAGCACTGGTCTGACCCCATCCTCTTTTTCTCTGGTCCGAGTCAGGCCGAGCTGAGGGTTTCCCCCTACCCCCCCTCCCTACAAACAAGTTTCCCTAGATGTATTCTACCATCACGGTGAGACACTAACAATATTTGGTTTAGCAAATGTCTTGTTAAAAACGAACAGCAGAATTCGAAATGCAAGAAATAATACAACCGGGCACTGGCTGACTTAAAAGAGCATTAATTATGACAACGCTTGATACAAAAGTGAAATTTCCCACCCAAAAAGAGCATATGTTAAGGAAGATTGGCACACGCAATGAAAATCACTTAAGATTTTGGGGTTCGTCCTAAGCAGTGTATTATATGGTGGAACATTTCCTGAACTTTTCATATTCGAGGAGTGTTCAGATACTCAGAATGTGTCCACTGAACATTTTCAAACAAAGCAATGTTGTCATCGGTCATTATTATTCCAAACAGGTTTAGAAAAACAGTTGCTCAAGGATAGGAATTTCACATTTTTTCCACACAAAAAATGTAAGTAATTGTGACCATTTTTGTAATAAGGCACATGAATTATAGGAGCCCAGTAGTATCCGAGTCCAAACATAGCAGGGTCAACGAAGAGGAAAACTAATCAGCTCACCAGCATACTGAAGACATCAGCAGACGCAAATAAAACAAGTGCCGAGCAGCCTTTCAGTTCTATAAACACTAAAGGAACCAGGCGGCTTTCAATGGAGGAACGGGTGGACAGGAAGCAATGGGGTGTAGGAGTGCCGAGCCCGCCGATGCAGCGCTCCAGTGCAGCCTGAGGAGAGCAGTGATCTGCTGGCTCAGGCTGGCACTGTACGTTAAAGATATCCCAGGATTAGAGACTGGAGTGTGAGCCCCGGCGGCGGCAACGCGTCTCACTCCAAAAGCCGGGCCCCAGTCACTCCCCTTGAGCTGAGAGCCAAGCGCAGCCCCCTCCCCCCGCCACTGCACCAGGGCAGCCCGAGGAGAACAGTGAACCGAGGCTCAGGCAGACACAGTAAAGTTAAATATATTCTGAAGAAGCCACTCGCATGAAAGAGCTTAGTACCACCATTGGCAACCATCCCGACCCCTCCAACGTAACATGCATGCTAATAAATAAACATACAACACATTTCTTGTTTGGGTAAAATTGCTGCAGGTTTATTACATACACCGTTATGTAATATGGTGGGTTATCTTACTGGCGATCCAAGGGCAGGCAACCATCTGGGCCGCCTGATGAGCCAAGCAGCACTGGGGCGAACCCCATCTGTGCTGCTACTTCTGGTGATCCTCTTCTCGGATCACGTGACACATGGTCCCTTATTACTCACGCCCCTTTCAGGGCAGAGCGTAGCATAGCAAACCCCCAGATGTTCAGGCCCACAACCGCCCGAAGGACTAACGGGGCGCCGACGCGGTTTTCCAGGAACTCCCCTGAGGCTCCTAGGATTTGGCTTTGGCACCCACCATGGTGCCGCGCAGAGGTACCCTTCTGTACCCCTTTGCTTCCAGATCGCCCTGTAACTCCGCCACAGCTCTGGAGGTGGCCACCATAGCCGCCAGAGCCCCCCACCAAAACAGCTATAGTCTTACCCGCAACTTCTCCTGTCTAGAGCCTCCTGCAAATCTAGATGAAAGAGAACCATCCCTACTGGTTATAGATGACCCCATCTATATCCCAATAGCCCTTGACGTAAGCCTGATTCAGCTAGTGTCTGATGAAACAAAAGGCCCTTTTGGCCTGTGAAATTGTGCCAAGAACCATTCACCCCCTGCGGGAAAGTTCCACTGCGTCACATGACTCAGCCGCGCGCCAACTCTGGGCGGGACGGTTTCAGATACCCTGGCTCACACTGCCCCATCTATTTGCTGCTCTTACCTAGCTGCCGTCCTTCAGCACGGTGTGTGCCTGAACACCTGTGTCCCACATCTATGGGACTGCAGCCCACTTGTTGGGTGACCACTCCCATAACCTGCCTGCCTCTCTAGGCTATTAGGGCGAGAAGGGTTGTCCTTAACATTCGAACAGTCCCTTTGCTTGCTAGATCATGACACACAGGAATGTTCATAGCGAGGCGAATGTGACAATGAGCAAGGCTGCCCTCCAGCACTTCCCCTGCATCCCTTCTTCCTTATGGGAATTTTGCCCGCTCAGCTCCCTCTGTCCTGAAACCCCCTAGGAATTCCCGCTTAGAGAATCTGTCTGATTTGCACAGTGCGCACTGTCTGCAATATGGTGCATAACATTCCAGATTGACTAAGTCCTAATTTACCCCCATCCTAGAGTATTCCCAAATAGGGGGAGTGGGGTAGGTACCCACTGCCAACCCAGAGCATCCCCAGCAGTGTAAAATTACCTGCTCCGTTAAATTTTTGTTTTTGTTGAACACTGGACGTGCCAAATGTTCTATTGACATAGTAGCCCCTTGTGCTTGACACCTTGTTACCCCATTTATTGGGACGGCAGCACACTATGTCGGCCCGCCGCGTCCACACCAAGCGTGGCTAATATAGCTGACCGTGCGGGGCTTTTGAGCTCAACTGCAGCACCCGGTCACCTACCCTTGGTTCTGGGGTGCACTTCCTGCACCCCGTTGACCAGACAATTGCACAAACCCCTTTGGGTGCTAACCCTGGTGAACACCTTATTGGTGTGAAATCTGGTTTGTGTTATGCCCGCTATTGGAGACACCTCACCCTTTGGTGTAGTGACACTTACGCAGTGCACCTCGCTTGCTTAACTGCCGTTGGATCACAGATGCCAGTGCCTGCTAACCGTCTCTGACCCTGGATGCTTAAACTCGCAAAAGTGTCGGAATACTAGATTCCCAGTATCATGTTAGCTGCAGTACACTTTCAGTGGATATTTACTGGTTTTTGCCACTTGGCACCCTAAATTGCAGCTCCGTGTTTGTGTGAAGCGCGTGTGCCCCCGGGGCACGATGTCACTGAATAGCTGGTGTACGTTACCCACTCGCTGATACTTATCTATCGTTAACTGCCCTTATTTGGATTGAAGGAATGCTGGATGCTTCCTAAGGACTGTAGACTTAATGCTCCAACCTAGTTTGACCCCAAACTTGGGGACAACCCAAGTAGTAATCATGCCCTTCATGGTACATCTACCCCAGCGTTGACTATCAACGTATTTGGGACACAGGTCCCAGAAGATGCCCTTCCAGTCTCAGGGTCTAGCCTATAGAAGGATAACCCAGGGGGCAGACAAGTCTGTGGGAACCAGAGGGGAACAGTCTGTGCAAATACCTGCCCTTTCCTGAATATTGGGAATGCCAAGTGGTCTATAATACCCTGTCGCCATTTGGCTCTAACGCAGTGCTTACCAAACTTATTTGCACCGCAGCACGCTTGTTGGCTGACAACTACCACCACCCGCCTGCTGTCCTGGCTAAATCGCGGGTGAATATGTCTTAACTGAAGCGACCTGAAACCTGCCCTTGGTTGCAGAGGAATGCCCACCCAGTGTACATGGTACCTGATTCTATATGGTGCCAGCAATGTTCCTCATAAAGGCCCTCGTAGCCAATTGCACAATGCAGTCTCAGCCTTTTGCAGCGCCTCTCTTTGCGTTGTAATTTCCAGAGTAAGTGTAAAATTATACTTTCCCACCATTGGGCTGGTAACCGGTGGCAAAGGCAGACAGAACCTGGGCATAAGATCACAGTTTCCTAGAGTAAAACAGTAATTATCCCGCACCATTATCACAGGCAGTGAGTGTGCCCCATGAGACACCCCCCAGTTCTGAGTGCTACCAACCCTAGCGCACCGTGTGCCAGTTTGTGCATATCATTCTAGGGTGACTAAGCCCTAATGTGCCCCCCTCCCTGGATGATCCCCAGTACGAGGGTACAGACTGATGACCGTGTGCTGCGCCAGCCAATATCACCAGAGTCAGTGAAACCACTGCAGGGTGGCATGCCAAGCTAAGCCCCCCCCAGAATTCGCCTGCCAATGCGAGACGACCAAGCATTCATCGCTTCTTAAGCCATCACTGTCGATGGTAGGCACGCCCAGCCAGTGAGACCACTCTACATGGGCAACGGTTGTCTCACACAAGGCCTGTGTTACCTCAGTCTCGGTCCTCCTGCCGCACAGTGCCCCAGGGCAACCCCCCTGGTTGCGCGGTGAATGCGATCTGGGCATGGCTGACCCGTACGCTGGCATTTAGTGCTAAGCTAAGTGTGCCGCCGGCTGGTATTTTGCGGCGTCTGTCATTGCCTCCGGATATATACTACAAAACCACAATACACGTACAACACGCCAGTACCATTGGCTTAGCAATGCTTGTTAGTTGTATAAGATAACTGAAGCCACAATTCTGGCTTCGCTGCGTGGCATATTGAAAATGCTTCCATTCTGAAATGGTGGGACTGTCACCCTTGCGTGTTGAACATTGCATTAAATGTCTCCCTTCAATGAATAGCAACCTCAACCGCAAATGGGACCATTACACTAAGCAACACCACCAGTCAACTGAAATCAACCACACCCCCCTGTAAAGCAGGTAAAATGTGTGTGAAACCAGCCATAGCCAGACGAAACCCTAGAAGCAGTTTATCTGGGGCATTGTAGAGACGTAACAGATACTAGACAACCGGTCCCTTCTATCTGAAACTCGATAATCATTAACAGAATGCCAAGTGACTTAAAAGAGGCATATCAACTGTAACAGCTCCCCGCGGTGCAAAGGCTCTTGCTATAAGAGGGAACCTCAAATAAGGTGCTTTCTTTACCTGCCTTCGCATAATCTGCGGTCATGTGACCTGGCGGGTGGCGAGCTATACCTGAACATAACGGAAAATGAAAACTCTGGAACTGCAGCCATGAAAGCTAATTAAATGAAGACCACTGAACCGAGGCAACTCCTCAGGAGTTTATCCTCGCAAAGCTGAAGTCATGAGACAATCCACACCTTTAGGGGTACTCGAGCATGTTGAAAAGGATCCCTTAATAGCCTTCTTGAATGCTTTAAACCTATGATGCATAAGGATGCTTTGACCACCTTTGGAATTGCCCACATTTATGAATGGCCCCTTGATTTTCTGTTAGCCACCCACCGGTTAGCCAACGCCATGTGCTTGCGAAGAACACAGTCCCTTATCAAATTGGCGCCAACCAAGAGCAAGTTTCTTTTTATTCTTCTACAACCTGTGGGAGCAAAACTAACATCAACGGTCGCACTACCGACCCACAGCGCTCCGATTACCGACCCCGGTATGCCTACCTGCAAAGCTTCACCATGTGCCGCTTGGGCCATGTGTTCCACACTTACAACATCACTAAAAGGTTTCTTTTAGATCAAAACAGAACCTCCTATATGCTAAGTGGTAGAGTCACCTATTATTTTCAGTAATATTAGTGAGCTGCTGCTGCTGTGTTACCGTATTGAAAACACGTCACCTTCCCCGAATATTGTATGCAAACACATTTAGAAATTGGAAGAGTGTGTCCGTGCACTGTCGGTAACTTTCCCAAAGTGGGCATAAAAGAGCTGGACTGTATCAAATTCAACGCTGTTCCAAACAGGGGCCCCCAAATAAGTTTCTACCAAGGGCAGCTGCTAATACTACCGCATGTGCTGATGTGCACGAGGATGCACTCCTGACCTCAAACCTTCAAACGCGCCAGAGCCCCCCACGCATCCTGAAGCAGAGAGAAGGCATTAATCAATCAATGTGCGCCCAGGCAACATCAGGCACGTCTTTGTTTCCCAGCCGACCATCAACTTTTGCTGCGATACGATAACTAAACATCAAAAGTCCCTCGGAGGCAGTAACCGCAAAACCTTCTCTCCTCCGTAACGAGAGTAAAGGGTGTGGCTTAACCCGTGCATGCAAAATTCTTTGCATAGCATGTTGTGTCGCCCGACTAGTATGTTGCTGTTACTGCCCTTGCATTCCAGGTATATGATACAGCAAGAACATCATACCTGCAACATGTCAGGGTTCTTGGCTCTGTCAATGGTTGTTAGTAGCAGCACTGTGGCTTGTATAGAATATTGAAAAGCTTTCACTTAACGCCGCTGACACCATGACAATATTGCTGCACTGCCCTAAACATCATTCTCAACAGAACAATGCCGCTAAGGACTCGATGTGCTTCCCTTGAAATGTGCGCATTTCCAATTTCCAAAGTCCAAAGCTCTGTATTGACCGTTTTCGTAACCACCACTATAACACAGAAGCAGCGGGGAGATAGGAGCCACCAGAGCCCCGCAGCCCCTCCCGTCCTCACATTGAAGAGCACACGCGCCAGGGAAACACTGTTTATCACAGTATAAATTACACGGCGGCTCCTGTGCCCCGCAGCCGTGAAGGGGTGTAGGGTGAACACCGCAGCTAGCCAGTTGGAATTCCTAAACAGATTTGGAAACACTTTCCCTACTCGATAAACCCGTCTAGTAAATACAAAATTGTGTTTTATGATCAAATCCAAGGGTTTCCAACCTGGTCCCAATCCTACATAATATCCGACCCTTAAATATGCAGCACAGCAAACGAGCACGTACACAAACTCACATACACGAGATCGAGTGGTGTGAAACAAGCGTGCGTTTTCACACGAGTGAATTTTTGAATCGTAGACTAGCCATGTGGCTGTTTACACGAGTCTGTAAAGAGCTAAAGACCTGGGGTCAGCACTCAATGTCTGTATGTGTACACCGGCGCCTGTCTGAAGAACAGGAGAGTTCAAAGACACAAAAAAGGATTGAGATCAGAATGATATCGGTGTGTCTCACTCTGATGCTAACCATGTACCGATACCAGATGTAACACAACATACCACGCAATTTGTTTATCTGCAGAAGCAAACGTGTAAACTTAAACAAGATGCAACAGTATGTGTTTCCGCTCAGACAGTCTGTTATACTTGAATATTTGCATCATGCTTTCGAAAATGAAAATTTGAGCACGCCGAAGGGCTGGATTCTGAGCACTTAACAGGGCATTTAATCCTGGCTAGGGAAAAGAACAGGTAAAATGCTCGACTCCCTGTTAACATTCCAGGTGTCCGTGGCCAAGCCTGCGGCCAGACCGGGAAACCTTGTGCCTTATCGCACCACCCCGCCCACCCAAGGCCACACATACGTGCCCGCGCGACCAGTGACTCGGACTCGTGGCCGGCAGGGGTCCAGACACAGTCACCACAACAGAAGAGGCCGGAAGCGCCGCAACACATCCGCCACCACACGACGGAGGATGCCGGTGGATGCAACCACCAAACCGCCGACACCAGACCAGCACCTCAGTTTTGCTGTGTAACGTGCAGTGAGAGCCAAAAGGTCAGAAGCTGGGGGGGGGTGGAGACACATCCTCACGACTAATCCACAACTGGACCGTTACGGGGCGAGCCACCTTATACAGGGTGGAGCAAAAGTACCCCGCGACCCCCGTGGAGATCCGGAACTGGCAGACGTTGAGAGAGGCGCCACCAGGCCACGAACCACCCATGCTGTGCTCTTGTGCCTTGGACAAAACAATGTCTAAGTCGGGGAAGAAAAATGCCCTAAGGGCACGGACTCACTGCCGAAAACTGTGCCTCCCGACGCGATGCGCAGCGAGGGACAGACCTAGAGGCACGCACGTGGCTGCTTTGGCACAAACCCGGAGGCCCAGGGACCTTGAGCAGCCGCCCAGGGCGCCACCGGCATCGTTTCGACGCCCCCCTACTATGGCCCGCAGCTCTTTTCGCAAGCGCCCCCCCCCCCATTTAAAAGCTCGGCGGCCGCAAAGATATCTTGCGGTCAGTGCTGGGACTGAGCCTCTCAGAGAAGACTGTCTACCCGCAGCGGACCAAAACCAGATCTGCTGGCAGTCAAAATATGCCGGGAGGTGTGGTGCGGGGGGGAGGGGCTCATAAGTGGTGGCCCACGCCAACACAGTCGGGACCACGGCCACCAAACAACCCCACATCCGGGGAAAACGCGCCACAGGCCTCCATACACAACCCCACGGTCACCGCTACGCTCGGGGTAGATGACAACCCCGCTGAAACAATGGCTGAACGCAGATGCACGAGCATTGCAGCACAGCATTTTCAGCACTGTATTGTTTCCGGTTATCCGCCCTTCAAAGCCTGCTCCTGCTGTTCCAACACAATAAGTTTCACGGGGCACCAGCCAGGTGAAATCAAGATGGAATGCCTCTCCATCCCCACCCCCTCCGCGCCAGGTAACAAGCCACGCACACCGCCTGACTGGTTCCCGGACACACCAATACCATCGGGGTCACCACCGGGGTCTCTCGCGGCACGCCACCACGGCCAATACATAGTACAGCCTACCGCCACAACAGCCGGAGATACACTGAGAGAGGCAGGGGCGACACACAAACCCTGACTCACCTTAATAACCCCGACAGCAAAGACGGCACGACGATGACCCCGGCGAGCCTGGACAACGTGTCCAGACGGCGTGTCCGGCGTGCGAAAGAGGACGACAAGATGGTGGGAGAGGCCTATATACCCCTCCCCATGTCCTCACACCCAGGAAGTGACGCTCGCCTAGCGTGCTGCGACAAGGCTAGGGGTACTCCTCCCTGCCCCTAGGGGGGTGTGGGGTGCCCAGATGGTACTAGAGGGCTGCCCTCTTCAGTGGCCCCCTGCGGGGGCATCGGACAGCAGCAGAGAGTGACTGCGACCCGTTGTCCACGGGTGCTGTGCTGAAACATTAAGCGCAGCGCCCGAGGGCGGGACGGGGATGAGGAGCTGTGAGCCACAGCGCCATTAATAATTGCATGCGCCCGTGTTGTGAACGTAAACGCGGGCGCCGTGGTAAAGATAAAGCACGGTGTGCGGTCTGCGAAAAAAATGTTTTATGTATGCCAATCTTCTGAGCGTTGAATGCGGTGAAACGTAAGATGTTTACCGCTGGTAAAAAAAACAAAAAACAGCGCCTTGTTAAAGATAAAGCAGGGTGTGCATTTTGGAAAAAAAATGTTTTAACAGGAAAAAATGCAACAAAAAGTGACAAAATAACATGGCGGCCATTATGAGTATTGAAGCTACCGCAATGTTAGACGACCATACACGAATGCTAAAAAAAAAAAGTGTCACGCCGCAAGTAAAAGATCCAGTCCGGGTGGGCGGGGCCAAAAGGAGATAGGGCGGTAACAAGGAGGGACTAAGAAGACTCACTCACAATCCAAAGCCAGCGTTTAGCATCAACGATGACGCAAGCCAATGGAAAGAAGGGGCGGAGCCTAGAATCCACTTCTGAAATCGGCTTGATTACAAGAAGCCTCGCAGAGCGAGCAGCGCATGCGCGCTGCAACGCAGGTCTGCGAGACCTAACTAGTCCAAACCAAAGTCAACGACAAGACAAAACAAGTCCAAACCGTACCAGCGACAAGAAACAACTAGTCCAAACCGTACCAGCGACAAGATACAACTAGTCCAAACCGGAGTCGACGAGAAGAAACAACTAGTCCAAACTGTACCAGCGACAAGAAACAACTAGTCCAAACCGTACCAGCGACAAGAAACAACTAGTCCAAACCGTACCAGTGACGAGATACAACTAGTCCAAACCGAAGCCAACGACAAGAATCAACTAGTCCAAACTGTACCAGCGACAAGCTACAACTAGTCCAAACCAGAGCCAACAAGAAACGAGTCCAAATCTGAACCAACGACAAGATACAACGAGTCCAAACCTGAGTCAACGACAAGAAAAAACTAGTCCAAACCGTACCAGCGACAAGATACAACTAGTCCAAACCGGAGTCAACGACAAGAAACAGCTAGTCCAAACCGTACCAGCGACAAGATACAACTAGTCCAAACCAGAGTCAATGACAAGAAACAACTAGTCCAAACCAGAGCCAACAAGAAACAAGTCCAAACCGGAGTCAACAAGAAATGACGAGTCCAAACCGGGGGCAACAACAAGAAACAACTAGTCCAAGCTGCCAAGAGAAAAGTTACCATCACCCAGGAGCAGCAAGAGAAGGATGACGATCACCCAAAGCTACACACAGAAGGATCATCAGCTCCAAAGGCCACTAGAAAAGGGTCACATTGAGTATCACAAGCACCAGATAGAGAAGCCTCATCACTGAGTCATCAGGAGAAGCATAATCGAAACCAGAACAAGCGTCAACATCACCCAAGGCCACCAGAAAGTCACCATCACCCAGAGATAGCAAGAGAAAGGTCACCATCACCGAGGTCTGAAGGACAAGTCTCATTATTCAAGCCACAAGGAGAAGCAGTAATACCACCATGTACTCCGGGAGGAAGATCACAGTCACCAGGGAAACCAGAACCAGCATCAACATCACCCAAGGCCACCAGAAAGTCACCATCACCCAGAGATAGCAAGAGAAAGGTCACCATCACCGAGGTCTGAAGGACAAGTCTCATCATCCAGGCCACAAGGCGAAGCAGTACCATCAACACTTACTCCAGGAGGAAGGGCACCATCATCGTAAACCACCAGGACAAGGGTCACCATCACCCAAGCCAACAGAAGATGCTTCATCACCCAGGCCACAAGGAGAAGGAACACCATTCACATGAGCTCCAGGAGAACAGTACCACCAACAGTAGCCTACAGGACAAAGGTCACTATCACCACAGGCTCCAGGAGAAGGGTCACCATCAAACAGGCATCATGAAAAGGGTGACTGAGAAACGTCACCATCGCCAAAGGCCAGCAGAATAGTCACCATCAACTTGGACTCCTGAGGAAGCATCAGCTGAGCTATGTGAACAAGGGTCACCATCACCCAGAGACTGTACAAGAAGGGTCACCATCACCCAGAGACTGTACAAGAAGGGTCACCATCACCAAGGGCTAGAGTACAAGTGTCACCATCACTCAGACTGTACAAGAAGGGTCACCATCACCCAGAGACAGTACAAGAAGGGTCACCATCACCCAGAGACTGTACAAGAAGGGTCACCATCACCCAGAGACTGTACAAGAAGGGTCCCCATCACCCAGAGACAGTACAAGGGTCACCACCACCCAGAGACTGTACAAGAAGGGTCACCATCACACAGACTGTACAAGAAGGGTCACCATCACACAGACTGTACAAGAAGGGTCACCATTACCCAGAAACAGTACAAGAAGGGTCACCATCACCCAAGGGCTCCAGGACAATGTCACCATCACCCAGAGACTGTACAAGAAGGGTCACCATCACCCAGAGACTGTACAAGAAGGGTCACCATCACTCAGAGACTGTACAAGAAGGGTCACCATCACCCAGAGACTGTACAAGAAGGGTCACCATCACCCAGAGACTGTACAAGAAGGGTCACCATCACCAAGGGCTCCAGGACAGTGTCACCATCACCCAGAGACTGTACAAGAAGGGTCACCATCACCCAGAGACTGTACAAGAAGGGTCACCATCACCCAAGGGCTCCAGGACAATGTCACCATCACCCAAAGACTGTACAAGAAGGGTCACCATCACCCAGAGACTGTACAAGAAGGGTCACCATCACCCAGAGAATGTACAAGAAGGGTCACCATCACCCAGAGACGGTACAAGAAGGGTCACCATCACCCAGAGACTGTACAAGAAGGGTCACCATCACCCAAGGGCTCCAGGACAATGTCACCATCACCCAGAGACTGTACAAGAAGGGTCACCATCACCAAGAGACTGTACAAGAAGGGTCACCATTGCCAAGAGACTGTACAAGAAGGGTCACCATCACCCAGAGACGGTACAAGAAGGGTCACCATCACCCAGAGACTGTACAAGAAGGGTCACCATCACCCAGAGACTGTACAAGAAGGGTCACCATCACCCAGAGACTGTACAAGAAGGGTCACCATCACCCAAGGGCTCCAGGACAATGTCACCATCACCCAGAGACTGTACAAGAAGGGTCACCATCACCCAGAGACAGTACAAGAAGGGTCACCATCACCCAGAGACAGTACAAGAAGGGTCACCTTCACCCAGAGACAGTACAAGAAGGGTCACCATCACCCAGAGACGGTACAAGAAGGGTCACCATCACCCAGAGACGGTACAAGAAGGGTCACCATCACCCAGAGACTGTACAAGAAGGGTCACCATCACCCAGAGACTGTACAAGAAGGGTCACCATCACCCAGAGACAGTACAAGAAGGGTCACCATCACCCAAGGGCTCCAGGACAATGTCACCATCACCCAAAGACTGTACAAGAAGGGTCACCATCACCCAGAGACTGTACAAGAAGGGTCACCATCACCCAGAGAATGTACAAGAAGGGTCACCATCACCCAGAGACGGTACAAGAAGGGTCACCATCACCTAGAGACTGTACAAGAAGGGTCACCATCACCCAGAGACTGTACAAGAAGGGTCACCATCACCCAAGGGCTCCAGGACAATGTCACCATCACCCAGAGACTGTACAAGAAGGGTCACCATCACCAAGAGACTGTACAAGAAGGGTCACCATCGCCAAGAGACTGTACAAGAAGGGTCACCATCACCCAGAGACGGTACAAGAAGGGTCACCATCACCCAGAGACTGTACAAGAAGGGTCACCATCACCCAGAGACTGTACAAGAAGGGTCACCATCACCCAGAGACTGTACAAGAAGGGTCACCATCACCCAAGGGTTCCAGGACAATGTCACCATCACCCAGAGACTGTACAAGAAGGGTCACCATCACCCAGAGACAGTACAAGAAGGGTCACCATCACCCAGAGACAGTACAAGAAGGGTCACCTTCACCCAGAGACAGTACAAGAAGGGTCACCATCACCCAGAGACGGTACAAGAAGGGTCACCATCACCCAGAGACGGTACAAGAAGGGTCACCATCACCCAGAGACTGTACAAGAAGGGTCACCATCACCCAGAGACTGTACAAGAAGGGTCACCATCACCCAGAGACAGTACAAAAAGGGTCACCATCACCCAGAGACAGTACAAGAAGGGTCACCATCACCCAGAGACAGTACAAGAAGCGTCACCATCACCCAGAGACAGTACAAGAAGGGTCACCATCACCAAGGGCTGCAGGACAATGTCACCATCACCCAGAGACTGTACAAGAAGGGTCACCATCACCAAGAGACTGTACAAGAAGGGTCACCATCGCCAAGAGACTGTACAAGAAGGGTCACCATCACCCAGAGACGGTACAAGAAGGGTCACCATCACCCAGAGACTGTACAAGAAGGGTCACCATCACCCAGAGACTGTACAAGAAGGGTCACCATCACCAAGGGCTGCAGGACAATTGTCACCATCACTCATGCCAACATAAGATGCTTCATCACCCAGGCCGACAAGGGGAAGGGGCGCTATTAATATGAGCTTTAGGAGAATGGCCCTATTACCAACAGCCCATATAAGGGTCACCATCTTCCGCTGCCACCAAGAGATGGGTCACTAGCATCCCTTACAGGGTCAGACTGGGACAAATGATAGGCCCGGGCACCGAAATAAAAGTAGCCATGTTAGCGAACCACATAGCTAAAAAAGTGGCCCACATTGGCAAATCACGCCAGTTTTGAACTAGTAAAGACACGTTGTATGAGTATTTTGCAAGGTATGGGAGTGCCATTACTGGTATTTTAGGGTTTAGGGCAGAGGTTCTTAGCCTGTGGTCCGGAAACCTCTGGGGGTCCACGAAGCCTACGCAGGGAGTCGCCACTGCTTAGAAAATTTGATAATATGAACAGATTAATAAAGTGCATACAAATAAAAGAGCAAAATGCAGAAAAGAAAATTAAAAAATGTTCTGTAAATGTGAAGGAATTTGAAATCGGAGGCTAAAAATTAAATTTGTATCCTCAGAATGATCTGTGGGAGCAGTGCAAGTGCGTCATACAGAATACAGTCTGGACAATGAGCGACTTCAATTGAATTTAGTAAAGCACCAATCTTCTTACTAAAATGAAAGTTTTTTTTTCTGTTTGTGAATTAAATGAAATATTTCATCATTTGTGTTTTGTTTGATGGCCCACAGGAGTCAAAAGGTTAAGAACCACTGGTATAGGGCATTAGGAGTGCAGTTACATATGGAAAAGGAGATAAGGTGGCATAAGGAATTTATCCCCCATTACAGGAAGAAAGTGTTGGGAAATCGGAAATGTGCATGTGTAGATGTAAATATAAATATGTTTGTATACACACACACACAAATTCTTTAAAGTTAAAAATGATGAGGGTCTAATAAGCTTTAATGTAAAAAAAAAAGTTAAGTAAAGTAAAAGTAAAAGTAAATAAAAAAAACTTAGAAAGAACTGTATACAGATGCTCCCTTAAAATCAAAATAAGACAAATGACCAAGACCCCGAGAGAGATCGAAACACGCCTTTCTTTGTGCCATTAAACGTTAAACATTATTTACTGCAGCAATCGGAGTGGCTCGTCTTTCCCAGCCGAAGCTTGGTGGTTTGGAGATCGCAGTGTGATATATATATATATATATATATATATATATATAATATTAATCCAGGAACGATAGTCACCAGGTAGGCACCGTTTAACACATTTTCACAGAATTTTCAAAAAAGAAGTTTCCCACCTAAACTCCCAAATGGAAAGTTTCGGGTGTTCATTCAAGTGGGGGCCGAGAAAAAGGAGGGGGTCCCAAAACACATTTTCCCCATTCATTTTTCCATAGGAAAATTAGACACAGCTACAGCCAAAACGGCTGAGCAGAATGACACCAAATTTGGCAGAAAGCAGGATCCTGGTCTGGAAAGCGTGCTTTTTGAGATTTGGATTAATTCTGTTCAGTGGTTTCTGAGAAATGAGGTAAAAAAATTTTTTTGATATTTTACGTCGCGCAGTATCCACGGAGACGACAGCTTAAAGTAAGCCATGCCTATAGCGTGGTCATTAATGCCAATTGAGATGTTGCAGTGATGCTATCAATGATGTCATAGAACATGCCTTGAGTGATGTAATATGAGAGGTAATTAGAAGTGCATGGCGAGGGCACAAGTCATAGTTACTTTAGGGTGCAAGTTATAGTGCTTAAGATAACTAGAACTGATGAATTTCAGTGGTTTTGGTAGTTTAATTTTCAACTGACTAGAACGTCTCTTCAATCTTAATTTTCCCCCAGTATATATATATATATATATATATATATATATATATATATATATATATATATATATACACACATACACTCACAAGAAAAATGTAGTGGGGCTGCACTGTAATGAGCTGCATGCACTTACCTGCGCTGTAACAACCTACAACCGCACAAACCAGAGGAAAAGTGACTTACCTGTAACATTACTTTTGCAGCCTGAGGCTATTCTTGATTCCCACTCAGTGCATTATGCCACCGCATAGGGACTGGCTCCAATAGGCATCTTGAATTAATACTTTTTTAGCCTCAAACAAGGTGCAAGGTTTACAAACACAAGAGAGGAGCAGGACCTCTCATAGCTTCAGCAGTGGGGTAACAAAACTTGAGGGGTCCCCCTGCAAAGTACATTGAGAGGTCCCTCCACGCTCCAGACCCAGTCAGGAGCTCTCAGGCCAGGGGCCCGCCACCCGTGCACAGTGCCGGAGGAGTCCCCCTGGAGCTCAGGGCCCTCCCCACACCGCAGGGGGGCTATTAATACACTACTGAGCCTCAGCACAGTGTCTGCTTATTAAGCAGATGAAGGGGGCGCGGCAATGAGGCGGAGTCGGCAGTCCCCCCCAACCCAACCCCCCCCCCCCCACACACACACTCAGAACTTACAAATGACTTGTAAGTTCCAACAACTGAATGGGAGCTGACTGGGATTTATTCCAAACGAGGACAATTCGACGCTGCGGCTCCATTATTTCCCTGCCCGACAAGTGTCCTTGGACCAGCCACGTAGTTAAACAGCCAATCACGTCGCTGCGCAGTGCCTCACATTTCCTGCGCTTAAAGAACACATAATAACCTAGTTGTGAATCAAATTCAGGCATTATTTTGAAACCTCATGGTATTATCAAACAGAACAAATGGCAGCGTTGTAGGCATGCCAGGTCTGAGTGTAGCGCGGCGCTGTGCCCGCCTACCAAGGTGCATGCTGAGGGGTGCACTGGGGTCTACAGAAGTTAGCATTTTCAAAAAAGACTAGTGTGCAGTGAGTGACAGCGACTGGCTGTAGTGTAAGACTTGTGTAGAGTGGGTGACTGAGACACTGTAGTGCAGAGTGAGTGACGGACACTGGCTGTAGTGTAAGATTTGTGTAGAGTGGGTGACTGAGACACTGTAGCGCAGAGTGAGTGATGGACACTGGCTATAGTGTAAGACTTGTGTAGAGTGGGTGACAGACACCCTGGCTGTAGATTTGTGTAGAGCGAGTGACAGACACCCTGGCTGTAGTTTAAGACATGTACAGTGGGTGACAGACACTGACTGTAGTGCACAGTGAGTTTTAGACACTTGCTGTAGTGTGAGACTTATGCAGAGTGAGTGACTGAGCCACACTGGCTGTAGTGCAAGTCTTAAGTAGAGTGAGTGCCTGAGACACTGGCTGTACAGACGTCGATTCACCAAAATGCCAGGGGTAGCAAAAGTGACATCATATACCTTTGACCTTAATGACATCACAGGAAGTGACATCCTATGATCCTTTACCCTGATTTTTTCCAGGCAGGCATGTCACATGAACCTAACATTACACATACTCTTGCACCATCTTATACTTATTCATTCTCACTTGCTCGCTTGCATTTGCTTTCAATGTCACTCGTACTTACTGACACTCTGGCACAGGTTTACTAACGCTTTACACCGTGATTGCGTCACTTTTATGACACAAACACGGCACAAAGTGGTAGAGTGGGATTTACTATCCATCCCAAATCCGAATTTATGTTGGGAAGTATCTCAAAGTAATGCAAAATTGTGCTCTGTGCTGCTTTATGTTATTTTGCGTCCGGGGGGAGGGGGTTCCATTGGTGGACTCCTCGAGGCAGGTGGAATGTGGAAAAATGTTTTAATTTCTCCTCAGTTTTTCAACTTTGCTTGTGTGCTGCATTGTACAGCGCACATCCTTAAAACATTGCTTCCGTAATGTACTGGACCCCTTCAGTACAAAAGCTATGGTCGAGTAAGTGCGCACACCTTTGCACTAGGGCGCAAGGTTGTATGCGTTGGTGCATGGCTGCCAAAAGTGCACCAGCCCACATGGAGAGAAAAAATGCACCTTAGCTTGTTAGATATGGGGCATTTTTCTCTCTCCCTTTGATGCAAGGCAGCGTTGCACTTTTGGTGCAGTGTTGCCTTGCGTCATAGAACAGTGAATCCGGGCCTCATTCTCATTCACTACCAGTCATGGCTAAGAAAGTCCCTCGTCCGCTTCTGGCTAATTTCTGGCCTATTCAGGCAGACACGCCTCCTACACCGGCCGTAGTAGTGCGCAATCTGGGGGTAGTTTTTGACAACAAGATGAGTCTGGAAAACCATGTGAATAAAACGGTTGGAACTTGCTTTTCTCTTATCAAAGCACTGCGGAAAATTCTCCCTATTCTACCCATGTCAGCCAGGGCTCTCGTGGTGAGAAGTGTTATTCTGAGCCGTCTGGACTACTGCAATGCCCTGCTACTCGGTGCGCCGAATTTTCTGATTATGAAACTTCAAAGAACACAGACGATAGCCGCAAAGTTAGCCTTGAAGAAACCACGTAGTGCTTCTGCCTCTGCGGCTCTTAATGAGCTCCACTGGCTTCCTCTAGCTCAGAGAATCCAGTTCAAATCATTATGCATTGTTTACAAGGCTCTGCATTGACTCGGACCGGCGCCACTGCAGGAAAAATGTGTCTGGCATTCCCCCGTAAGAAGTCTTCGATCCTCCACAGCTCATCTGGTTTGCACTGCCAGAATTAGAACCTCCAGGTTTGGAGGGAGAGCGTTTAGCTGTGCGGCCGCTCATCTATGGAACAATCTACCGCCCATCCTCAGGCAAACAGAAGAGTTCCTTCACTTCAGGAAGAAGCTTAAAACGTGGCTCTTCCCTAGGATGTAGTGCGGGACAGTCATCTGGTTGGTAAACATGTGCATTTAGGGGAGTTCCTGTTAACCTCAGCGCCAAGATACCCGTGGGGTGATAGTGCGCTTTATAAGTCCGCATTACATTACATTACTGAATTTCACTTACACACGAATGCTTACACATACAGGCACATGCTCTCACATGCATACGCGCTCCCTCACAAACACTGTCGCCCGCATGCGCGCACACAACATACAATCAAACCCATTTTTATTCACCACGGCTGGCACTCATTTTTTCATTACACCAATAATTAATAATAGAATATTATTCACTATTAATATAGTTTAAAACGGGCAAAAAATAAGGAATGTGGAGCTGGCCTGTGGTCTTGGCACTGATTTTGACTCCTCTGAAGCCAGGGGTCGCAAACAGAGTGCCAGGGCTTGCAAGGGGAACGCCAGGGGTCAAATGACGGCCACGACTGGCTGTAGTGTAGAGTGAGTGACTCAGGCACTGGCTGTAGAGTAAGACGTGTGTGGAGTGAGTTACTCGGACACAGGCTGTAATGTAAGACGTCTGTAGTGTGATTGACTCGAACGATGGCTGTAGTGTAAGACGTGTGTAGAGTGAGTGATTCGGACACAGGCTGTAATGTAAGATGTGGGTAGAGTGAGTGACTCGGACGATGGCTGTAGAGTAAGACGTGGGTAGAGTGAGTGACTCGGACGATGGCTGTAGAGTAAGACGTGGGTAGAGGGAGTGACTCGGATGATGGCTGTAGTGTAAGACGTGTGTAGAGTGAGTGACTCGGATGATGGCTGTAGAGTAAGACGTGGGTAGAGGGAGTGACTCGGACGATGGCTGTAGAGTAAGACGTGGGTAGAGGGAGTGACTCGGATGATGGCTGTAGTGTAAGACGTGTGTAGAGTGAGTGACTCGGATGATGGCTGTAGTGTAAGACGTGGGTAGAGTGAGTGACTCGGATGATGGCTGTAGTAAGAAGTGGGTAGAGTGAGCGACTCGGACGATGGCTGTAGTAAGACGTGGGTAGAGTGAGTGACTCGGACGATGGCTGTAGTGTAAGACGTGGGTAGAGTGAGTGACTCGGATGATGGCTGTAGTGTAAGACGTGGGTAGAGTGAGTGACTCGGATGATGGCTGTAGTGTAAGACGTGTGTAGAGTGAGTGACTTGGATGATGGCTGTAGTGTAAGACGTGTGTAGAGTGAGTGACTTGGATGATGGCTGTAGTGTAAGACGTGTGTAGAGTGAGTGACTCGGACGATGGCTGTAGAGTAAGACGTGGGTAGAGGGAGTGACTCGGATGATGGCTGTAGTGTATGACGTGGGTAGAGTGAGTGACTCGGATGATGGCTGTAGTGTAAGACATGTGTAGAGTGAGCGACTCGGACGATGGCTGTAGTAAGACGTGGGTAGAGTGAGTGACTCGGATGATGGCTGTAGTGTAAGACGTGTGTAGAGTGAGTGACTCGGATGATGGCTGTAGTGTAAGACGTGTGTAGAGTGAGTGACTCGGATGATGGCTGTAGTGTAAGACGTGGGTAGAGTGAGTGACTCGGATGATGGCTGTAGTGTAAGACGTGTGTAGAGTGAGTGACTCGGATGATGGCTGTAGTGTAAGACGTGTGTAGAGTGAGTGACTTGGATGATGGCTGTAGTGTAAGACGTGTGTAGAGTGAGTGACTTGGATGATGGCTGTAGTGTAAGACGTGTGTAGAGTGAGTGACTCGGACGATGGCTGTAGAGTAAGACGTGGGTAGAGGGAGTGACTCGTATGATGGCTGTAGTGTAAGACGTGTGTAGAGTGAGTGACTCGGACGATGGCTGTAGAGTAAGACGTGGGTAGAGGGAGTGACTCGGATGATGGCTGTAGTGTAAGACGTGTGTAGAGTGAGTGACTCGGACGATGGCTGTAGTGTAAGACGTGGGTAGAGTGAGTGACTCGGATGATGGCTGTAGTGTAAGATGTGTAGAGTGAGCGACTCGGACGATGGCCGTAGTAAGACGTGGGTAGAGTGAGTGACTCGGACGATGGCTGTAGTGTAAGACGTGGGTAGAGTGAGTGACTCGGATGATGGCTGTAGTGTAAGATGTGTAGAGTGAGCGACTCGGACGATGGCCGTAGTAAGACGTGGGTAGAGTGAGTGACTCGGACGATGGCTGTAGTGTAAGACGTGGGTAGAGTGAGTGACTCGGATGATGGCTGTAGTGTAAGACGTGGGTAGAGTGAGTGACTCTGATGATGGCTGTAGTGTAAGACGTGTGTAGAGTGAGCGACTCGGACGATGGCTGTAGTAAGACGTGGGTAGAGTGAGTGACTCGGATGATGGCTGTAGTGTAAGACGTGGGTAGAGTGAGTGACTCTGATGATGGCTGTAGTGTAAGACGCGTGTAGAGTGAGTGACTCGGACGATGGCTGTAGTAAGACGTGGGTAGAGGGAGTGACTCGTATGATGGCTGTAGTGTGAGTTGTCACCATGGACAGTATATGCGTGGGGGCTGGGCGGCCAGGCCGACCATGTGAATCCACGTTCCATTTCTGCGACTTGTGCACGTGCCCTCTCGGGTGATAAGCCGCGCAATACAAGTACGACCCGATGGATTGCAGCGAGCTGCATGGCGATGGTGGGGGGTGATGGTTTATAAAAGGACCATGTGAACAGGGCAGCACTGCCTGCCTCATGTCGACATGCGTAACACATGTTTATGGTAATACCTTCTGCGTCTTTGAGATGGGCGAGTACTGTGTGGGCGGGGGCCGAAGGAGGCGGAGTGATTCACATGCAACACAAGACAACAGGCAAAGCAGGTGTTCTCTGCCTTGCGTTTAGGAAGTATAAAAATGGCCTTCTGAGAGAGGGTGGGAGGAAAAGAATATAGGGCTAGGAGCTTAAGGAGAGACGCATTCTGAAGAGTGAAAAAGCCTGGCTGGGCGTCGACCCTTTCTGGGTTCCGCGCGCAACTGTGCAATTTCCCCGCCACAACCTATAATAGTGGCAGCTGCAATTTCACATTTAAGAGCATCTGTCAAGACGGGATAAGAAAAGAAAAGAAGAAACGACGGCAGGAAAAACAAGACTGGTTGTTGCCCACCCTCAGGAGCAGCCAGGGGCACGGGGCAAGAAGGGTGCAGCATGGTGCGAGCGCCCCATTAGCTGGATTGAACTGGTTATGGAGCCGTACCATTACAAGGCACCTTTACTTCGACCTACCATCGCTCTACTCTCTACCAGGCTCGACCGTGCCCCCTCGGTCTAGACTGAACATATTTGGAGCCGGGCATAGAGGAAGAAGGGCTCACAGACCAGCGCCAACCACCATGCGTCACACACTTCACTGAACCAATCTCCATGATGCGACCAAAGTGATGCGCTGGTCAACGCATCCCCATCGGCTCACGTAAAATGGTGGACTCCGGCAAGGGCCAGAGAAGGCACAACCGCCATGGGTCACACACTCTACTCTGGGCCACCAGTCTCCATGATGCGCTCAAAGTGATGCAAAGGTCAACGCATCCACTACACATAGTAAGGTGGTGGTTGAATGACATCAAGGACTTTGGAAAGGGCCGGAGAATGCACCCCATTATCTAGGATGATGGGGAGTCGTGATCTAGAGGTGAGAGCAGTACTTAATTTGTAAAATAATTAGTGCCAGGGCTCTGGTCAGGAGGCCACTGCAGCTTACACCACCCGTTGCTCCTACCAGCACTGCAGATAACAGTACCAACAAAACTACTAACCATCACACACCTAGCAGTGTGACAACGCAGACTATTCCAGGCCCCAAAGCTATAAGAATGGCTTCCTCCGCAGCTATTAGTCATTTTTAATGTATATTGAATTGATAAACAAATGATGGACTGATCTCTAAATTAGACAAACAGCACCACCATGTGGCAGACTGCCCTAAGTGTTGGTGTTGAAAAATAAGTGCCGGTGCTGAGCACCGGAAAGCACCTCTTCATATTAAGCACTGGGAGAGAGCCCCTCAGCCACTTCAACGAGGCTGCCCTCACACGTAGACAACAGTGCGGTATGATTCCAAGCCTCTTATGGAAAACAAAATGTTAGCGTTACAAAGAGATGCTTCTATGCTTGGCGTGGTGTGGTGTGGTGTTAGATGAATGCTGCCTTCTCTTACCTTTAGTCACTGGATAATGGCGGCCAACACCTTAATTCAACCGCAAACAGATTATGGCAATTTAGCCTATATATGGGATTGCCAAAGAAAAATATCAAAGGATTGCAAAATAATCAAAATGTACGAGCTAGAATTAAAAAAAAAAAGTCATAGCCAGTCATTTGTGATAACTACAGTGGACACTGGTTGAGATGCGCGCCACCTTTAAGTCTTCCTGTATGACGTACAAAAATCATAAAAGTGCACCAAAGTGATCAAGAAACACAGCCCTATCTGTGCTCTCAGATCTGCTATCAGGACAATGTCTGAAGCACACCCTAAAATGGTCACACGAAGTGGGGTGAAAGATCATCTGTGGTCCAGGGAGCTAGATTGTGGGATACAATTGCTATAGAGATAGAATCATACTCACTGGCATAAAAATAAATGTGGTCAAATACATTATTTAGAACAACAAACACATTCAGTGCATTTATTACTAAAGTGCAAAGGTCAAAGTCCAGATTATTACTGCAATGTAGCAAACTAGACATGAGAAAAACACTGTTAACTGCCTCCCAGATTAAATGTTACAATTATTTTACACAGGGAAACAGCTCTCCTAATAGCCCTGAGGCTTCTTCAATGGGATTTTACCTTATTGCACAAAATGTCCCCCCTTGAATGCTGGGTATTGTTAAATAACTTGTGTTAAAACAAATACACATGAAAAATGCCATAGTATAACCCATACATGCAGCTGTACAGAGTATAATATGCCATTTATTAAGAATGTTGAGGGAGGGGCACAATGACCTGCTGGAGATCTGGTCTTTTGTGAGTCGTGGCCCCTTCCTACACTCGACGGAAATAAAGAGCATATTATACTCTGCACATAGGCTACATATGGTATAGGAATAAAAATCAATGTAGCCCAATGACAAGCAATGTAGAGATTCTGTACTAATAAATGCACGCTCACACATTTATTACTGAAGTACAGCGAAACTAGCATGAGAAACACAGTTTACTCCCTCACAAATTGTAGTTACAATTCCTTCACACTGAGAAACAACTACTGAAAGTCATAAGGCCTCTCCAACGTGATTTTACCTTACTGCACTATTGTAACCCCTTGGATCCTGGTGAAAATGCCATGGCATGAGCAATACATGTAGATGTGCAGAGTGTAATATGCTCTTGATTACCACTGCTGTGGGGGGGGGTTTGGAGGAGAGGCGCGGGAGGCATCATGACCCTTTGGGTCCTCCACCTCTTGTGAGTCATGGCTTTGCCCCACACTCAACAATGGTAATAGATCGCAAATTACACTTTGTACATCTGCACGACCCCTCCTCTCTCTGGTAATAAATAGCATATTACACTCTGCAGATCTGCATGGCCCCTCCCCACCCTGTTATTAAATAGCGTATTGCACTATGCACCCCTCCTCCCCCACCCCTTCCTGGTAATAAATAGTATATTGCACTCTGAAATGAAAAGACAATTTATTGAGCGCAATAGCTACCCTTAGGCGTCCTAGCGCTGCAGACAACACGTGCAGGGAAAAACAGTTGAAGCTAGACAGGTTTATTAAAAAGAAAAGTTTTTAGAAGCTTACGAAATGGGAGCAGATTAGGCTCTGAACGCAGGTGCAGGGGGAGAGAGTTCCAGAGTTTGGCCGCGTTATAAGCAAAAGAACGGCCACCACATCTGGTTCTTTTTATCCTGGGTACTCTGGCGAGGAGAGAGGATGCTGATCTAAGATGTCTGTTAGGATGGTAGGGGGTAATCAGCGGTTGGTTGATAGCAGGGCCTGTCTTCCAGAAGGCCCTGTGGGCAATACAGAGAGCCTTAAATTCGATTCTCTCCCGGACTGGGAGCCAGTGGAGATTTTTCAGACCAGGATTGATAGAGAGTCGACGGGGAATCTGAAGGAGTGTTCGGGCTGCGCAATTTTAGATGACCTGGAGCTTGCGCAGAGTGGACTGAGGGGCTCCTAAATAGAGGGCATTCCCAAAATCCAGGCGTGACAGAATGAGGCCCTGGACCATAATCTGTCTCGCCTGGAATGGAAGTAGGGGAAGAATCTTCCGGAGTAGTCTCAATAGACCATAGCAGGTGGCTGCAAGGTTAGTTGCTTGATGGTTAAAGCTGAGGGTGTTATCCAGCCAGATGCCCAGGCTCTTGATCGTGTCCTTTGGTGCTGGGGCAGGACCAAGGCAAGGGGGCCACAGTGAGTTCATAATGAGCTTGGGAGCATTACCCAAGAGCATAAGCTCCGTTTTGTCTCCGTTCAGCTTTAAACAGGACAGTGTCATCCATTTAACCACCTCCTCCAAGCATCCCACATCTGCATGGACCTTCCTCACTCTGGTAATAAATAGCATATTGCATATCTGCATGGCCCCTCCCCTCTCTGGTAATAAGTAGCATATTACACTCAGTACATCTACACGGCCCCTCCCCACCCTGGCAATAAATAGCATATTGCACTCTGCATATCCGCATGGCACCTACAGACGCTCCATGACTGCATTAAACTGCATATTACACTCTGCGCATGCACTTAGATATTTTCCAGTGCTGCCTGTTTTTAAAAGCTCAGAAGACATTGCTACTATACTAAGAAAGGTCAACCAGAGACCCTCCCAGAGTGCAGTAATGGCTCCCTGAGGCTCTTCTATATAGCTGTGCGAAGTGTGTACTGAAAGTATCAGAATTCTGGCTGAGTCACCCCAGTTATAGGGACTTGGACCGCTCCCAGATCCTGCCATAACAATGGTGTCTTCCTGGAGCTCAAAGCCCATTGGATGATGACATCACAAACGTAGGTTTGAAAGACGCCACCTTTGGCCGTAGCAAACTGTGTGTAAACCAGCAGCCATGCTTGAATCACAGATTCTACCGGAAACAGTAGACCAAGCCTTTCAGGGATTAATGAAACCAGCCCAATCTAACCGGAAACAGACGAGGCGGCCTTCTGCCTGCGGCGAGCTCTGCAGTGCAGTGTTAGACAGCAGCGCTGCAATGCTCGCGCTTCATATTCACTGCTTGTGTTCGCAGTGCAGGTTGATGTCAGTGGTGCATGATTCAGTCTCGTGTTTGCAGTGCAAGTCAGCTGTGCATGATTCAGTCTCGTGTTTGCAGTGCAGTTTGACGGTGTCAGCGGTGCATGATTCAGTCTCGTGTTTGCAGTGCAGGCAGTGCAAGTCAGCAGTGCATGATTCAGTCTCGTGTTTGCAGTGCAAGTCAGCGGTGCATGATTCTGTCTCGTGTCTGCAGTGCAGTTTGACGGTGTCAGCGATGCAGGATTTAGTCTCGTGTTTGCAGTGCCGTTTGACGGTGTCAGTGGTGCATGATTCGGTATTGTGTTTGCAGTGTAGTTTGACGATGTCAGCAGTGCATGATTCAGTCTCGTGTTTGCAGTGCTGTTTGACAATGTCAGCGGTGCATGATTCAGTCTTGTGTTTGCAGCGTAGTATGGCGATGTCAGCGGTGCATTAAAAAATTAGTCTAGTGTTTGCAGTGCAGTTTGACGGTGTCAGCAGTGCATGATTCAGTCGTGTTTGCAGTGTAGTTTGACGATGTCAGCGGTGCATGATTCAGTCTCGTGTTTGCAGTTCCGTTTGATGGTGTCAGTGGTGTATGATTCCAGTCTGGTGTTTGCAGTGCAGTTTGATGGTGTCAGTGGTGTATAATTCCAGTCTGGTGCTTGCAGTGCAGTTTGACGGTGTCAGTGGTGTCTGATTCCAGTTTGGTGTTTGCAGTGCAGTTTGATGGTGTCAGTGGTGTATGATTCCAGTCTGGTGCTTGCAGTGCATTTTGATGATGTCAGCGGTGTTCGTTTCCAGTCTTATGTATGCAGTGTTTTGATGGTGTCAGTGGTGCACGTTTCCAGTCTTGTGCTTGCAGTGCAGGTTGTTGATGCCAGTGGTACACTATTCCAGTCTCATGTTTGCAATGCAGTTTGATGATTTCAATGGTGCAAGATTCCATTGTCGTGTTTGCAGTGCTGTATGATGGTGTCAGTGGTGCACATTTCCAGTCTCATGTTTACAGTGCAGTTTGATGATGTCATCACGTCATACCTAAAGGAGTTCAACTGGCTGCACATTCACAAACTAACACAATTCAAACTCCTCACCCACACTTTCAAGGCACTATATACCACTGGCCCAGCATACCTCAACCATCGCATCTGCTTTCACAAACCTTCCAGACCCCTCTGCATGTCCGGACGTCTACTTGCGCACATCCCACGCATACGGAGAACCAGATCCAGCGGTAGAGCCTTCTCTTACATCGCTTCTAAAGCGTGGAAAGACCTGATACTACACAAGAGCCTTCACCTCACTTCATAAATTCCACAAAAAGCTGAAGACCTGGCTTTTCGAGTAGTCCCACTATCCCCTCGGCATGCCTAGACTCGCACCTGCTCAGCACCAGGATGCCCACCCGGTTGAGTGCGCGCTCTGCAAATCTGCATAACTTAACATGTCAGCGGTGCATGTTTCCAGTCTTGTGTTTGCAGTGCAGTTTGATGATTTCAGTGGTGCAGGATTCCAATCTTGTGTTTGCAGTGCAGTTTAATGGTGTCAATGGTGCATAATTCTAGTCTCTTATTTGCAGTGCAGTTTGGGGTCAGTGGTACATGAGTCTAGTCTCTTGTTTGCAGTGCAGTTAGATGAGGTCAGTCATTGTACATGATTACTGCCTGGTTGCAATGCAGTTTGATGATGTCGGCAGTGCAATGTTCCAATCTTGTGTTTGCAGTGCAGTTTGATGATATCAGTGGTACATGATTCTAGTCTCTTGTTTGCAGTGCAGTTTGATGAGGTCATTTGTGCGTGATTACTGTGTTTACAGTGCAGTTTGATGTCAGTGGTGCAGAATTCCAATCTTGTGTTTGCAGTGCAGTTTGATGAGGTCAGTCATGCATGATTCCAGTGTGTTTGCAGTGCAATTTGATCATGTCATTCATGCATGATTCCAGTCTGATGTTTGCAGTGCAGTTTGATGGTTGCAGTGCAGTTTGATGTCAGTGGTGCAGGAGTCCAATCTCGTGTTTGCAGTGCAGTTTGATGGTGTCAGTGGTACAGGAGTCTAGTCTCTTGTTTGCAGTGCAGTTTGATGAGGTCAGTCGTAGATGATTCCAGTCCGATGCTTGCAGTGCAGTTGGATGGTGTCAATGGTGCATGATTCTAGTCTCTTCTTTGCAGTGCAGTTTGATGATGTCAGTGGTACAGGAGTCTAGTCTCTTGTTTGCAGTGCAGTTTGACGGTGTCAGTGGTGCAGTTTAATTGTATCAGTTGTGCGCGATACAAGTTTAATGGTGTCAGTGGTGCACGTCTCCAGTCGCGTGTTTGCAGTGCAATTTGATGGTGTCAGAGGTGCACGGTTCTAGCCTTGTGTTTGTAGCGAGCTGTGCGTTGTGCTGACAACATTGTTGCCCATTGTATGGCTGTAAGATCCTTTTTCACCCTGACTCAACAATTCAAGTTCTTTAGATGAACTTGCATTTATGGACCACGTATGGTGGCCCGGCTGTAGCATGCCAGTGAAGTTATAGCCCATGGCTTGCTGGTCTGCATCCAGTAACGACAAGAGTCTGGCTTGCACGGACAGCATTATGTGATGGAAAATGGAAAGAGATGTGGAACCCTGATGGTTATAGCTGAGAGCTGGCACAGCACCCTGGCACCGTTGCCAAGAGCATCCCTTTACTTGTTCATGGATCTGGCCAGGTCATGCACAGTGAGCCGTAAGGCTGTTCTCCGCCCTTGGCACCTCCACGTAAGAAGACTGCCCAGTGTGACTGAAGCTGACGCACTAAGGCAATGAACTCTAGTGCACTCTGGAGTAAGTGTGTTTATTGTCACAACAAGCGCTCTTAGCGCATACCACACACATAGGAATCCACAAACAAGGTGCCAGTGATGGCTGGGTGTGCCCAGAGTGACACCGACGGAGAGTCACTCTACACACTCAGAAGCTTGTACACACAGGAATCCACAGAAAAGGTACAAGTGATGGCTGGGTGTGCCCAGAGAGACACCGAAGAAGTGCCATTATACACACACAGAAACACAACCACAGCCGAAACGCGTCGATACAGATTATCCTTCCGCACTGCATATTAAAGTGTTGGATTGCAAGCTTGTCGAGTGCTATCCCCTTCTTGGAGTCATTGAAGGGGACGACGGGGATATCCATCTATCTATCTATAGAGAGTATATATACAGATGTGCAGAGCGTAATATTCTATTTATTACCACTGCTCAGTCTGGGGATGCGCCATCACTCAGTAGACGCTGCCAGCTGAGAGATTGCCCCAGCCAGCTGATCGAGGGACCAATCCCCCCCAATTACCAGTGGGCTGAGTGGACACCTCCCCAACCACTAAGCAGGGAGAAGAGGAGGCCTCCTAACCACCGTGCGGGAGTGATCTAGGCCTCTAAACCAACACACTGCAAAAGAAGGGACGAGGCCACCCCTTCCAACCAACATGCGCGAGGCTACACCTCCCACCTGCTCCGCACAAAAGGCAGTACCATCACTTCAACTACATTGAGGCTGCACCCCTCCACCAACGACCGCGTGCGAGGCTGCACCTCCCCCCCCGCCAACGACCGCGGGTGAGGCTGCACCCCACCGCGCGCGAGGCTGCACACCCTGCCAACCACAGCGCGTGAGGCTGCATCCCCCCGCCAACCACCACGCGTGAGGCTGCACCCCCCCTTCCAACCACCGCGCGCCTGCATCCCCCCTGCCAACCACTGCGCGCGAGGCTGCACCCCTCCCGCCAACCACCGCGCGCGAGGCTGCACCCCCTGCCAACCACCGCGCGTGAGGCTGCACCCCCCTGCCAACCACCGCGCGCAAGGCTGCATCCCCCACCGACCACCGCGCGCAAGGCTGCATCCCCCACCGACCACCGCGCGCGAGGCTGCATCCCCCTCCAAGCACCGCGCGTGAGGCTGCATGCCCCTCCAAGTACCGCGCGCGAGGCTGCATCCCCCTCCAAGCACCGCGCGCAAGGCTGCATCCCCCTCCAACCACCGCGCACGAGGCTGCATCCCCCACCAACCACCGCGCACGAGGCTGCATCCCCCTCCAACCACCGCACACGAGGCTGCATCCCCCACCAGCCACCGCACACGAGGCTGCATCCCCCTCCAACCACCGCGCGCGAGGCTGCTACCCTCCTCCAACCACCGCGCGCGAGGCTGCTACCCTCCTCCAACCACCGCGCGTGAGGCTGCTACCCTCCTCCAACCACCGCGCGTGAGGCTGCTACCCTCCTCCAACCACCGCGCGTGAGGCTGCTACCCTCCTCCAACCACCGCGCGTGAGGCTGCTACCCTCCTCCAACCACCGCGCGTGAGGCAGCTCCCCTCTTCCATCCACCGTGCATGAGGCAGCTCCCCTCTTCCAACCACCGCACGCAAGACTGCTTCCCCCTCCAGCCACACCACTCTCCAAACGTCACACGCAAAACCACGCTCCCTCCATCCACCATGTGCCCCCTCCCAACACCGCACTCAAGCCTACGCCCTCCCCTTCAAACACCACGCGAGGCTACAACCACCCTTCCCAAACCACCACACTGGAAACAATATCCCACAACCACCAGACTGCAGAGAACACCCTCCAACTGCCACACCAGAGTTGATGCCTGCCCACCCGGCCACTGCATGAAAGGACACAGACCAACCACAATGTGGAGGGGACGTCAACAACGGGGAGAGAAGGGGATGAACGTTAACAACTTAGGTTCATGTGACTGTGGGGTGGGATGCGCCATCACTCAGTCGACGCTGCCAGCTGAGAGATTGCCCCAGCCAGCTGATCGAAGGACCAATCCCCCCCCAATTACCAGTGGGCTGAGTGGACACCTCCCCAACCACTAAGCAGGGAGAAGAGGAGGCCTCCTAACCACCGTGCGGGAGTGATCTAGGCCTCTAAACCAACACACTGCATAAGAAGGGACGAGGCCACCCCTTCCAACCAACATGCGCGAGGCTACACCTCCCACCTGCTCCGCACAAAAGGCAGTACCATCACTTCAACTACATTGAGGCTGCACCCCTCCACCAACGACCGCGTGCGAGGCTGCACCTCCCCCCCCCGCCAACGACCGCGGGTGAGGCTGCACCCCACCGCGCGCGAGGCTGCACACCCTGCCAACCACAGCGCGTGAGGCTGCATCCCCCCGCCAACCACCACGCGTGAGGCTGCACCCCCCCTTCCAACCACCGCGCGCCTGCATCCCCCCTGCCAACCACTGCGCGCGAGGCTGCACCCCTCCCGCCAACCACCGCGCGCGAGGCTGCACCCCCCCCTGCCAACCACCGCGTGCGAGGCTGCAACCCTCGCCAACTACCGCGCGCGAGGCTGCATCTCTCCCACCGACCACCGCGCGCGAGGCTGCATCCCCCACCGACCACCGCGCGCAAGGCTGCATCCCCCTCCAACCACCGCGCACGAGGCTGCATCCCCCTCCAACCACCGCGCACGAGGCTGCATCCCCCTCCAACCACCGCACACGAGGCTGCATCCCCCTCCAACCACCGCGCGCGAGGCTGCTACCCTCCTCCAACCACCGCGCGTGAGGCTGCTACCCTCCTCCAACCACCGCGCGTGAGGCTGCTACCCTCCTCCAACCACCACGCGTGAGGCTGCTACCCTCCTCCAACCACCGCGCGTGAGGCAGCTCCCCTCTTCCATCCACCGCGCATGAGGCAGCTCCCCTCTTCCAACCACTGCACGCAAGACTGCTTCCCCCTCCAGCCACACCACTCTCCAAACGTCACACGCAAAACCACGCTCCCTCCATCCACCATGTGCCCCCTCCCAACACCGCACTCAAGCCTATGCCCTCCCCTTCAAACACCACGCGAGGCTACAACCACCCTTCCCAAACCACCACACTGGAAACAATATCCCACAACCACCAGACTGCAGAGAACACCCAACTGCCACACCAGAGTTGATGCCTGCCCACCCGGCCACTGCATGAAAGGACACAGACCAACCACAATGGGGAGGGGACGTCAACAACGGGGAGAGAAGGGGATAAACGTTAACAACTTAGGTTCATGTGACTGTGGGGTGGGGGGGGGGGTGGGGGCAAAGCCCCAGGCTGCCCCAGAGCACATCTTTAAGGCGAGCCGAGGGCAAGGCGAGCCGAGGGCAAGGCAAGCCGGGGGCAAGGCAAGCCGGGGGCAAGGCAAGCCGGGGGCAAGGCAAGCCGGGGGCAAGGCAAGCCTCTTCCTCCACATCCCTCCATCCTGCCCCGCAGCAGCCCCGGAATACAGATGGAAGCCTCGATGCTCTATGGCGCGGCCCTGACCTTCAGCTATTTATATATCAAGGATAATTGGTGTGTCGAAATATTTGCATTGCTAATTTGCTTTTCATTGGGGAGCTGGCAGGGTCCGCAGCAGACGGTTGAACGCGAGTGTTTTTAAGTCAATGCCCCCAGTCCTGGAGCCGCCACGCCTCTCCCAAAGCTGGCGACGGATGGCCCATTATTCCTATAATTACCTGGCTCCCGCTTCCCCCGCTCCGCGGAGACTTCAGAGGCGCAGACGGTTCTCACAAAGGCCTCGTTGTGTTCCTCACCAGCTCACCTGACGCGGCCTGGAAACGGGAACAGGCACAATGGATGCCCGCCTGGTCCAGACGCCTCCAAAATCATGAAACTATGAACACTGAGGACAGGGAAATGCAGGCGGGGGCATCCTACCTGCCTACTCTTTATTTAGATTCAGCCAGGTCCCCAGCTTCACCCTTCCTCAGGCAGGAATGATGTTAGCATTCCTCTGTGCCCACGCTCATTCAGGCCCTGCAGAACTGCACATGCCCCAGGGTCCCTTCAGAGCAAACTCTTTACTCGTGTCGTGAGCCCGAAGGGGTCCCCAGCTTCACCCGTGCTCACCTAGTCCTGCGGTTAGCATTTCTCCTTCCCTCATGCACAACCAGTCTCTTCAAAACCTCCAGTCAATCAATCAGCATTTGCATAGCGCAGTACTGTCACCACCAGGGTATCTGGGCGCTGAGGGTGCCATGTCTCCATCAAAAAGCCAGGTCTTAAGTTTCTTTCTGAAATCCGCCAGGGAGGGTGCTGTTCGGAGATGGAGGGGGAGGTCGTTCCATGTCTTGGCGGCGATGTAGGAAGCGTGGACCCTACACAAGCCCTAGTTTTATCCTGGCCCCATAGTCTGTTCCGTGCTAACCAAATGTACTTACTTTTTACTCATGGACCCTATACTCTCTGTACTTTACCCAGACCCCCTGTGTCTCGGACGAGCTAACCTCGTGTACTTAGTCATGGACTCTACACGGTGTCCAGCTTTACCCCGACTCAAACTAGTCCTGCTGTTAGCATTTCTCTGCTACTCAAGCGCACTGAGGCTCTTCAAAACGTGCATATTCTTTACACATGGACCATACGGAGGTTCCAGCTTCAACCTGGCCTCGTGGGCTGTTCTGAGCTAACCTAGTGTACGCTTTACTCATGGATCCTGCACGGTGACTAGCTTGACCGTGGCCACATCATCTGTTCAGAGCTACCCTAGTGTAGTTACTGTTTACTCACAGACCCCACAGGATCTTTTGGTTTAACCAGGCCCCATAGTCTGTTTTGAGTTAACCTAGTTTTACTCTTTACTCACTGACCCTACACATCCTCTAGGCTTACCCTGGTTCCATGGTCTGTTCAGAGCTAACCTAGTGCACACACACTTTACTCTCATACCTTGTGGGGGGCCTAGCTCCACCCTGAAACTGTGGTCTGTTCCGAACTAACCTAGTGCACTCTTTACTCACGGCCCTTGTGCAGTCCCTAGCTCTATCCTGGTCTATGGTCTGTTCAGAGTCTAGTTAACCTAGAGCACTTGGTCTTTATTCACAGACCCTGCACAGTCGCTAGTTTTAAGCTGGTTCTGCTCCTCTCATTGGTCATTGGTCTGCCCTGGGCTCCCCACATCTTCCCAATACTGACTCCCATACAGAGCTCTAACAATGCCACTCAATCCCGTCTTCCAGCATCCAGGCCTACAAACAGCTCTGGCAACGCCCTTCAACCCAGTCCTGTAGCATTCCTTCCTCTCCCACTAACTACCAGAGCCCACACCAAGTTGGGCTAATGGCCCTCGGTCTTTGCCTGCAGCACCCTTATTAGTACAGGGAATCGCACACAGCTCAGTGATGCTCATCACTTCCGGCCTGCGGCACTCTCTGTCCTTCCACAGCGCTGCCAATGCGACTCAATCCTGGCTCAAGGGACCATGGTTGTTGCAATAATGAGAGACACAGAGCTATACTAGCGCGCCTGGACTCTCTCTTAGGGGGCAGAGGCGCTAAAGGACGCCTTCTTCCCACCCCGTTCGTCAGGACTGACCTGCCCAGCACTGAAGGGGCGGCCTGCAGCTCTCTGTGTTCTCTTCTGCACGGATTGTTCGGAAGAAGTCCTCGGGGGTCGGGGACGAATCTCATTTTCATTTCTATTTTTGGCCTGCGTGCGCGGTTGCTTGTTCTCTGGAAGCCGTGACCGCCCTGCGGTGCTCGGAGGCCAGGCGCCGACAATAATCTCATCACACAAGTCCCTCCTCGGCCACCGAGAGGCAAAATGTTCCTGCCAGACCACGAACATGGACAAACCGGCCAAGACACAGCTCAACGCCACTGTAATGTTCCAGTCCGACCACGACCACGACCACGTACGCACTGGCCAAGACAAAACTCACCGCTCTAAAGGTCCAGTCAGTCCGACCAGGAACACGCACACAGCGGCCACGACAAACCTGAACACTATTGTAATGTTTTCAGCCTGTCCGGTCACAGACATGCACCCCAGCTGTTGCACTTGGTCCTCTCTGCAGGGTCACCCCCACACTTCTTGCCTTCACCCTTAGGTTTTCTGAATTTCGTTTTTGTTGGCATTAAGATTCTGTGCCCTTTACCACTGCTAACCATTTAAACATGGTAAGATTGGCTTACACCTAATTGGCACATATAATTTACCTGTAAGTCCCCAGTAAAGTGGTACCCCATGGACCTAGGGCATGTAAATTAGATGCTACTATTGGGCCTGCAGCACTGATTGTGCCCCCACTCAAGTAGCCCTTTAAAACATGGCTGAGGTCTGCCATTGCAGCATGTGTGTACTTTTATACTGCCAAATCGACCTGGTAAAACAAACCTTTTGCCAGGCCCAAGCCTCCCCTCTTAATACATACGAGTCAACCCTATAGTAAGCCCTAAACAGCCCATAGGGCAGGGTGGATTGTATTTAAAAGGGAGGATGTGTTTTTAATTTTTACATGTCCTGGTAGTGAAAAATCCTTTAATTATTTTCCACTACTGTAAAGCCTACCTTTCCCATAGGATACCATTAGGTTACCTTATTACATTCAATAATCACTAACTTTTGAAACTGTAGAAATATAAAAGTTGGCATTTTATCGTCCTAACCATTGGGTGGCTGCAGCCGGTGTCCTGCATCACACAACTGTGAACAGTTGGCAGTGAAGAATGTGATGTTAATTTGATGGTTTCACCGAAACGCCGCGTCGACAGATCCAACTAAGCACATTATGTTCAAATGGAACATAATTTTGATTGATTTTTTAAGAGTATGAGTATTTTATGAATTCATTTACTGTATTTTATAACTGGTGATATTTTTGTATGTATAAAGAGAAATCAGTGGAAACTGTACCCATTGTTTTTATCTTATGTAAAAAGGTATAATAAATAATAATTTTGCTATAATTGATAGTTTGATTTGATGATTGATTTATATAAATTGATTCATTCTTTCTTAATGTCTCAGACAGTTCTAATTTTTATTTTTAAAAAAATGTATTAAAATTTTCTCCATTATATTGGCTATATGGTCGGGTGATTCGATGTAATAGTGATATAGTATGCTTTGATTGTACATTTAGCTCCACTCCTTCGGATCACTCAGATGGTACTAAAAAAGTGATTTTGAAAAGGGATTTTTATGGCATTAGTAGAAGTACATCCCGTCCCTTCTCTCAACATTGGGGGTGACTCCTTTGCATGTTTAGTGAATAGTTGGCAGTGGGCCTTTGTGTATTGCCCCCAGACAATGAGACAAAGGTAGTCTAGGTCTTGGTAGAATGGGCCACCCTGCCAGGATGTAAGGGGCGGAGTTGTTCACTCCCCAATAACATTTCAAAGGGCTGCCTCCAGCATACTCACAAGGTAACTTGACACCAGCTTTTTGTCACCCCAGACCCCTTGGAGCCTGGACAGGGGGAGGAAGCAACTTTCCAGAACCAGATGTGGGAGGTGGACTAGATGTTACCCTCACTTGAAAGGGTGGAACGAGGTAGAAATATTGAACCTCCTGAGCCACTCATCACTACACTCCTGGACCTGTGGAAATTAGAAAAGGAGGACTGCCTTGTTTCCCAGAGGACTGTCCTGCTGCTTGAGGTCTGCCTGGTTCCCCAGAGGACTGTCCTGCTGCTTGAGGTCTGCCTTGTTCCCCAGAGGACTGTCCTGCTGCTTGAGGTCTGCCTTGTTCCCCAGAGGACTGTCCTGCTGCTTGATGTCTGCCTTGTTCCCCAGAGGACTGTCCTGCTGCTTGAGGTCTGCCTGATTCCCCAGAGGACTGTCCTGCTGCTTGAGGTCTGCCTGATTCCCCAGAGGACTGTCCTGCTGCTTGAGGTCTGCCTTGTTCCCCAGAGGACTGACCTGCTGCTTGAGGTTGTCCTGCTGCTTGAGGTCTGCCTTGTTCCCCAGGGGACTGACCTGCTGCTTGAGGTCAGTCTTGTTCCCCAGAGGACTGTCCTGCTGCTTGAGGTCTGTCTTGTTCCCAAGAGGACTGTCCTGCTGCTTGAGGTCAGTCTTGTTCCCTAGAGGACTGTCCTGCTGCTTGAGGTCTGCCTGATTCCCCAGAGGACTGTCCTGCTGCTTGAGGTCTGCCTTGTTCCCCAGAGGACTGACCTGCTGCTTGAGGTTGTCCTGCTGCTTGAGGTCTGCCTTGTTCCCCAGGGGACTGACCTGCTGCTTGAGGTCAGTCTTGTTCCCCAGAGGACTGTCCTGCTGCTTGAGGTCTGTCTTGTTCCCCAGAGGACTGTCCTGCTGCTTGAGGTCAGTCTTGTTCCCTAGAGGACTGTCCTGCTGATTGAGGTCTGCCTTGGTCCCCAGGGGACTGACCTGCTGCTTGAGGTTGTCCTGCTGCTTGAGGTCTGCCTTGTTCCCCAGGGGACTGACCTGCTGCTTGAGGTCTGTCTTGTTCCCCAGAGGACTGTCCTGCTGCTTGAGGTCTGCCTGATTCCCCAGAGGACTGTCCTGCTGCTTGAGGTCTGCCTTGTTCCCCAGAGGACTGACCTGCTGCTTGAGGTTGTCCTGCTGCTTGAGGTCTGCCTTGTTCCCCAGGGGACTGACCTGCTGCTTGCGTCTGTCTTGTTCCCCAGAGGACTGTCCTGCTGCTTGAGGTGTGCCTGATTCCCCAGAGGACTGTCCTGCTGCTTGAGGTCTGCTTGGTTCCCCAGAGGACTGCCCTGCTGCTTGAGGTCTGCCTTGTTCCCCAGAGGACCGACCTGCTGCTTGAGGTTGTCCTGCTGCTTGAGGTCTGCCTTGTTCCCCAGAGGACTGTCCTGCTGCTTGAGGTCTGCCTGATTCCCCAGAGGACTGTCCTGCTGCTTGAGGTCTGCCTGGTTCCCCAGAGGACTGTCCTGCTGCTTGAGGTCTGTCTTGTTCCCCCAGAGGACTGTCCTGCTGCTTGAGGTCTGTCTTGTTCCCCCAGAGGACTCTCCAGCTGCTTGAGGTCTGCCTTGTTTCCCAAGAGGACTGCCCAGCTGCTTGAGGTCTGCCTTGTTCCCCAGAGGACTGCCCAGCTGCTTGAGGTCTGCCTTGTTCTCTAAGAAGGAAGACTGGACCTGTTCCCTTCACCCCAGGCTAACCTGAGTGACTCCAAGGGTCACTTGGCTGGCCTGTTCTGAGATACAGAGACACAACAAGCTCCAGAGGCCTCCCTACAACTGCCCAGCTGACCTGCTGGGAGTGCCCATGACTGAACCTACAACTGGACCTGCCTGGTCCTGCATCTGCAAGCATGGAGTTTGAGCTCGGCAACCTGGAGAGCTACACCAAGGCTGAACTCAAAGGATTCTGCAGGAAAAGGCGATTTCCAGCAAACAAGAACTGCAAGAGCCAGGAGCTCCAGAAGGCAGTCATGGTCTGGAAGGAGGTCCACCAGTTACAGTTTATAGAACAGGAGGATGAGGAGGTGGACTTTGAGGAGAAGCAGGAGGAGGAAATGGAAGGGGAGCATGGAAAACCCCTGATTGAAGCCCCATAGGAGAGAGGCGGGCCCACAGGAGTGCGGTCCCCTGCTAGATCCCCAGCGGGCAGCAGTAGCTCCTCTCACAACCCGTCCACAGAGGAGCTGGTGGACGGCAAAGCAGAAAGGGAGTTCAGGCTGAAGATGGCGAAACTGAAAACGAAGGAGGCAGCTGCCCAGAGGGCTGCAGAGGAGAGAAAGGCCGAGGGGGTCTGAGGCAGAGAGGGCCTGGGCAAAGGAGAAGGTTAAGGGTGACAGGGCACTGGAGGAAAAGAAACTGGCCCAGGAGAAGAAGAACGCTGAGGTTGAAAGTGCCTTGGCTCTGGACTTTAAAGCAAGACAAGTTTCAGGATCTAGCAGCAGTGGTGGCGGCGATACCCCAGTGCCCAAAAGAGACAGGAGGGTCCACACTCTCAAGGACATGGTACCTAACTTGGTTGTGGGGGATGTTGACATGTGGTTTGAGGCTTATAAGGTTGCCCTAGAGATGCACAGGGTCTATGAGGAGGACTGGGGAGCCAGCCTCCGGAGGCACGTTCTCAATGAAGGGAGGGATGCACTGTTGGCTCTAGGGAAGAGAGACAGGATGAAGTACCCCCTTGTGAAGGACACCCTTGCCAAGAAGTATGGTCTCACCCCTGAAAGGTACACGCAAAAGTTTAGAGACAGCCAGAAGTTGCCTCAACAGTCCTGGGTGGATTTTGTGGATTACTTTTGCAAGTCACTGGATGGTTGGGTTAAGGACAGTGACGTAACTTGTAAGGGGCTCTACAATTGGACTGCCAGAGAGTACATGTTCAGCAATTGTTTTCTAAAGCTGCACCAACACTTGGTGGATAGTAAGCTCACTGACGCCAGGGAGTTTGCCAAGGTAGACTGTAAAGTCTACCTCTCCCATCAGATAACATTGAGTTACCTTATTACATTTAATAAGTGCTAACCTTAGGACCTGGATGTAGCAGGGAGAGGGCCATACTGCTAGGATGGGAGGGGCGTAGCTGTTTCCTGCCCCATACATTTCAGAGGAGCCTGGGCAGGGAAGAAAGGGGAAAGAAGAACCTTTCTAGAAACAGATGTAGGGGTGGACTAGAAGTTTCCCCCACTTAAAGGGTGGCATCAGATATAAATATTGAGCATCCTGCGCCACTCATACGTATACTCCTGGACTTGTGAAATACTTCAGAAGGGCTGCCTTGTACTTCAGAGGACTGCCCTGCTACTTGAGGCCTGCATTGTTTCTCAGAGGACTGCCCTGCTGCTACTAGAGCACTGCCCTGCTGCTTGAGGCTGACCTTGCTCAACAGAGGGCTGTCCAGCTACTCGAGGCCTGCCCTGCTGTTTGAAGGAGAGAGGACCATCTCCTTGAATCAAAGACACTCAGAGTGACTCCAAGGGTCATGTGGCTGCCATCCTGTTATGAGCTACAGGGACACAACAAGCTCTAGAGGCCTCTCTGCAACTGCCCAGCTGACCTGCTGGAACTGGCCCTGCCTTGACCGGCAACTGTACCTGCATCGGAACCTGCCTGAGCCCTGCTGGCCTCTGCTGGAATGAGTGCCTGATCCCCAATGGATGCCTACTAGGGGTGGGCGAAGAATTCTGCTCCGCTAACAGAGTTCGCAGAGTTTTGCCAGCTCCACGTGGAGTTCCGAAAAACTCAGCGAAGCGGGGCAGAGTTTTATCTCTCTCCAACGCAATGTTGGCAAGGTCGAGTGAGAAAAATCACACACTAGACCTCCTCCTGGTGAGATTTCTCAATGCAGGCGGTCGCGGTAGGTTGCGACTGCTCGCGTTGATAAATCTGCCGCACACGTCGAGGAAGCAGTCGCGCGAGTACAATATCTATTTGAGCGTCAGAAAGAAGCAGTGCCTTCTGGCGTGATGAGTATTGCCGTTTGCACTGATTCTACAGCGCGGGACAAACTCCTAGCGCTAAAAATCAGCATGAGCATCACAACGTACCGCACTCTGCCGGTGGAGTAACTTCGGGTAGCGGAGCAGAGTTTTTTTGGGCACTTTGAGGAGCTCACTCCACGAACTACGCCCAGGCCTAGTGCCTACCCAGGTCCAGGACCCTTGGCTGGCATCAGTTGAGCTTCTCCTGTGAAATCCTGAGGTTTGAACTTTGAAAAGGTAACTTTTTCAGTGAGACTAACCTGGTGCTTGTATCTGGTCTGCACTCCATTCCGTCAGCCTGAACTTGTGACTTTCTTAGAGTCTAGCACCACCAGATACCCACAGGTGGCGCTTTTTACTTCTTGGCTTTTTTTACTCACATTTTTAAAATTGCAGATCTTCAGTTCTACCGATTGGATTTTTGCAGTTGTCTCATTTTATTTATTAAATGTTATTCTATTATTCTAAATTGGTTTGGGATATTTCTTGTGTTTTGTTTTTACTTTATTACTGTTTGAGTGCTGCATAAATGCTTTACACATTGCCTCTAATTTAAGCCTGACTGCTTTGTGCCAAGCTTCCAAAGGCTTGAGCACAGGTTAATTTAGTGACTTTTGTGATTCACCCTGAAAAGGATTGTGGTTGTTTCTTGAGAATGGGTTTCACACCCCCCCCACCCCCCCCATCAAAAACCCAATTTCTTACAGCACCCCAGACAAAACTCTACATCACTATAATATTCCAGTCTAACCACGAACATACACACACCACTCAAGACAAAACTCAACCAGGGTCGGACAGGCCTATAGGGCAATCAGGCAGTGCTCAAAGGGCTGGTCTGACCGGTCTGTGTGGGGGCCAGTTTTTGTCTGTTCGTGGACCTGGTTTATGGTCTGCAGGGATGGTTTTTACTATATATGCCCCCATTATTATAGCAAACATTGCCAGCAGCAAGCTCAAATCCATGCAGCCTTCATATTTACAGCACTTTTTTGCAAGTTCAAAACTGCCCCAATTTGCAAACATGGGCCACTTTTTTAGCTTTTTAATTCACTAATGAGGCCACTTTTATTTTGGTGTCCGGGCCTATTGTCAGTCCCAGTTTGAGCCTGCTCAAAATCAATGTACTGGTTCCAGTCAGTCCAACCACGAACAAGCACACACCGGCCAAGACAAAACTCCAAACCACTGTAATGCTTCCAGTCAGTCTGGCCACGAGCATGCACACACCGGCCAAGACAAAACTCAAAACCACTGTACTGTTGCCAGTCCGACCACAAACACGCACAGAATGAAGACAAAACTTAACACTATCCTAACGTTCCAAGACAAAATCATCAAAATGTTCCCGTCTAACATCATCGAAATGCTACAGTCCAACCACAAACGGCACATGAACCTTACACAAACGTAAAACCATTGTAATGTTCAAACAAGACCACAAACACGACAAAATCATTGAAATGTTCCAGTCCACCCACAAACATGTACACTGCCCTAAGACCCAACATGAAACCAGTGGCGGCTCCTCCGCTAAGGCGGAGGAGCGTCGCCCCACTGCTCTGTGAGCAGTAGTTAAAGACAACTAAAATGATAATAACTAGCGTTATTATCATTTTAGTTTTCCTTTCCTGGTGTGGGGCAGGGTGGGCTGGACTGCCAGGGCAGGGGAGGAGTGGTTTGTCCACTCCAAGGTGCGCAGTGACTCTTTGACCGGCCCTACTGTCCACCACTGCACCAGGCCCACAGTCCCAGCACCAGCTTGATATTTAGTTGAATTTCATGTTTTTTTAGGCAGATCCTCCAGCCGCCAATAAAAAACTTCCTTACATTTTTTGAGCTCAGGGTGGCTGGGTAAGCCGTGGGCATTTAACTAGGTTTGCTGACCCAACAGTGCATACTTTGGTGACGATAACCTTAGAATGAGCCCAAAAATGCATATTGATCCAGTGACTTCGGACCACACCCCAAAGTAGTACATATTTTGTGGAAGAAAAAAACATTTAAATCCTTTCTGGAATATGCGCTGGTCCTACTGTGACTGACATAAGTCCAGCATACCCAACCAAGACTTTATTCCTCCTGCAGCAGGGGCACAAAACTCTGCAGCCAATCATAGTACATTTTCATTTCTAAAGCCCGACCACTTCCAATTTAAAAATGCAGAAAAACAATTTAACAGAATTACACCAAATTTGAAAAAGGGTCTTTGCATGTCAGATTTGATATCCTTCCATTCAGCATTATTTTCTGTGGCCCATCCCAATCGCATAAAAAGGGAGAAATTATGTAGGGTCTTTCTTCCACCAGTTTTTTCCACACTCTATAACCCCCTTCCTTTAATCAATATGCAGAAATGTACATGGATGGGCAAAAGTGAGCTAGATTTGTATCTTGCAACGGTTCGTACAGATTCGCCGAACATTGTCACATTTATTATGAAAATAAAAAGTGCTTTTCATATGTGAAGTGAGCTTTAAGCAGGACCGCATTCTGTGGTGTGTGTATCAGAGTTTAATACAGCACATCTCTGATCACGGGGATGATTAATCCACTGAAAATGCCTTTTTGATTGGTAATCATTTTTGACTTTCTTGAATAAATCAGCTTAAACCTTTTTAAAAAGGTAAACATTGATCCCAAAAATTATTGTACAGACTGTCCAAAGGCTTACTCTGGGATGTGATGTAGAGACACCAAAAGTAGCAATTCCCATTCAAAATCCCAGAGGAATTGTGCTCTCTGCTACAGCAAAAACTGCTGGACAGCGTCACATCAAACATCTCCCAACGTGGCCCCTTTTACAAATTGAAATTTGGTCCTGAACTTTGAATCCGATTGGCTGAGGCTTTCTCAGTGCTGTCTGGCTAATTCTATGTTCAAGAACCAGGTTTCTCAGATCACAAATTTCATGGTGAAAAAAAAAGATGTGTCATGTGGCAGCAAGATCAGCATACTGGCCCAACCTCTTTGGCGACGAGGGTACAGCCGAGGTGGGCACAAACAGCCCTTTTTCTCTCAAACAAAAAAGTAAAAAATTAACATTCTTTGTTCGTAAACCAGTTTGGTAATGTGCCCGCTGTATTTACAAACCTCTATGTAATTATTACTATTATTTTTAATATTTTACATACGACTCCAATGAAAAGGACACTTGGAGGTGACAGAAATGGGGCAAATAGTCAAAGAGAAGGCAAAGAAAACTATGTAAAAGGCAAGTGACGACGTGTGCCCAGCATGCAGCGGGTTCAGAGTGTGGCAAAGACCACACTTGGTGTCCAGGGGCTTCTATGTGTTACAATAAATACAACAAAAATCCTTGGGTCTGAATAGTCTGTACAAAAAATGACAAACACAAAAACAAAGAGGTTCTGACCGACTCACAACATACTTTACTAAGGGAAGAATCCCTTCAGGATGAAATCCCTCACCCACCTAAGGTGGCATGCTTCATCATTTGGGATTCTCCTCCCAGAGGAAGGCCTAGTTCCTCTGGGGGCTACGACCCCCTCTCTGAGAGGGAGGAGCTCAGGGATGTTTTAGTTCCTACTCTAACTGGATTAGTAAATCCACCAAATGAGAATAGTAGTGTGGGTGAGAGCGCAGCGCAAAAGAATAAAATGAGTGAAGTGATGATAAAACTAGCTAGGAAGAACTAAATGAATACTTTATTTGAAAGCTCTCACTGCTAGGATTAAAAAACAGTGCACCTGCGGTATGGATTTAAACCGCATGTGTGAGGTGAAAGTTTGTGGTCAACATGTTTCAGCCTTTAAGCCCCTATCTCGGGCAAGGCTTTCTTCAGGACCTCAGAGATGCTGCTGCTACGTGAGAAAGTGTAACTTTCGCAGACTCTACCCGCCTGGGGTAACGACGGAGAGAGCGGTGCCCCCTCCCCTGAGCTGTCGCCAGGTTGAGGTGAAGCAACATACCCAGTTGTCACGGGTATTGACATTTTCCACACACCCGGAACCGCAAGTATAATTGGTTCCTAGCTTTTTGGTTTTTCCCAATATAATTTTGTTACACTTTCTCATGTAGCAACAGCATCTCTGAGGTCCTGAAGAAAGCCTTGCCCGAGATAGGGGCTTAAAGGCTGAAACATGTTGACCACAAACTTTCACCTCACACATGCGGTTTAAATCCATACCGCAGGTGCACTGTTTTTTAATCCTAGCAGTGAGAGCTTTCAAATAAAGTATTCATTTAGTTCTTCCTAGCTAGTTTTATCATCACTTCACTCATTTTATTCTTTTGCGCTGCGCTCTCACCCACACTACTATTCTCATTTGGTGGATTTACTAATCCAGTTAGAGTAGGAACTAAAACATCCCTGAGCTCCTCCCTCTCAGAGAGGGGGTCGTAGCCCCCAGAGGAACTAGGCCTTCCTCTGGGAGGAGAATCCCAAATGATGAAGCATGCCACCTTAGGTGGGTGAGGGATTTCGTCCTGAAGGGATTCTTCCCTTAGTAAAGTATGTTGTGAGTCTGTCAGAACCTCTTTGTTTTTGTGTTTGTCATTTTTTGTACAGACTATTCAGACCCAAGGATTTTTGTTGTATTTATTATATTGTAGAATTGGGTAGGTAATCCTTTGCTGGTCTCAAAAATCTCTCCCCAGGACCCTCCCTTCACTTTTTCTCTTGTTGATACGCTTCTATGCGTTACACCATGCTGCCTCCAGATGGTTCTGAAGTCAGAGTGAGTGTGCATGAGGCACAGGTAGGGGCACATAAAGTTATGTTGAAGGGATTTGTAGAGCTCTCGAATACCCGAAGGGGTCTTGTTGCTAAGCTCACTCTAACACACCTATTAGTTATTAAAAAGCCAACTTTTAAGGTCATTTCTAAATGAAGTCAGGGAGGGTAAAGCCCTAATATATGCAGGAAGGTTGTTCCAAAACTTGGTCGTTCCTGCGACAAAACTCCGACCGCCCCAGTTTGTCCTGCGAAATCTGGGAACCAGCATCTTCTTAGCTCCAGATGAGCGCAGGAGTCTACTGGGTTCGTACCAGTCAGACAGGTCTAAGAAACTCGGGACCTGTGTCGTGTAGGGCCTTACGGGCTATACAAATGGCCTTGAATTGAATACGGCTTCTGACTGACAACCAGTGGAGCTTGTAGATTTCCAGGGGAACTGATTGAAATTTAGGCAGACCCAAGAGCAGCCTAGCTGCTGCGTTTTGCAGGATCTGAAGTATTTTTAAGTGTTGTTCCTGCAAACTTACAAACACTTCATTACAATAGTCTAGCTTAGCCAGAATTAAAGCTGTGATAACTTTATTTTAGTGTTATCTACAATAAGAGGAAGAATTTTTTTTAATCATCCTCAGGGTAAAGGAAACCGAGGTGACAACAGCGCTAACCTCGCTTCCAAAATTCAGTTTGTTGTCAATGACAACTCTCAAGTTCTTTGCCTTAGTTACGGGAATGGGGGGGGGTGGGGGTTTAGGGCGGGGAGATCCAAATTCCTCTGGCCACCAGGATGGGGCCCAATCAGGGGAAAGGTTTTCAAACAAAATGACATCAGTCTTTTTTGAGTTCATGGCAATGTTTATTCATCCATAGGCTGATCGTTCGCATACAGTCATGAAATTGGGTGCAGATATTGGTGTCGTAGACAGATGACAATTTGTGTCTCATCGGCATATGACGTAAGGGAGGAACCTATCGTTTTAATCACTGAAGCAAGCCCTGTTGCATACATTTTAAATAGAGTTGGACTAAGCGAGGATCCCCGAAAAGGAAGGGAGAAAAAGGTGGAGACATATTGGTCCAGGGCAACCATTTGAACTCTGTCAGAAAGGAACTAGGTCATCAGAGCCAGGGCCTTATCTTTGATACCTATTTCTCTAAGACAGTTGATCAGCAACTTATGTTCGACCGTAGCTAAGGCCGCGGACAAGTCCAGGAGCATGAGAGCAGCCGCTCCTCCCCTGTCAAGGGCGGCTCTAATCTCCTCCGTGGACTTAATCAAGGCGGTCTCTGTACTGGGTTCTGATCTGAACCCAAATTGAGTTGGGTCCAGGAGGTGCTGGCTTGAACAAACTGGGCATTCACCTCTTTCTTCGCCAGTTTAGCAGGGAGAGGGAGACGAGAGAGAGATCTGCTGTGTTTAGACTAGGCTTTTTATGAGCGGATGGATGGAAGCTATCTTCCATGCCGTGCTAAACATAGAATTGAAGACAGCGGAGAGATTAGGGGCTATTAACGCTGGGATTAGCTTCCAAACCGAAGGGGGCAGGGATCTAAAGGAGATCCAGGCTGGGAAGCTATGATCATTTTGCCTATTAACTCCGGCACGACTGGTGAAAATTCATTAAAGGTCATCTGAGTTGAAAGTGCCTCCAAGATTTCAGCTGTGATGTCTGATATTTTTTGAAGCTTTGAAGTCTGAATATATTTTATCAACTTTGTTCCTAAAACAATAGCCCAGTGTGTCAGAAAGATTGACTGGAATTATTAGATTTGCTGCCTGGGTGTTTGGGGAGCTTGGAGAAGAGCTCCTCTGTGTAGTTTTGTGCTGACTCACTGTGTTGAGTTTAATAGGAGCTTTTCTCTTTCATCAGTAAAAGTTTATAATTGGACAACGCGGCTTTGAAAGAGTCTTTGTCCAAACTGTCATAGTGTGAGCGCGGTAACCTTTCCTGTCTCCAGCAATTTTGTTTTTCTCTTCTTAGTGCTTCCGTAAACCAGGGCGCTGAAGGTTTACTCTTATGCGCAGAGCAGGACTTATATGGAGCTAACCTGGTGAAGGCCGAGTTTAACCAATTGCCGTAGTCTAAGCCGGCTCGTTCAGTAGGTACAGGGCATGGCCAGGGGTGTCTTGCAGGGTCTGGAATCCTTTTCCCTGTCCAGTACAAGCTGGACACATAAGTGTGCATCAAGCAGCATCCCTGCAGGTCACGGCTGGTACTCACGGAGTATGGCCGCAGACCGTGCACCGGGGGTAATGGGTCCAGGCATACTGTGCACAGGGAGTGGACGAAGGCGATGCCCTCTGCCAACAGAGGGGAAGTAAAGTCAAATTCCAGGCAGCAGTTAAGATATACTATTCTGAAACCCTAAAGAAGAAGTGATGAAGTGTCCTTACTGGATGTTATGAGTTTCTACTTCGTACATTAAATACAAACTATTATACATGTGACTCAAAAAATGATCCAAGTAATTACCGCGTCATAGCGGTGTTAGATGCTCACGCAAAGGGTTTTCTCCTTAAAACTGGTTTCCGGAGCTGGAAAGCTAGGTTCAATAAAAACGCTTTATTAATTTCTCCGCCCACTGGCTTTTGTAAAGGTTTCCCCAGCATGGACATTACAATCTTATCGGCATCACCAAATATGGTAAATTTTTTGCGCGGTCGAGTCCGCATCAGCATCTCAGAGGGTTGAGCGCCTGCGATTATGGAGAAAATGACAATCCTGTGGACAGAGAGGGCGCCCTAATACTGATCACAGATTCCCATAAAGACACCTGGGTAAGGATGAAACTCTCGAATAATGGAACACTTTCTCTAAAGTACAGACAGTCGTGTGCTCAGACAGAGCTATGTTTTGGTCTCACTACTATTGTGTCTTTGTTCATCTGACTGTGCCCCCAAAACTTGAATTATGTAGTCACTCATGCACTTAAATTGGGGAACGCTCAGCTAAATAGGCTTACCGGTGTGGGCAACTTCTATTTAATCCACCCCCTGCTCCCTCACTACCTGGGAGCTTACTGGAGGTATGCAAGAGTTTTATAACAAGCAGAATGTCTTAAAAGTAAATTATTTTTTTTAAAGTTATTTTTATTAACCAAAAAAGGAAACAAAACAATTGCTTCAGGAATCTTTACATCATACATAGTGGTTATGTCAGCATACACATACATTAAGAGCAGAGCAAGTCAGACCCCCCCTAGTATCCCTCCCTCCCACCAGGCAAGCAGGGCCAGGGCCATAAATCATATAGCATAGGTTATCAACAATGTTCACATTATGGTGTGAGTTGCTCAGTTCTGTAGGCCATCCATGCCCTCCATATCTTCTCCCATTTGTGCGGGCACCCCCTACTCTGATATACTGTCTGCTCAGCTCGCTGGCACCAATCCAAATTTAGCTAAAACTAAAGTCATTTAGCTCAACAGTAAAAAAAAACAAAAAAAAAACTTTTCATGGCGTCTAAACAATACTAAATTGGAGATCACTAAATTTTGACATCTAAAATGTGACGTTGCTGTTGCAGGCGGATTGCATCACTTTGGTTGGTTATATGGAGGATTGGCGACGGGCAATGCTCCAACATGAGGAACAGTGGGTTTATGTTTTGTGAAGGATGGGCCGGCATTGAATATTGGAAAGAGATGTGCTTTTAAGAACTTGTGTGATGATACAGGAGCAAGGACATTGGCAGGAAGAGGGAAACTCCGCAAGAAGCTTTGGAGTTACCACATCCCTGCTGATGCCTTTGCTAAATGTTTTTTGATGTATACGTTTTTATTGGCATTTTCATAATCACGACACCAATACGGCCATACTTAGAAAAACACAATATTTCAACAATGAAACACCACTTGCAACTTCCCCTCCCCCCTTTGGCTTTAACATAGTCACATGATGTGTGTTTACTGTGCAGAGTTGGCGGCTCCCATGGCAGAACAAAAAGTAAAGGTTCGAGGATAACCATTGCAGGGCTTCCGACAGGGGTCATCTTACAATCCCCATTGTGACCAAGCCATCCCTGCATCCGCAGCAGCTCACGCTTCTAAGGAGGCAACAGTTCGGAGGGCATCGCCGCCCAGGCCTGCTGGTCATCTGCCAGTCTATTGTCCCTCCGCATTCTGTGCACGTGGCACTCCTCAGCATTCACCCACTCGGCCATGTCTCTTAGCCAGTCAGTCATTTTCGGCGCAGTCGGGACAACCACCCTACAGCAATTCTGCGCTTTGCCAACACCAGTCCCAAGACAAGAAACTTTCTACTTAATTTCTTCTTTCTCTTAAAGGAGATTCGCCCCAGCAGACACTGACCTACTCCTCTAGGGACTGTCCACCCCGAGCCCGCACCCAAGGATGCGGGATATGCCGTCCAGTATTCAACTATATGCGGACACCCTCAAAACATATGCAGAAAATCCGCTCCCAGTCCCCTGCAGTGGGGGCACCTGGAAGAGCGTGCCGGGTATATAGCATGGCGCCCACTAGGGGTAAGAGAAACCTGACGCACCACATTATATTGCAGCAGTTTAAACCGTGCATTGGTGGACGTGGATTTCACTCCCTCATATATTCCCTCCCAGTCTTTCGCCGAGACTGGCACCTCCAAAATCTCTGGCCATTTGACCTGTACTGATAGCTCAGCCAAGGTAGCGTCATCCCTCAGAGCCCTGTAGATATGGGAGATCAGCTTTCTACCACCTGCCGTAGCCAACAGTGTTTCCAAAGTGTGGGATGTCTGCGGGAATGACGGGAAATGACGGCCATATGCCAGGCACAGGCGCCACTATTTTAGCGAGCTGAAGGAATCGTCCTGTTACAAGTTAAAACATATCAGTGATGTCTGCAAGGTCGGGCGCAAAGTGAGTTCTCTTCAGCACTATCTTGACCGCCCTCTCCCATGCCCCACACACCTGTCTGACAACATGAGGTAAAGTAATCGGGGCTCTTGTCCCCATCATCAATAACTCGAGCAATGGAACCCCATTGCAGGTGCCCCTCAGCAGTCCGTGTTCCCTAGTCTCTTGGCCGCCCAACTGGAGGACCACATGCTGCAGTTGCGCTGCGAGATAGTAAAGCTCCAGGCAGGGCAACTCAAGACCTCCCTTTCCCTAGGGGCGCTTGAGTGTAGCCAAACAAACTCTATCCCTCCCACTGGCCCATAACAGTTCCACTATCAACCCATCGAGGTCCAGAAAGAACTACCTATGGATTTCAAATAGAGTCCCCTGGAAAATTTACAGGCAGCGGGGTAGTATTATCATCTTCATCAATGCCAGCTTCCCCATCAGGGAGAAGTCAAGGGTATTCCAGAATTTTACTGTAGGCCTCAATCCATCAATCAGTCTACCTATATTTACTGCTTCAAACTCCCCGGCCCCATGCACAACACAACACTTATCCCCAGATATCTTACCATCTCACGGGAGATCCAGCCGTGGAAAGTCCTGCACCTGCCGACCCACCAGCAGCCCCAATGGGAACAGCTTTGATTTAGTGTGATTCACAAGTACCCCGGTAAGTTCACCAAACTCAACGAGGACCGCCAACATGATAGGGACTGGAAAAGATGGATAGCGCAAGTATAGTAAAGCATCGTCGGCATATAGGGAAACCACATGAGTGGTCTCCCCGATACGTATCCCCCACCTATTCAACATCTCGTAATCGGCAAGCCAAGGGCTCCATTGCTACGGCGAACAGCAGGGGCGACAGGAGGCACCCCTGCCAAGTCCCTCGGCTCAGTGCAAAACCCCTCGACACCATTCCCCCACCGCACTCTCATCAAAGGGGTACAATATAACAGTTGCACCCATTTCATGTAGGTCCCTCTAAAACCAACCGTGCACAGTAACGCCCAAAGAAACTCCCATGACGGGGAATCAAATGCTTGCTCAATGTCCAGTAGTGCGAGCGCGTACTGGTCGTCCTCTAGGATCAGGGAGCGCATCACCAAGGACAGTTTCCTCAAGTTACAAAGGATATTCCTGCGTGGGATGAACCCGCATTGTTCTTCTGTGATCAGTTGGGGCAGGTCCTCTAACAATCATGTGGCCAATATTTTACTAAGTATTTTCACATCTACATTAAGCATCGACAAAGGGTGATAGGAGGTCACCACCGTGCCATCCCTGCCAGGCTTGGGAAGCATAACTATAAGCGCCTTCTGCCTAGTGGCTGTGAGCACCCCCTTTCTGTATGCTTCATTATATGCCTCCAGTAGCCAATCGACTATTCCCCCACCCTGCATTGATAAAATTCGGCTGGCAAGCCGTTCCCTCCTGGGGCCTTGGCTGTCTTCAAAGCCCTTACTGCTGCAATAATTTCTTCCTTAGTGTTGGGGGCGTCCAAACCGTCCCTCCCCTTCCGTGACAGAGAGGCCATCTGTATGTTGGCTACGTAGTTAACCCTTGCCCAAGTTACACCATCAGGTGGTGCCTTGTACACCCCCTGCAAACGTAATGCAAATACCTTGGTGATGTCACGTTGCATATTCACAATGCGTCCCTGCGCGTCTCGAACACCCACTATAGGCGAGCAGCGAGTTTCGCCTCGGATGAGCGTGGCAAGCATTCTGCTAGCTTTGTCCATTTCCACATGGAGATGCGGTCTAGAATTGGAGCGGACAAATGTATCTAACCTGTTCCAAGTCTCTAGCAGCTCCCGTTTACACTCCTTTCATTCAAGCAATCCGCTCCATGATACTAAGGATCGAGATAGTTCTCGCTTGACACCATATGTGACCTTCAAGTATTCTCCACGCATCACTACTTTAATTGCATCCCATTCCAAAGTTCTCGTGGTCGCGCTACCCCGCTTTTCAGCAAAGTAGCGCTTAATGATTTCCGTCACATTACCCGCAAACACCAGGTCCGACAGTGCATCCACTCGCATCCTCCATAACGGCACCCCAGGTGCGTCCCTGTTCATTCAGAAAGAGACTAGCAGTGGCGAATGATCAGACAGACAGCGCGCAAACATGAAGCATTTTCCACACACTGCATCATGACACCCGATAGCAAACAATAGTCTATGCGGGCTTTGTGTCCTGGTAGTAAGAACATAGCAGGAGTAAGTTCTAGTCTGTGGGAAGTGCACCCTGTATACATCCTGCAGTCCCAATCCCCGCATCAGGTACTGAAGAGCGATCGTCATTGCAGGCTTGGTGTCTGTCCAGGGGGGGGGGGGGGATGGGGGAGTGACTATCTCGCCATTCAGCACACAATTCAGGTCACCAGTCAGCATTATTTCTGGGCCCACATGCTCCAGGGCCGCACTCAAAACGGATTTAAAAAACCCTGAATCATCAACATTGGGGGCATATACATTCACCAAGCAGACATCCTGTGCGTCCAGTGCCCCAGAGACGATCGTATAGCGACCCTCGGGATTTAGATCCACCCTCTCGCCACAAAGGGTCCATCAAAGTCCCCCTGGCATGAGTATGATGTTGTAAAGAGTTGCCCCTGCCACCTGCGCCGTGGGCGCCGAACGCATGTTCCCCATGTGTGGGTCTCTGGTAGGAAGGCCACGGAAAACCCCATCTCAGCGGAGGTAGGAGTAAATCCTTTGACTTTCATTAGGCCGGCCCAGTCCCCGAACACTCCAGGCCACGAATTTCCATCCAGTAGCCATAACAAGCTGAAGTCATGTGCGCCAACGTCCCACCACGCTCCCCCCAGACACCGCACCAACCACCCCAAACATGCACTGCAGCATATATTCAGAAGTAATAGAGAGCCAGACTCCCTCAATCACCCAATCAAACACTTGGGCCCAAAACAACTGGCAACCCCCCCCCCCCCACACAGGCTGGCCTTTACTGTTCCATATTTTATGAATGGGATACACTGTATGATTTTAATGATGTAAAGTATATTCAATTCATACAAATCATTGAGAAAACATGAAAATCCCTGTTAAAGATTCTACTGGAGGGACATTCTTACTATTGAAGATTTTAAAAATTCTCCCTCCCCGTTAGGTTTAGCTAAATATCCCCAACTCAACTCCATTAACTGCTCATTACCCACTAGCAGGCTCAGGGGTGTAGAGTTATCAGTAAGACCGAGGGGGGGGGGGCTTCAGATTTTCCGACAATCACGCGGACATCTCATGTTCACTATGATGTGAGAAGCAGCGCACGAGGGGGTTTAAGGGCCAATGGAAAGGAGTGCGGATTGTGAGGGGGTACTTAACACACAGTATTTTATTAAATACCCAAGTTTAAGACCACAAAACAGAAGAGTGTATGTGTGCTTTTGTCTGAGTAGTTAAACATCCCAGGTGAAATCCGATGGACACCTTAAAACACCGGACTGAAAGCTCCTGTACCCAAATATTTACAAAATGATAAGATTTATTAGGGTGGTGTAACACCCCAAACACTCCCCCCTGAAGCTACGCCCGAGTAAGCTGCTACTAGCTGGATGCTGAGGCATCCAGATGTTTACGACACCATTCAAGCTGCATTTAAAAGGCTTAGTGCCATCTTCTGCTAGTGAGCTGAACTGCAGCATCTTTTATCTTCAGTATAATTTATGTGCTGACATCTATAGGTTGACGGTGGTACTGCAGCCTTCCAAATGCATTTAATATGGTAACATACCTATTGCTTGTGGTGTGAGCCACGGCAACCTTCATCATCAGTTTAAATTATGAAGGAAATGTGTATATTGAGACTGGTAATTTTTATACTTACAAATGCATTCAATTTGTTTACATATATTATTCCTTGTGAGTGCTGATGTAGCAGTATACATAATCTAAATATTTCTGTGCTGGCCTCTAGAGGTTGACAATTGTACTGCAGGCTTGAACCTAAACCTGCTGCCTGTCATGTGATCTACTTGTGACTGCTATGATAGACTTCACACTCAGTGTATTGTGTGCAAGGACATGGAGGTTGGCAGTGCGAGGACCACCTTTTTGCAGCATTTATTGTCCAGAAGAACAAATTATTAATATGGAAAATGTAATACATTGACAGTGACATTTAAAGCACAGGAAATGTAAAGCAGTGAAAATGTTAGGGTTCAGGGACAGTGTGTAGTGTTAAGGCAGGGCTGCGGGCCTAGGGTGAGGATATGGTTAGGGCTTGGGATTAGGTTTAAAATAGGATTAGAGTTTAGAAAACCTTCTCAGCGCGTTCCAGTTAAGTTTTTTTCTATGCATTCAAACAGGCGGAATGCTGAAGAACCTTCCAACATGGAGTCCCATGTCTAGCAGCGGCGGTGGAGAGTCTTCTTGCAGAGACGAGTTTTGAGCTGTGCTGTAAGCGTGTATTCAACGGTTGTGACGAGGTGTGTTGAGTTGTAAGACTCTAGCAGGGCAGGACTTGAACAAGGGCGCGCTGGGCTCAGGCCTGGGGCGCCAATATTCCCAAGGACCTGCCTGACTTAATGCCATGCAAACAGCAGCTCTTCCATCCCACTTGGACTCAGTCGGGTCCCACTAAAGACTTTGCAATCAGCCCTTAATGCGCCTCAGTGCAATGGTTATCACCCTGTCAACCCCCTATCCTACCCTCATCTTCCTCACACCTCCTACCTTAACACCACACAGACCCCTCGCCCCCACCCCCACAACAAACACCAAATGTTCTTTCCGCCCAGGGCGCTGTCCCGGTCAATCAGATTTAGACTCTAGTATATAGTTGTGACGATAACTACAGCTCCTCTTCGTGTTCTTTTAGTGCTTGGAGATCTGAGAAGACCCCATTCACTAAGCAGAAAACCCGTCGCCAAAGATATGCAGATTATTCGATAATGGTGCAGTACAGGAGGGGGTGTAGTACGGGAGGGGTGCGGCGAGAGGAGCAGACAGAAGACAGTGTTCCAACCTTGGAGGCACAAGAAATAAATGAGTTCATAGGGCCCCCGGGGGCCCAGAAACAAACACGGGCACTCAGAGCAGGGGCGTGAGATAAATGAGAGCAGATCGCCCCCAGGGGCCTGGAACACACACTGCGGCTCGGCGCTGCACCAACTGCCGAGGCCTGACTTTGACCACGGTGCAGCGACGGCAGCCATGATGGATGCGCTGGCGACACCGCCAGGGCTGCGGGAGGCTGGGCACCATCGCACATAGGCTGGAAAAAGGAAGCTTCAACCCCCCTTTACCGGGGCTCCTAGGGAGCAACGAGACAGAAAAAAAACACTATTTATTCTTCGCTGGTGCGATGGGCCAAAGACGAGTACAGCCAAGCTTGAAAATACTGTCTTTGGTCTGAGAGGAACGGTCACTAAATTATTCGTAGAACCCAGACCATAGAAGTAGGGATCTAGGATTTAAGTTTTTTTAAAATTAATTTTAAATATATTTTCATCTTTATTTCCCATATTTTCCTTATTTGTTTTCTATCCATATTTATTTTTAATTTGTCAAAATATTACGCTGCAACTAGTATATTTTCACATTTGACTGCTAAGGGCATCCTTGTATCTCAATGTCTCAGTGCATTTTTACTGTGTCTCTTAGTCTGAATAAAACAACATATCTCTTTAAGCTCCATTAGGAAATAAAGTTACTCTTACAACCTTGTATACTTTCAGGATTATTGGAGGCAGGGAAAGGCCCTGAAAATAATATCACATTTCTGTACTTCTCCATTTTTAAAAGTAAAAAGACAGGGAATCAGATTGTTCCCATCTGTGTTTATGTGTAAAAAGCAGTATATACTGAAGCCTGAGTGACTTGCATATGATCAGGGTTCTCGGTTTCATGGTATTTATTTTTTGGACATTTCCCTCTGTATTTATCCGTATTTCATTTTTGTCTATTTTATCTGCATTTATTCAGATTTATTTTGTGCTTAGTGTAAAAAAAATGACGCTGTAATGTGTATATGTCCACATTTATTTAACCGAAAAATGTTCCTCATGCTTGAATGGCCAATGGATTTTAGCAGCTTACAGTAACATCCAGTCATTTGAAACGGATTGCACTGTAGAACAGCTTAGACAGCGGCCCTGCTGCAGTTATTAAAGCTTCATTAGTAATTATTTCTACATTTTATGTCAATGTGTACAGCTATGACCTAGCACTCGCGATTGACAGCAGGGAGTATCCTCCAAAAGAAAACCTATTTTCAGTATTTACCGGTGTTTAAAAATAAATACAGACCGGAAAATAGATGGTTTTCTGTCTGTATTTATCTGTAAAAATCAGTAAAAACCGAAAACTGGGCACCTTACATAGGATTGTCACTCAGGAGGCTGATGCCATGGTCGGGCCCCTTGGTATCACAGTCCATGGTCTCGGGGACCGGGCACCCCGGAGCCCTAAGGGCCCAACCAGTGATTGCATTTATTTTAAGATGATGCGGGTCTTGTCCTTGTACCTCTTCCACCTCCAGTCCATTTTTATCTCATGATTTCCTCTCTTACTTTTCCCTTTTACACTCCCTCTCGGCCTCTTTTTTTTAATCCTTGTTTACATTACCTTTAAGTCTTTCTCCTTTCATCTTTCTGACATTATCCCGTTCCACCCTCATAACTCTCGCTTTTCTTCCTCTCACGGTTTAACTCAAACCCCTCTTGCTCTTCCTTGATTTCCGCTCTCCAGCCCCATCTTCCCTCTCCCCCTCCCCTCTTCTTCCACCCCCTTGCTTAAGCTCTCCTCCTTCCTCCGGTGTTCGCCACCTCTCACGCCCTCCTCCCAGCGCCTACGTCCGCCCCGTCTCCCGGGGACAGAGAAGGCGCTTCAAGTATTCACCGCTTTTGTCTTTCCGAGAGTCTGATGCACCGGGTGGGAGAGGAGGGCTGCGCCTTTGAACTCCACCTGTCAATCACCAGGAGAGTGGGCGGGAAGGTGTACGCGACCGGAAGAGGTTGGACCACGTTAAGTGAACTCAGCAGTGTGCCTAGCTGACAACAAGCGCTCGTTTACTCAAGGCTGGAGCGTTTAAATGGCAGCTTCAGGGTGCAGGGGGGCAATTTGGGGCCTCTGTGAGTTAGAAACACGCATCCAGGAGAATGACGTCCCTGAAACCGCAAATATCAATGAATGCATGTTCTTGCATTCAGAAAGCACGTGTACAAACTAGTTTGCCAAGGGTAACACATCTTAACCATATTGGGAAGCTGGGATTAAAAGTCACTTATGTCAGTTTCCCAAGTTTGCAGTTTTGCCACTGGGTCACATCCTGACATCACAGGCGATACTTGCAGGACAGAGATCACATGGTGAGGGGGGGGGGGGATTCAGAGACTTTCAAGCAGACTTAAAAGAGGTGCTAAAAAGCAGGTCATGAGATTTTTGGGGGAGCAGGAGAGAGTTTTTGGAGGATCAGAGAGAAATATGGCTGAGTTTTACTGCTCTCGCAGTGCAGACCGTGAAAGTAAGGCTTCCCAAGGGGGCTCTTCTAGTCCGAGGGCCAGCAGTATCAGGCAGGAGTACCCTCAAAAGTATGAGTGGAAATGTAGCTCCTGAACCTGTGCAGGATGATTGGGGGCCGGTCCTCTCTCCAGGTCAGAACAAAAGGAGCGGCAAAGGCATCCAGAGCGGGCTCCGGGGCCACAGCGGACCAATGGAGGGAGAACCAGGTGTGTAGAAATGTAGGAAAGGCTTCAGAGTCACAGGCTGTCACATTCGGCCGTACAGGCGGATGCGGGCGTTCTCTAATCAATCAGGCAGTATTTCTTAAGCGCGACTATTCACCCGAAGGGTATCCAGGCGCTGTGGTCTCGTGGGACTTAGTCAAAGAGCCAGGTCGTGAGTCCCTTTCTGAAGTCCACGAGAGAGGGAGACGTTCTCAGATGTAGGGGTAGGGCGTTCCAGGACTTGGCGGCGAGGTAGGAGAAGGAACAACCTCCACTGTGGCTTCGAAGGATGCGGGGAGTGTGCGCGAGTGCGTAGGAGCGCAGGTGTCTGGCGGGTCGGTACTGGAAGTCAGTCCAGGTAAAATGCTTGCCTGTGTCCCTGCTTTCTTGTAATCTGGGAGGGGTGGGGGGTGAGGACAGGGAGAATTTCCTTCAGCATCTGAAGATGTTAGGTACCAGTTGATGGAACTTGAACCGTGCCGAAAAGGAAGTCTGGTGTCCAACAATGAGGCCAAAAGACTGACCTCAAGACCTGGCTCTTCGGAATAACTCAGCATTTAGTCTGATCCGCTGCACCCCTCCACAGCGCCTGGAGACCCTCACTGGTGAGTAGCCATGCTTTACAATCCCCAATTGATTGATGAGTGGCAGTGTAAGTGTATATACAGAGAGGAGTGGAAGTTGAAAGTTATTTGCATAAGTTAATTAAAACCATTGCTTTACAATAAAATAGCATTTAAAAAGAAACCATTGTTCATAAAGATTAAAGGTTCTAGTATGGTGCAATTGGTGTGTGCTATCAATTGATTCGGGGCTTATTTTCATGTTTGTAATTGACCGTTACTCTGCAACCGGCCCCATATGGGTGTGTCACCCGTCTGGATCTTCGAATTTCCAAATCTTCTTTCCTTTTCGTTCCCCACGTTGGTACTATTTCTCTTATAAAGTGCTTGTGTTTTGCGAGTTAGTGGGAAATTATAACAGATTTTTATTTGTTAAAGTGCAAATGTTATGTGCCATCTTGTGACTCTGGCTTATTCTCAAGATTACTTTTGACCGTTGCGCTGCGTCCGGCCCCCGGTGAAGGATGTCACCCGTCTGGCTCATCAGTTGTCCCAAATCCCAATCTTCCTTCCTTTTTGATCTCCTCAGGCACCACTTTTACTGTCGTTGGTCCTAGGACTCTTATAAAGTGCTTGCGGATATGCACTGCAGTTTTATGACAATTTAGAGCTAACCTTTCTTTGGGTGAAACAGTTGGAGGTCTCTGGTCTCACTTGCTGCATCCAAGGCTGGGTCCACGTTCTTTCAGGGTCCTGTATTTAAAGTAATCCAGGATCAGCCTTTGGACTATACGAGGGCTTGGTCGAGGGCCTGTGTGGGGCTGAATAGCGTCCCTGATAGACTGTACAAATCTTCCACAGAGGGCCAGGATGTGAGGTTCCTTTCGAGTGAGACATATTGCTGAGGCCTCGAGGCAGGTGCTTACTTTTTCACTCAGGCATAGTTCCCTAAGAAGGATTCTCCTTTCGGTTGCTAAGGCCGGGCAACAGCACAGAAGGTGTAGCCATGATTCTCGTTTGTAATCACACAGTCAACATGCTCCTCCTGTATTTTGGTTTGCCCAGGCCCGGCTGAATTCCGCTATTGGCACTGCCAGCAATCGCATGTACATAATCTCTCTTCCGATTTTGGGGTTCAGCGGGCGGAGAGGTACGGCTGAGGTTTGTTTACCAAGTACGAGTCATTCAGCGGGGCCAGGAAAGGTAGTGCTTTTAATGTTGCCTGGTCTTGCAGTAACGAAGCTAGTTGGACTTGTTTGTTGATGCACTTTTTCCAAATAGCATATGAAATGCGAGGCAAAGCGGGTGCTGGTTTGTTTATTTCAGTGAAGACCAGGGCTCTCTTAAGATGCGTATTCCATGGAGAGCCAGTTTTTTCAACTATATCTCTGAGGCAGCTCTTTAAGGATTCCCCCAGGGATTTCAGAGAGGAGTGGCAGTGTAAGAGTATACACAGAGAGGAGTGGCAGTGTAAGAGTATACACAGAGAGGAGTGGCAGTGTAAGAGTATACACAGAGAGGAGTGGCAGTGTAAGAGTATACACAGAGAGGAGTGGCAGTGTAAGAGTATACACAGAGAGGAGTGGCAGTGTAAGAGTATACACAGAGAGGAGTGACAGTATAAGAGTGCACACAGAGAGGAGTGGAAGAGTAAGAGTATACACAGAGAGGAGTGGCAGTGTAAGAGTATACACAGAGAGGAGTGGCAGTGTAAGAGTATACACAGAGAGGAGTGGCAGTGTAAGAGTATACACAGAGAGGAGTGGCAGTGTAAGAGTATATACAGAGAGGAGTGGCAGTGTAAGAGTATATACAGAGAGGAGTGGCAGTGTAAGAGTATACACAGAGAGGAGTGGCAGTGTAAGAGTGCACACAGAGAGGAGTGGAAGAGTAAGAGTATACACAGAGAGGAGTGACAGTGTAAGAGTATACACAGAGAGGAGTGGCAGAGTAAGAGTGTACACAGAGGAGTGGCAGTGTAAGAGTATACACAGAGAGGAGTGGCAGTGTAAGAGTATACACAGAGAGGAGTGGCAGTGTAAGTGCACACAGAGAGGAGTGGAAGAGTAAGAGTACACACAGAGGAGTGGCAGTGTAAGAGTATACACAGAGAGGAGTGGCAGAGTAAGAGTGTACACAGAGGAGTGGCAGTGTAAGAGTATACACAGAGTGGCAGTGTAAGAGTATACACAGAGAGGAGTGGCAGTGTAAGAGTATACACAGAGAGGAGTGGCAGTGTAAGAGTATACACAGAGAGGAGTGACAGTGTAAGAGTGCACACAGAGAGGAGTGGAAGAGTAAGAGTATATACAGAGAGGAGTGGCAGTGTAAGAGTATATACAGAGAGGAGTGGCAGTGTAAGAGTATACACAGAGGAGTGGCAGTGTAAGAGTATACACAGAGAGGAGTGGAAGAGTAAGAGTATACACAGAGGAGTGACAGTGTAAGAGTATACACAGAGGAGTGGCAGAGTAAGAGTGTACACAGAGGAGTGGCAGTGTAAGAGTATACACAGAGAGGAGTGGCAGTGTAAGTATACACAGAGAGGAGTGGAAGAGTAAGAGTATACACAGAGAGGAGTGACAGTGGAAGAGTATACACAGAGAGGAGTGGCAGTGTAAGAGTATATACAGAGAGGAGTGGCAGTGTAAGAGTATACACAGAGAGGAGTGGCAGTGTAAGAGTGCACACAGAGAGGAGTGACAGTGGAAGAGTATACACAGAGGAGTGGCAGAGTAAGAGTACACACAGAGAGGAGTGGCAGTGTAAGAGAGTACACACAGAGAGGAGTGGCAGTGTAAGAGTATACACAGAGAGGAGTGGCAGTGTAAGAGTATACACAGAGAGGAGTGGCAGTGTAAGTATACACAGAGAGGAGTGGCAGTGTAAGTATACACAGAGAGGAGTGGCAGTGTAAGTATACACAGAGAGGAGTGGCAGTGCAAGTATACACAGAGAGGAGTGGCAGTGTAAGAGTGCACACAGAGGAGTGGAAGAGTAAGAGTATACACAGAGCGGAGTGGGAGAGTAAGAGTGTACACAGAGGAGTGGCAGTGTAAGAGTATACACAGAGAGGAGTGGCAGTGTAAGAGTATACACAGAGAGGAGTGGCAGTGTAAGAGTATACACAGAGGAGTGGCTGAGTAAGAGTGTACACAGAGAGGAGTGGCAGTGTAAGAGTATACACAGAGAGGAGTGGTAGAGTAAGAGTATACTTCGAGAGGAGTCACAGAGTAAGAGTATACACAAAGGAGTGGCAGAGTAAGAGTATAAACTGAGAGGAGTGGCAGAATAAGAATATAAACAAAGGAGTGGCACAGTAAGAGTATACACAGAGAGGAGTGGCAGTGTAAGAGTGCACACAGAGAGGAGTGGCAGTGTAAGAGTGCACACAGAGAGGAGTGACAGTGGAAGAGTATACACAGAGGAGTGGCAGAGTAAGAGTACACACAGAGAGGAGTGGCAGTGTAAGAGAGTACACAGAGAGGAGTGGCAGTGTAAGAGTATACACAGAGAGGAGTGGCAGTGTAAGAGTATACACAGAGAGGAGTGGCAGTGTAAGTATACACAGAGAGGAGTGGCAGTGTAAGTATACACAGAGAGGAGTGGCAGTGCAAGTATACACAGAGAGGAGTGGCAGTGTAAGAGTGCACACAGAGGAGTGGAAGAGTAAGAGTATACACAGAGAGGAGTGGGAGAGTAAGAGTGTACACAGAGGAGTGGCAGTGTAAGAGTATACACAGAGGAGTGGCAGAGTAAGAGTGTACACAGAGAGGAGTGGCAGTGTAAGAGTATACACAGAGAGGAGTGGTAGAGTAAGAGTATACACAGAGAGGAGTGGAAGAGTAAGAGTATATACAGAGAGGAGTGGCAGTGTAAGAATATACACAGAGAGGAGTGGCAGTGTAAGAGTATACACAGAGAGGAGTGGCAGTGTAAGAGTATACACAGAGAGGAGTGGTAGAGTAAGAGTATACACAGAGAGGAGTGGCAGTGTAAGAGTATACACAGAGAGGAGTGGCAGTGTAAGAGTATACACAGAGAGGAGTGACAGTGTAAGAGTATATACAGAGAGGAGTGGCAGTGTAAGAGTATATACAGAGAGGAGTGGCAGTGTAAGAGTATACACAGAGAGGAGTCACAGAGTAAGAGTATACACAAAGGAGTGGCAGAGTAAGAGTATAAACTGAGAGGAGTCACAGAGTAAGAGTATACTCCGAGAGGAGTCACACAGTAAGAGTATACTCCGAGAGGAGTCACAGAGTAAGAGTATACTCCGAGAGGAGTCACAGAGAGGAGTGGCAGTGTAAGAATGTACACAGAGAGGAGTGGCAGTGTAAGAGTATACACAGAGAGGAGTGGCAGTGTAAGAGTATACACAGAGAGGAGTGGTAGAGTAAGAGTATACACAAAGGAGTGGCAGAGTAAGAGTATAAACTGAGAGGAGTCACAGAGTAAGAGTATACTCCGAGAGGAGTCACACAGTAAGAGTATACTCCGAGAGGAGTCACAGAGTAAGAGTATACTCCGAGAGGAGTCACAGATTAAGAGTATACTCAGAGAGGAGTCACACAGTAAGAGTATACTCCGAGAGGAGTCACACAGTAAGAGTATACTCCGAGAGGAGTCACAGAGTAAGAGTATACTCCGAGAGGAGTCACAGAGTAAGAGTATACTCCGAGAGGAGTCACACAGTAAGAGTATACTTAGAGAAGAGTGGAAGAGTAAGAAGTATACACATACGGGCGTGGCAGACAGACAGAAGTAGTCACAGACAGACCGCCTCATCAGGGTTCACTTCTCACAGTGCCGTCAGTGCCCGCACCTACACCTCCCTCTCACTGAGTGCCAGGCCCTCTGCCAGCTGAGCCCCGCCGCTCTCCTCAATTGGGGAGCGCAATCAAGGCACAGCACTATGTTTACACATCCAGGAGTCACCTGGGAGAATGCTTTTCAGTTCCACTGACTCGGGCGCCTCTCTGGGGACCAGTGTGCTGAGCGCGAGCGCACACCTGTCCCCAACCATTAGGGCTGCTGAAGGGAATCTCCTAGAACAGGTATAACCCGCTGGGTGGCACTCTTTGTATCCTCATGAAAAGATTAGAGAGTCGTCTCAAAGACAGTCTTGCACACAGCTGGGTATATTTACACTGGTAGAGATAGAGATTGCCATAAAAACAGGGGCACAGGTGGGTAGACATGCAGACAAACAGCCATACAGACAGGCAAGATAGCCCCAGAGGGGAAGGCACAGCTACACAAAGAGGATAATAGGTACAGAGAGAGAGACCGCCGTACAGCACGTGGGTAGATTGATGGGCAGGGAGAGACAGCAGCGTGGCCAACCGTCCATCCATTTCAGAGATGGCTCTTGTCCCGTTGCCCGCCCATTGTCCCGCATTTTGCGTACGCACCACATTTAGGTTCTCACAGGACAAACAACTTTCACTCTTCCAACCCTTTATGGACTGTGAAAGAGATACCTATTGGTGCCTGGGAGGGGGTAGCAGCGGCACAGCAGGGGGTAGCGACGGCACAGCAGGGGGTAGCGACGGCACAGCAGGGGGTAGCGGCGGCACAGCAGGGGGTAGCGGCGGCACAGCAGGGGGTAGCGGCGGCACAGCAGGGGGTAGCGGCGGCACAGCAGAGGGTAGCGGCGGCACAGGAGGGGGTAGCCGCGGCACAGGAGGGGGTAGCCGCGGCACAGGAGAGGGTAGCCGCGGCACAGGAGAGGGGTAGCCGCGGCACAGGAGAGGGTAGCCGTGGCACAGGAGAGGGTAGCCGCGGCACAGGAGAGGGTAGCCGCGGCACAGGAGAGGGTAGCCGCGGCACAGGAGGGGGCTATCCAAGGCAGCTTCAGGAGCACGCTCAGCTGTTGAGATGTAGATCTAGCCATCAGGCAGTATTCAGTGCTGTATCTATGAATGAGAGCCATGCTGGGGACTTGTCCTGGGAGTATGCCCTTGGTGTTTACTGCTTTCATTAAGCCGGTCTTAAGACACAGGGGAAGTAATGTTTGCACGGATCAAACAGCTTGTTAAAGTAGAAGACAAGACTGTAGTACACCGATACTTGCTGCAAAGGCTATAGATTTACTACCAAATTGCATTTTGGTGAATATGCCAAAAGACTTTGCACTTCTCTACACAAGTTAATCACCAGTCCATTTTTAACCACATGCTTACTTATAATTTTACATTGATTCTGAACATCTCCAAATCTTGCCAAAATGGGAGAGGGGTGTAAGTTACTAAAGCGATTGTCCCAGAGCACACAATTTGGCTAAATGGGAGGCCGGGATTAAAAACTGTCTCCTGGTTCCGAGTTTCCAACTAGCCCAATAGACCACAACTGTGGTGGCAAGGATTCTGGTGGCAAGGCCAAGCAAGGGACTGCTCTTCCCAGGGAAATGCCAGTGTGCTGTGGGCCTGGGCAGCGTTTAATTGCATCATATTTAAGTGAAGTGGCTCAGCTGAGATTAGTTATCGATCGCTAAATCATGGCCGCTGGACCAGGCCCTGAGGCAGTAGGCGGTTACCGCAGGTCGTGTGGTAAACACCTATATTTACCATTAATGTTTCAAAGCTGAAGCCTGTTTCACTCCACTTGGATACCAGAATTGTCCATTTAGTAAACTTGTCTCTCGAAACTTGCAGCGGCGAGCAGACATGGCTTACTCCAGGAGGGGGCAAGGGGATTAGAACCCAAATACCCTATGAATGTGTAATTACATTTGATAAACTCAATATCTGGCTGAGTTTCATCTGTTAAGATGGCCTGCTTCAGAGGAGGGGATTTATAATGAAACCCCAAAAATGCGCTATGCAAGCCTTGGCCCCTGCGCTCCCAAACAAAAGTGTCCGGGTGTCTCCGCGCATGCAATGTACCGCCACTGCGCAAAGTGCCCTGAGAAGTGATAATGGAAAGCTAGCCACCCTAAGAGACGGGCATAGAGGTAACCATGACCGGACCGGCCAGCTGGGCAAGCGGGCAATACCCCGTGAGCTTGAGGCCCAGGAGGCCAGTTTTGACACTTGGAGGCCGGTTTCGGCCTCCAGGAGTGGTGGTGCGCGTTATGCGATCCCGGCAGCAGGCAACTTGAAAGAGTTGCTCTGTTCTAGCGCGCATTAGCACGTCTGCACATGGGGCTGAATTTATAATTTTTGCCAGGGCTGTTTTAAGTTCTTAGTCCGGCCCTTGAGGCAACCCTACAGACATGCAGGCACAGAAGCAGGCGGGCAGACAGAATGCCAACCTGAGAACAGGTGGTGCACAGCTCTGTAAAGAGGCGTGTGCCACAGCCAGCCCTGGAAATGAGGCTTAACAAACAGCAAATATACCACACTGGCAAGTAAACAACTTAAAGAAATGATGCACTGTGCCCTGGATCACGTGCACAGCCGAGCCTGTCGGACTGCCTTTCACCCCACCCATGGTGACGGAGGCGAACACCGGGCCTCCTGCGGTGCTGCCCCCCACCCACCGGGTAAGGCTGCCATCAGAGTCCCTTGATCAGCAGAGCTGACAGGCGCCTGTCAGTCAGACATCTAGAATTCTCTTTGTGCGGGAGAAGCAGCTCCTGGAACACAGGCCCGCATCCCCAGGCGATCGACCTGTGCTCCCAATTACAGGAGAGCTGCAGGGTCCGCATGGCAGTCGCAGGTGGGCACAACTTCTTGCAAGAGGGCAGCATGGGTGCTGCTGCTCCGAAAACCCTCACTGCGTGGTGGCTCTTATTTTCAGCATTGACTTTGACCCAGATAAAAGCGGAAATGGGAGAATGGGAGATCGGAAACACTGGTAACGGGGGAAAGACTGGCTGAAAAAGAACCTACACCATGAAGAGCGGAAGTATGGGTGCAGGAAGAAAGAGGCATGAGGTGGAATCAAGACGAGGTCACCTTGGTATTCATGAGACAAAGACAGGAAGTGCAGGAAGAAAGAGGCATGAGGTGGAATCAAGACAAGGCAGCCTTGGTATTCATGAGACAAAGAGACAGGAAGTGCAGGGTGCAGGAAGAAAGACAGGAGGTGGAGTCAAGACCTGGCAGCCTTGGTCATGAGATGGAGAGGAAGTGTGGGGTGCAGGAAGAAAGAAGGATGAGGTGGAATCAAGACCAGGCAGCCTTGGTGATGAGATGAAGTGAGGTGGAATCAAGGCCAGGCAGCCTTGGTGATGAGATGAAGTGAGGTGGAATCAAGGCCAGGCAGCCTTGGTCATGAGATGAAGAGAGGAAGTGTGGGGTGCAGGACCAAAGAAGGATGAGGTGGAATCAAGACCAGGCAGCCTTGGTCATGAGATGAAGTGAGGTGGAATCAAGGCCAGGCAGCCTTGGCCATGAGATGGGGAGAGAAAGTGTGGGGTGCAGGACCAAAGAAGGATGAGGTGGAATCAAGACCAGGCAGCCTTGGTCATGAGATGAAGTGAGGTGGAATCAAGGCCAGGCAGCCTGGGTCATGAGATGAAGTGAGGTGGAATCAGGAAGGAAGAAGGTGCAGGAAGAAAGAAGGATGAGGTGGAATCAAGACCAGGCAGCCTTGGTCATGAGATGAGGAGAGGAAGTGTGGGATGCAGGAAGAAATAAGGATGAGGTGGAATCAAGACCAGGCAGGCATGGCCATGAGATGGAGAGCAAGTGAGGTGGAATCAAGACCAGGCAGCCTTGGTCATGAGATGGAGAGGAAGTGTGGGGTGCAGGAACAAAGAAGGATGAGGTGGAATCAAGGCCAGGCAGCCTTGGTAATGAGATGAAGTGAGGTGGAATCAAGACCAGGCAGCCTTGGTCATGAGATGACGTGAGGTGGAATCAAGACCAGGCAGCCTTGGTCATGAGATGACGTGAGGTGGAATCAAGACCAGGCAGCCTTGGTCCTGAGATGATGAGAGGAAGTGTGGGGTGCAGGAACAAAGAAGGATGAGGTGGAATCAAGGCCAGGCAGCCTTGGTCATGAGATGAAGTGAGGTGGAATCAAGGCGAGGCAGCCTTGGGCATGATATGAAGTGAGGTGGAATCAAGACCAGGCAGCCTTGGTCATGAGAGGAAGTGTGGGATGCAGGAACAAAGAAGGATGAGGTGGAATCAAGGACAGGCAGCCTTGGTCATGAGATGAAGGGAGTTGGAATCAAGGCCTGGCAGCCTGGGTCATGAGATGAAGTGAGGGGGAATCGAGGCCTGGCAGCCTGGGTCATGCGATGAAGTGAGGGGGAATCAAGGCCAGGCAGCCTTGGTCATGAGATGAAGTGAGGTGGAATCAAGGCCAGGCAGCCTTGGTCATGAGATGAAGTGAGAGGGAATCAAGGCCAGGCAGCCTGGGTCATGAGATGAAGTGAGGTGGAATCAAGGACAGGCAGCCTCGGTCATGAGATGAAGTGAGGTGGAATCAGGAAGGAGTGCACAGAACAATAATCTCATATGTGCCAGTGGTACTTGGGGGAAAGTGGGACATATGCAGATGGAGGATTTAAAAACAGGGTAGGAAGAAAAAGGGCATAAGTGAAATGAAATGGAGTAGCTAACAGAGTGAGAGTGCAGAAGAAAGTGGTGCGAATGGGAACAAATAAGTGTCTGAGACACTCAAAGCCATTACCCCTCCACAGACCTTGCTAATGATTAATTCACAGTCTAGTATTTTAAGAATTAAAATATTTGCTATTTGAATTATTCTCGACAAAATGTTGTGTTCAGTTAACTGATACAGCTAACAAGCATTGGTAAATCAATAGATCTGGCTTGTTTTAATTAACTTTTTTGGTTGCTGTGTGACAATTTTGGATGCAATAACAGAAAAATTCTAGAATGGCACCCAAATACTGATCAGGTGGCATGTTGTGTGGAGCACGGGATTTTAGTTTACATGTTTTAAGCCACGCCTCTTGGAAGAGAGTCCTAGTTAAGCTTCTTTGGACATGCGCCTTTTTGCAGGGACTCCCCACCTTCTTCACTGAGGTATACCAAGTACAGCTGCCCTTCGCCTCAAAATGGAAAACAGCTTAAAGGGGAGCGCCTCTCTTCAGCCGGTGACCCATCTCAGTAGGCTTACGCTCCAGTTAAATTTGCGAGTGAGCTGTTAGGCATCTGAAATTAATGAACAAGTTAACGTAGACGGTTACTCAGCTAATGCTCTTGCAAGGTAGCTTAGTAGAGTAATGCACCTGCTGCAGGGATCCAGCAGCAATCAGCAGAGCTGCACTTCATCCTTCCTAGGTCGATGACGTACCACCTGCCACAAACATGCGGAGAAGCAGGAGCGATGCAGTAAGAGAACGTCTTATGGACAGCAGAAGGCAGCCTAGCCAGGCACCGGTTTATGGGCCCCTATGACTCCCCGACACCCTATGCTTTGATTCAGTGTCCCCCCACACTTGCATTGGAAGCATCCATGGCACCCCTTGCTATTTAGAGCGTTAGTTCTTAACCTGTGGCCCAGGGACCCCTGGGAAGTCCACAAAGCCTGCTCAGAAAGTCTGCAACTGCTTAGAAAATTAAAGAACATCCCCAGATTAATAGAATGTACATAAATAAAAAAAGTCTGGTGGTACCCAGGCGCTTGAGGTCAATGCACATTCAGCAGCGCTAAATTGAGATGTATTAGGCAGCAAAACTCGTTTCATCGCAAAACGTCGGGGGTCAGTCAGTCGGTGTGCTGAAAGAGACCCACAGATGCGGTGATCGACGGTCCGTAAGTAAGTAGTCAAATCTATTATTTACAAAAACATTCCCGTGGATTTTATAGAATAACGTGAAAACATCAGTTAGGGTAGAGCTCAGACAGTTAAGTATGCTGCCCGCACTACATCACCAGGTGCTACATTTATCGGCCTAGTAAGAATGAAAGGCCGAGTCTAGGCTTTCTGGGTTTGTACCGTTGTTCTGCAAGGCACATGCAGCTCTTCACAGTAGGAGATGCACCCACTGAGCTATCTCTGCTGGGTGGCACAGGTGAGTGGTGGGCTGGGCTGTGTATTGTTTGGGGTCACATAGGGTGTAAAATAACAGTAGTGGTTGGAAACATTGACCAGCCAGTGGGCGATCACTTGGACACAGCAGGAGGGGGCCTGTGACCAAGACAATACCATATATTTCACGTATATTTCCTGATTACAACAAGGATTAAGAAAATCCTAAACATCATCGGTCAACAACGACTGTCCCCAGCAGGTAACCCGCGGTGTACCCCTTCCATCCCAACTGGCTGGTGGACACCGCGTGTCACCAGCACCTTGACATCTTCATCAGATGTGAAACAGGGCAGTCGGTGCTACCTGTTTACGCCTGTTCACACCATTGGCCCCAAATATTACCTTATTCCAGCTGCCTGTCTCCATTATTCCCAGGTGATGGTGCATGCGGTTTCCGTGGAAACGGGATGTGGCAGGTGCGCAGGCAGAGATGGCAATTATCCCAATGTTAGGATGACCCTTCCGGAGCGGGGGGGAGGGGGTCCGATCGGCGATCCGCGATATCCCTCTGCAAGCATGGCTTGCTGTCAGCGCCAGCTCTATCAGTAGTGCTAAGCATGTTTAGCACCTCCGACGCCTCGGGATAGGGCATGACAAAGTGAAATTTAAGGATTACGAGACACCAGCAATGATGAGTCTTGAAATCTGCCCCATGCAGCTGATTTTCAGGCCTGCTCAGGTGTCCTAGGGTGTGTGGCCCACGGTGGGATCAGTGATGGCGGACTGGAGAGTAAGCATTGATTTCAATACCAGCCAAGAACCTGCTCGTCTTCGACCCTGCTCTGAGACCAACCAGAACCCTGCGTGTGCCACCATGGGTGTTCTTTGGGAGTTTAGCAGCATATCAATTAGCCCCAAGTGAACGCCAGGAACTAAAAAAAACTGCTTGGAAAATTCATAGTCATAAAACTGAAGTCTGCAACCTGGACCCTCAGGCGCCCATTGTGGCTGCCTGCATAGGCATGCTAGCTTAGGCTGGAAGCAATGCCTCAGCTGTGATGCCTGTTTTTGTAGGGTATGAACTATATATATGATATACAGTATCTTCTTTCCGGCGAGCTTTGCCTGTAAGGCCTGACCCTAAGATGGCGTCCATTCGAAATGCACGGGGATAGCTTTCTCCTTCCCCTGTTGGTCTGCTCGTCGGAATCCTATGGTCCTGGGCAAGCGTTTCAGTGGTGGTGCCTGTTTGTTAGGGATTGAACTACTGCTGGACTGTTCTATCCTGAAACCGCGTTTCTCTTGGGTGCTGATCCTGACCTCAGGATGGCGCCTGTGTCTTTGGATCTCAGAGTATGTGATGAGTGATGGGATCATCCAAGATCTGAACTGAAGCTGCCGCAAGACTCATAAGACGCAGTCCTCTACCCCCCTCTCCCTAAAGTATGTCGCCTGGCCTCTACATCTTAAGGATCTCCCCCATGGGACCCACTCTCTAACTATTTCAAATTTGATGCCGAGATGACCCTGCATGGTGTTTATTATTGGCAATGGTCCGAGTTTCTATGTGGCCCCATTTGGGTTTAGGTCCCACTTGCTCTAACTTTTGGGCCCCCTTGAGACACGTTCCTTCCATTGCCGGTATACCTGATCTGATCTGCTCCCCTGTCTTTTCTCCCCTCCCTTTTTTTTTTTTACCTCCTCCCTCTACTGAGGTCTTGACCTCCAATGTTTGATTCTTGTTATTCCCGACTGCGGATACGTGAACAACATGGCTGATGCCCGGTGGAGCTGCTTGACAGCTATAGAGGAGATTGGCCCTGGTCTTCCCCCTCGACCGTCACCTACCCAGCCGGACATTAGGCATAGTTCTCCTCGTCTCCCCACTTTGTCTCCTTTCGCCCCCTCCCTCCTACGAACTACTATAACATTGTTCTTTTTCCTAATGTTTTTATTATGCACTTGTAACGGATGTAATTTGTAACTTGTAACGTAACGACCCTCATGTAAAGCGCTCTGATACCTCCGGGTCTAGCCAGCGCTATATAAAACTCAAATAAATAAATAAATAAATAAATAAATAGCGACCGCCTGATCTTCAAATGACATACAAAGTTGGCTCCTCTCTCTTTCTGGCAGTGCATCCTCAGTAAAGGTTTATATTGAACTGACATGGCCCCTGTCAAAGTCGGACGTTGTGCTAGCGAGAATCGGCGGTTCAGTTTCCAAGTGCTGGAAATTAATTTGTCCCATTGCACCCTTCATTTGTTTCACCTCACTGCGGATGGTCGCTGCGGTAGAAAGTGAACTAAAGGTTTAGAGTGCATCGTATTCATGAAGCTCAACACAGCATACACAACCTCTATTTCTGGCTGCCTTGGCAGCAGCTATAATCACCGGCACACTGCCATGTGCTTTGCATCGCTCACAAGAGACTGAATTTAAACAATTTTCAGAGATCGTGTTCCTTGCCTCATAAAGTTGATTGAATGAACTGGGTTGATGACCGGGTGCCTGGCGGCCTCGGGATGGAATTGACCAACAAACGTACTATATGGTCATGTCTCATTAACAAAGCCGCTTACGATGGAGTGGATAGTGGCGCCCAGACACTGATCTGCTGAGTCCCAAGCTTTCGGAGGCAACACCAGCACATTAAACTTTATGTGGGCGAGAAGGAGCCGGTTAATTAACTTGTGCTTGCAGCTAGTAAAGAAAAGTGATTGCAAGGATTTGCAAAACGCTACGTTGCCAACCAGTGTTGGGTGATACGTCAAAGAGACCTGAACCATAAGTCAAGGTCCACTGTCCTCCTTACACCAAAATGATAACAAAGGGCTTTGCATGGCACCCAAAAACCTCTTTGTCAATTGTTCCCAGAGTTTGGGTATTCGAGTGACGCCCTGTCTTCTTCGATTGAAAGCTGGTCTACACACTGTTTATTACAGTATTTATTACACAATAACATGTTCATGAGATGTCTCAAATATACAAGTATAAAATTAGTGATTTCTTTCACCAATTTTGAAGTTTTTCTCAGACTCCTCCAGTCAGCACATTTCATCAAACGAGACAATATCGGATTGACTTCCCCAGGACGCATCCACTCTCAGCTTAAATTTATATAAAGATGAACAAAGTAGAGACTATAATTGGTGGAAGAAAAATGTATTCTTCACAAATGTGCCAACTCTATGCACCGTCTTAATAAAAAGTTCAGTAACCTCATGCTTTTGTTCATCATCCCAACAGAAAATCCCAAAATTTGTCATTGAGATTATGGAGAACAGAAGGAGGTTTACTTAACTTTGTATAAAGACAAAACATGTGTTTAGCACATTTGTGAAGCATGATGAGGTTGATGCGCAGGCACGCATGGGGTAGGAGCCTCGTCTGGGGATCATGTGCGGGTACAGCTGTTAATATCTGCCTCTTCTGGAGATGTGATGGTGCACTTGGGTAGGATCATGAGCTGCACGCCTGGGATAAGAGCCTCATCTGGAGAGCACATGCTGCACACCTTCTGAAATCAGCCTCCTCCAGGGGTGATGTGCGGGCACACGTGGGGCATGAGCCTCATCTGGGACTGATGTGCGGGCACACGTGGGGCATGAGCCTCTTCTGGGAATGATGTGTGGGCACACATGGGGCTTGAGCCTCTTCTGGGAATGTTGTGCTGGCACACTTGGGGCATGAGCCTCTTCTGGGAAAGATGTGTGGGCACACATGGGGCATGAGCCTCTTCTAAGAATGTTGTGCTGGCACACCTGGTGCATGAGCCTCGTCTTGGAATGTTGTGCTGCACACCTGGGGCATGAGCCTCGTCTGGGAATGTTGCGCTGGCACACAAGCGGGGCATGAGCCTCTTCTGGGAATGATGTGCGGGCACACGTGGGGCATGAGCCTCGTTTGGGAATGATGTGCGGGTACACGTGGGGCATGAGCCTAGTCTGGGAATGATGTGCGGGCACACGTGGGGCATGAGCCTCTTCTGGGAATAATGTGCGGGTACACGTGGGGCATGAGCCTAGTCTGGGAATGATGTGCGGGCACATGTGGGGCATGAGCCTCTTATGGGAGTGATGTGCTGGCACACGTGGGGCATGAGCCTCTTCTGGGAATGTTGTGCTGGCACACATGGGGCATGATCCTCTTCTGGGAATGTTGCTCTGGCACATGTGGGGTATGAGCCTCGTCTGAGAATGATGTGTGGGCACACCTGGGGCATGAGCCTCTTCCAGGGCTGATGTGCGGGCACACATGGAGCATGAGCCTCTTCGGAGAATGATGTGTGGGCACACCTGGGGCATGAGCCTCTTCCAGGGCTGATGTGCAGGCACACATGGAGCATGAGCCTCTTCTGAGAATGATGTGCGGGCACACGTGGGGCATGAGCCTCTTCTGGGAATGATGTGCGGGCACACGTGGGGCATGAGCCTCTTCTGGGAATGATGTGCGGGCACACGTGGAGCATGAGCCTCTTCTGAGAATGATGTGCGGGCACACGTGGAGCATGAGCCTCTTCTGAGAATGATGTGCGGGCACACGTGGGGCATGAGCCTCTTCTGAGAATGATGTGCGGGCACACGTGGGGCATGATCCTCTTCTGGGAATGTTGCTCTGGCACATGTGGGGTATGAGCCTCGTCTGAGAATGATGTGTGGGCACACCTGGGGCATGAGCCTCTTCCAGGGCTGATGTGCGGGCACACATGGAGCATGAGCCTCTTCGGAGAATGATGTGTGGGCACACCTGGGGCATGAGCCTCTTCCAGGGCTGATGTGCAGGCACACATGGAGCATGAGCCTCTTCTGAGAATGATGTGCGGGCACACGTGGGGCATGAGCCTCTTCTGGGAATGATGTGCGGGCACACGTGGGGCATGAGCCTCTTCTGGGAATGATGTGCGGGCACACGTGGAGCATGAGCCTCTTCTGAGAATGATGTGCGGGCACACGTGGAGCATGAGCCTCTTCTGAGAATGATGTGCGGGCACACGTGGGGCATGAGCCTCTTCAGAGAATGATGTGCGGGCACACGTGGGGCATGATCCTCTTCTGGGAATGTTGCTCTGGCACATGTGGGGTATGAGCCTCGTCTGAGAATGATGTGTGGGCACACCTGGGGCATGAGCCTCTTCCAGGGCTGATGTGCGGGCACACATCGAGCATGAGCCTCTTCGGAGAATGATGTGCGGGCACACGTGGGGCATGAGCCTCTTCTGGGAATGATGTGCGGGCACACGTGGAGCATGAGCCTCTTCTGAGAATGATGTGCGGGCACACCTGGGACCAGACATTCTTCCGGGGTGATGCACCAGCACAGATGGCACTCTCTAGCCACCTCTTCTGTAAAACAGATATCCCTGCCTCTCGATTGTGCTGCAGGACGCATGCACATCTCATCAAGCTCCTTCCTGCATCAAACAAGCCCTGCTGAGATCTTTTCCCAGGCATCTTTGTAAAATACACGTGCATCGGAGACAGCCTTATCCACACATCCTGCTGCAGTATACATGCATTTCACACATCTGCAACAAGATGGGCACACTCTGAGGCACATGTGCATCACAGGCAGCCTCATCGGAGCACCTTGCTGCAGTGCACGCGTGCATCAGAGATAAAATAATTTATGCACCTAACTGCAGCCCACTAACTAGCTATCTTCATCCAGGTGCCTTTCTGCGGCGCACGAGCACTATAGATTGCCTGATCCATGCGCCTTGTAGCAGCGCACGTGCACTGCATAGTCTCATCCATGCACCTTGTAGCAGCGCACGAGCACTGCAGATAGTCTCATCCATGCACCTTGTAGCAGCGCACATGCACTGCAGATAGTCTTATCCATGCGCCTTGTAGCAGCGCATGTGCACTGCAGATAGTCTCATCCATGTGCCTTGTAGCAGCGCACGTGCACTGCAGATAGTCTTATCCATGCACCTTGTAGCAGTCCACATGCACTGCATAGTCTCATCCATGCACCTTGTAGCAGCGCACGTGCACTGCAGATAGTCTCATCCATGCACCTTGTAGCAGCGCACGTGCACTGCTGATAGTCTCATCCATGCACCTTGTAGCAGTCCACATGCAATGCAGATAGTCTCATCCATGCACCTTGTAGCAGCGTTCGTGCACTGCAGATCGTCTCATCCATGCACCTTGTAGCAGCGCACATGCACTGCATAGTCTCATCCATGCACCTTGTAGCAGTACACATGCACTGCATAGTCTCATCCATGCACCTTGTAGCAGTACACATGCACTGCAGATAGTCTCATCCATGCACCTTGTAGCAGCGCACGTGCACTGCAGATAGTCTCATCCATGCACCTTGTAGCAGTACACATGCACTGCAGATAGTCTCATCCATGCACCTTGTAGCAGCGCACGTGCACTGCAGATAGTCTCATCCATGCACCTTGTAGCAGTCCACATGCAATGCAGATAGTCTCATCCATGCACCTTGTAGCAGCGTTCGTGCACTGCAGATAGTCTCATCCATGCACCTTGTAGCAGCGCACATGCACTGCATAGTCTCATCCATGCACCTTGTAGCAGTACACATGCACTGCATAGTCTCATCCCTGCACCTTGTAGCAGTACACATGCACTGCAGATAGTCTCATCCATGCACCTTGTAGCAGCGCACGTGCACTGCAGATAGTCTCATCCATGCACCTTGTAGCAGTACACATGCACTGCAGATAGTCTCATCCATGCACCTTGTAGCAGCGCACGTGCACTGCAGATAGTCTCATCCATGCACCTTGTAGCAGTCCACATGCACTGCAGATAGTCTCATCCATGCGCCTTGTAGCAGCGCACGTGCACTGCAGATAGTCTCATCCATGCACTGCAGATAGTCTCATCCATGCGCCTTGTAGCAGCGCATGTGCACTGCAGATAGTCTCATCCATGCACCTTGTAGCAGCGCACGTGCACTGCAGATAGTCTCATCCATGTGCCTTGTAGCAGCGCACGTGCACTGCAGATAGTCTCATCCATGTGCCTTGTAGCAGCGCACGTGCACTGCAGATAGTCTCATCCATGCGCCTTGTAGCAGCGCACGTGCACTGCAGATAGTCTCATCCACGCGCCTTGTAGCAGCGCACGTGCACTGCAGATAGTCTCATCCATGCGCCTTGTAGCAGCGCACGTGCACTGCAGATAGTCTCATCCATGCACCTTGTAGCAGCGCACGCGAACTGCAGATAGTCTCATCCATGCACCTTGTAGCAGCGCACGTGCACTGCATAGTCTCATCCATGCACCTTGTAGCAGCGCACGTGCACTGCAGATAGTCTCATCCATGCACCTTGTAGCAGCGCATGTGTACTGCAGATAGTCTCATCCATGCGCCTTGTAGCAGCGCACGTGCACTGCAGATAGTCACATCCATGTGCCTTGTAGCAGCGCACGTGCACTGCAGATAGTCTCATCCATGCACCTTGTAGCAGCGCACGTGCACTGCAGATAGTCTCATCCATGCGCCTTGTAGCAGCGCACGTGCACTGCAGATAGTCTCATCCATGTGCCTTGTAGCAGCGCATGTGCACCTCAGATAGTCTCATCCATGCACCTTGTAGCAGCGCACGTGCACTGCAGATAGTCTCATCCATGCACCTTGTAGCAGCGCATGTGTACTGCAGATAGTCTCATCCATGTGCCTTGTAGCAGCGCATGTGCACTGCAGATAGTCTCATCCATGCGCCTTGTAGCAGCGCATGTGCACTGCAGATAGTCTCATCCATGCACTGCAGATAGTCTCATCCATGCACCTTGTAGCAGCGCAAGTGCACTGCAGATCGTCTCATCCATGCACCTTGTAGCAGCGCATGTGCACTGCAGATAGTCTCATCCATGCACTGCAGATAGTCTCATCCATGCACCTTGTAGCAGCGCAAGTGCACTGCAGATAGTCTCATCCATGCACCTTGTAGCAGCGCATGTGCACTGCAGATAGTCTCACCCATGTGCCTTGTAGCAGCGCACATGCACTGCAGATAGTCTCATCCATGCACCTTGTAGCAGCGCATGTGCACTGCAGATAGTCTCACCCATGTGCCTTGTAGCAGCGCACGTACACTGCAGATAGTCTCATCCATGCACCTTGTAGCAGCGCACGCACACTGCAGATAGTCTCATCCATGTGCCTTGTAGCAGCGCACGTGCACCTCAGATAGTCTCATCCATGCACCTTGTAGCAGCGCACGTGCACTGCAGATAGTCTCATCCATGCACCTTGTAGCAGCGCATGTGTACTGCAGATAGTCTCATCCATGCGCCTTGTAGCAGCGCACGTGCACTGCAGATAGTCACATCCATGTGCCTTGTAGCAGCGCACGTGCACTGCAGATAGTCTCATCCATGCACCTTGTAGCAGCGCACGTGCACTGCAGATAGTCTCATCCATGCGCCTTGTAGCAGCGCACGTGCACTGCAGATAGTCTCATCCATGTGCCTTGTAGCAGCGCACGTGCACCTCAGATAGTCTCATCCATGCACCTTGTAGCAGCGCACGTGCACTGCAGATAGTCTCATCCATGCACCTTGTAGCAGCGCATGTGTACTGCAGATAGTCTCATCCATGTGCCTTGTAGCAGCGCATGTGCACTGCAGATAGTCTCATCCATGCGCCTTGTAGCAGCGCATGTGCACTGCAGATAGTCTCATCCATGCACTGCAGATAGTCTCATCCATGCACCTTGTAGCAGCGCATGTGCACTGCAGATAGTCTCATCCATGCACTGCAGATAGTCTCATCCATGCACCTTGTAGCAGCGCAAGTGCACTGCAGATCGTCTCATCCATGCACCTTGTAGCAGCGCATGTGCACTGCAGATCGTCTCATCCATGCACCTTGTAGCAGCGCATGTGCACTGCAGATAGTCTCATCCATGCACTGCAGATAGTCTCATCCATGCACCTTGTAGCAGCGCAAGTGCACTGCAGATAGTCTCATCCATGCACCTTGTAGCAGCGCATGTGCACTGCAGATAGTCTCACCCATGTGCCTTGTAGCAGCGCACGTGCACTGCAGATAGTCTCATCCATGCACCTTGTAGCAGCGCATGTGCACTGCAGATAGTCTCACCCATGTGCCTTGTAGCAGCGCACGTACACTGCAGATAGTCTCATCCATGCACCTTGTAGCAGCGCACGCACACTGCAGATAGTCTCACCCATGTGCCTTGTAGCAGGCCACGTGCACTACAGATATCCTGATTCCTGACCCCATACTGCTTGCTGTTGTGCACATGGACTACAGACATTCTCATTACACACTATGCTTCAAGGCACATGCATTACAGATATTCTCTCACATACTGTGCTGTGGCCCATTTGCACTACAGAGAGCCTTATCTATGCACCTCACAGCAGCGCACATACACTACAGATAGTCTCAAGCATGCACCTTGCTGTAGCAAATATGCCCTAGAAAACCCTCACCCAGGCACCTTACCGCAGCCCACGCACTAGAGTCTTATCATTGCAACTTACACCAGCACAAGAACCCTGAAGATATTCTCACCATACACACCGCTGCAGCTGCACTCCAGATATCCGCATCACTCATCTTGCTGCAGTACATATGCGAACACAAGGAGATGATGGACGGAGCGCTGAAACTTTTCAGACACTCACCCCCAGTCACAGATCTGGGTTGAATCCATCATGGTTCTTTAGCTCACTTCGCCACCCCAGTTCAGACCCAGCTATATGCAAATCAGTCTTGACCCGGTGCCTCATGGGAACAGTCCAGCCCGAACTGCCAAGCCATGTCTTCCCTGGACCGGAAACAAGCATCCTGGGACCGGTTTCGGGTTAACCCCCCTCATCAGCCAGGCTAGCTTGAATCCAGTGGCAAAGTGAGCAAGGGACCCACGTCTGGGCATATCCTGCCAACTTAGGGCGAACAAAGCAAACACAAGGAGATGATGGACGGAGCGCTGAAACTTTTCATACAATCACCCCCAGTCACAGATCTGGGTTGAATCCATCATCGTTCTTTAGCTCACTTCGCCACCCCAGTTCAGACCCAGCCATATGCAAATCAGCGTTGACCCTGTTCCTTATGGGAACAGGTCAGCCTGTACATATGCACCATCAATGAAGCCAAAAACAGAAGAAGAACGCTGTCCAAGACTATCAAGCACTGCATCAACTCCCTGTCGGACCCTCCTATTCCACACTCAACAGAAAAGTGCATTGCCATCATCCTCTTCTGAAGCAAAAAATCCAGAAGATCCGACAGCATATCAACAACACCAAGCCTGCTTTGATTCGTAAACCCACCCATTCCCGTAGAATTATGCAACAATCAGTCTTCAAAGCCCTCTCTCTCTCTTGGATCTCGCTGACATACTCAACTCTCTCAAAGCCACTACTTATAAAGATGTCTTATCGCCCTTCATCTAAGCGCTCTCTGGAGATGCTCGCTTACCCCTTCTCATCATTGACAATGCCAATCTGGAACAAGGCGTCTTCCCAGAGGCTCCCGAGAGATGCCAGATCCTCCCACTCCTAAAGAAGCCTACACTAGAGGCTGATGACCTTGTCAACTACCAGCCCATCGCTCACCGACTATTTATCTGCAAGGTCATTGAGAAAGCGGCCTATGTTCAACTCCAAGAACACATCCGTGCTAACCATCTCTTGCATGATTACCAGTTTGCCTTTACATTAGGCTTCCGCATGCAAACTGGTACCTTATACATCATAGACAACGCCCTGGTGACCATGGTGAACATGGCCCCCGCCTCCTACCGCTGGACCTCTCAGCGGCCTGTGACATAGTCAACCAGCCCACCCTCGAACACACCCTAGAGTCTTGAGTGGCATTCGTTGGCAATGTCCTCCACTGGTTTCCCCCTACCTTTCCAATTCACTGCAGTTTGTTCACATTGGCACAGCCAGTCACTAAAGACCCATACCACCTGTAGAGCCCCCCCGGGGGTTCAGTCTGTCTCCGGTCATCTTTAACCTATACATGGAGCTGCTTGTGCTTATCTCACAAATAACAATATCAAGATTCACCAAAATGCTGATGATGCCCAACTCTACTGGAAAGTCTCTTCTGATTCAAACATCCAAAGCTTCAAACACTGTTTGCACATCATCCAGACCTGGATGTCCAGCGCCCACCTGAAGTTCAACCCAACCAAGACAGAATTCATGGAATTTGCTCAAAATTATAAACAAGCTACTCTACAAACCTGGTCTGACAGGAATCTTGACAGCTTCGAACCCCAACTTCCACCAAATGCCAAGTCACTTGGGTTCACCCTGGACACCAATTTCCCCTTCAAGGAACAGATTTAAAAAAAAACATTGATGGCCTAGTACCACCTGTCTCCTCTAAAGAAAGTCAACCCATTTCTTTCAGAAAGCAGCTTCAGAACAGCTGTTTAAGTCCACATACTCTTGCATCAGGGTAGTGGTAATGCCCTACTACAATGCACATCTCAAAGGGCCTGAAGAAATATGACCACATCAACCCTATCCTGATGGAAATCCATTGGCTCCCCTCGCCAGCCCACACCATCTTCAAAACAAGCCAGATCTTTATCAAGCACCCACGACCAGCACCCCTGCTTATCTGTAGACAAGCTCAGCATCTCTGGTGGTTTTCGGCACACACCCAGAGCCGGGACACCATCAAACTGCAGCCAGAAGTGTAAAAAAGAAAAAACAAGACAGGAGGCCTTTTCCGTCTATGCACCCAGGATCTGGAACAGCATCCCAATATCTGGAACAGCATCCCAATATCTGGAACAGCATCCCAATATCTGGAACAGCATCCCAATATCTGGAACAGCATCCGGAACAGCATCCCAGTATCCGGAACAGCATCCCAGTATCCGGAACAGCATCCCAGTATCCGGAACAGCATCCCAGTATCCGGAACAGCATCCCAGTATCCGGAACAGCATCCCAGTATCCATCAGGACCAGCCCAAGGTTGCTCCAGTTTAGGAAAGAGACATGCACTACACATTCTAACCCACATACCCCACTGCAGACCATGTGTACTACATATTTTAACCCACACACCAACTACAGCCCATGTGTACTAGACATACTCATCCACGCACCCCGCTGCAGCCCACTTGTACTGCACATTCTCACCCACACTCTGCTGTAGCTCACGCACACTGCAGTGTTATTAATGCTCCTTGCTGCAGCTGACATGAACTACACACATTCTAACCCACACACCCCACGTGTACTACACATTCTCACCCGCACACCCCACTGCAGCCCACGTGCGCTACACATTCTCACCCACACACCCTGCTGTAGCTCATGTGCACTGCAGCGTGTTATTCATGCACATTGCTGCAGCTTACTTGCACTACAAAGTGTTATCTATGCACCCCGCTGCAGCCCACGTGCACTATGCTTAGCCTGCGCATGCACGCACTGCTCCTCGCTGCCCCAGAGCTTACAGAGGGGTTTGGTGTCACTTTATTGATTCCAACCCCTGTGCGTCGCCCCCTTTGCGCCGCTCGTGTGTGTTTCTTCGCAGCTTCGGGTCATAATTGAAAAAGACAGAATTGCTCAATTCGCCTCATCCATAATTCATGCCATCAGGTGCCCACGAGGAAGCGCGGAGTGCGGCCTACCTCGCGCCCGACACCGAAGAGGGACGCATTTCAATTACACCGGGAAGGTGCCCCCCCCGGGCCCTCGGGACAGGAGGCAATATCACAGGTGAAACCTGGTGCACCGCAATGCACTACATCACTAGCACCTGAGGGGGGAGAGGGAGGGGGCTGAGGGTGGTGGGGACGGGACAAACAGGTGAAATCCGATGTACCCCAGCTTGTCAGAACAAGCGACGGGAGGAATGGTGCGGTGGAGAATCTAGAAGCGTGGAATGGACAAGCAATATTTAGATCTAGTCCGGATTTTAATTAGGATTCCGAGGCAAGCTAGACAGGACAGGTAAGAGAATACTTCTAAGGCAATCCGGTGGCAAACGGCATCCGCAGACGACATCCGCAGACGAGGGGGCACATACATGCCTTAGAGGTGACCGCCAGTTTCTTTAAATTCGCAGTTTCAAGGAGCAGGTTGAGGACTGTTTGGATTTCAGCAATTGGAGTTTAAAGAGATCATATTTTCTGGGCGTCCAGAGAGTGGGTCCATTAGAGGCGGAACTCTCTGCATCCAATTGACTCATCCACTGAGCACATATTCCAGTTGGAGGCCAGATCGGGGCATTCTAGCATTAGATGCTTTTCACCAAGGTTGGTAGGCTCGGAGGTGCTGCGCCTGCCCTCTTTTTTGTATGATGCAGAGGTCGCCAATTCTGGCGAGGCGGCAACATTGCTTTGTCATTCTAGTAACTCCTTTTTGGCCAAGTCAAGCATGGTTTTTGCTCAATGATGGAGTTGGCAAGAGAAGCCATTTCTAGTTCAAGCTCACAAAGTACTTTTGGCAGGCAAAGAAGTGGAATAACACCCGTTGGTGGAGCCGGGTGTACTCATTCTTTGTGTTTGGAGTATTTAAGGGGACCGGACAATAGCTTTCAGGAGAGGCTGCGGAAATCCTCGATGAGTCATGAGCACCATGTACGAGAAAGAGATACAAGAGTGCACGGAATAGCTGGTGGGCTGGGCTTGGATCCTGTGGAAGCTGATGAAGGTACGGTCAAATGGTTTACGAAAGGATTGTCTTATAGAATCAATAAATCTTATAGAACAGCAGTTGCCACTGTTTAATGGGAGGGATTTCAATTGGTGGGCGTGAAGGGGTATGCGGAGACATGAAAGGAGTGCGTTTAAAGAGACCGCCTCAATCTAGATAGAACACATTGTAGGACCCGTGTCTGATTTAAACATTGTTTGAGGATTGGCCAAAAAATGCCTCATTGGTAGGCAAAGTGGTTCTGATGCTCATGGACAATGTATCCACAGTAACTTACACCTGTCGTTCAGGTTGGTTGGAGCAGATCAACTGGGTGGCAGACTTGACAAGCGATGCGTGGTACTTCTGTTTGAAATGCTGGATTTCAATGAAGGTGGAATAATTTGCAGGAACAGAACATCAGGTTGTAGACTGCAATTTGTGATCGCAGAAACTTTAGTGACTGGATGCTGAATCGGTGTCATTTCAAAAGAACTATGAAACCATGGTGGCCATGAGAAGTAGACTGGTTTGCGAACAGGCTATACTACAGTTGGAGACCAGATCCAGAGGCGTAGGCGGTGGATGCTTTGATTTGGAGATTTTTGAGAGGTTATGTGTTCCCTTTATTTGCAAGGATCCAGAGTTCTAATGAAGGTGAGAAGAGAGAAGTGTCAAATAATTCTGGTGAGTCGTTTTAGGACATCGCTGCTTTAGTTCTCAGGAGTGTTGGAAGTAGCATTAAAGGAACCTTTTTTAATTTCAGTAAATTAGGCCACACAGGAAAGACACTCCATTGATTTAGTCATGAGTGTTGAACCTTCTTGTTTGGAAGTGTGGCCGTCTAGCCCGTATTCAAGTCTTTCAAGAAAGGCTCCTCCATGATGAATCTTGGGCTCCTGGAAGGAGGAAGAGATACAGGGGTATTTGCAGATTCGGGAATAGTTGATTCATGAAGATGGATATGGGTCCCGTGGAGGTTCCTGCAGTCCAGGCGTCACATTTCTTAGCTGAGTTATTTGAGAATGGTTTCGGCTACAGAACAGTCAATTGCTATACATCGCAACTTCAGCGAGACATTGTTTGGTGAAAGTTTTAGCAGGAAGCAGTGCTTGTAGAGTGATGAAAGGTAATAGGCTTAAGAGTCCTGCTAGACCTCAATATATCGTTGTTTCGGACGAGAATCTAGTTTTTAGTTTATTTCTGTCTTGGCCAGATAAGGTTTTCCTGAGTTTGAAACAGTTTAGCCCGAAAGGAGCCGCTTGACTGTCTGGTTTCTGTTTGGAGGGTATGTTTAATGACATCAGAGGTTTGTTATAGGTATTATAGACCCGATGAGGTACATTTTGACATGTGAAAGAGAACTAAGTCTATGTTTGAGCATATGTTTTAGACAAAACTTAAATATTCTGAGAAGTTGTGTGCTGTGAAGTGCATGTGGGCATTAGAGAACAAACAGGTTGCTTGTGTTGTGGCCTTGTATAGTGACTCTCAAGGTTCTAATTCTAGATTGATTCTAATGGTGATGTTATGTAGAGTGGCATCAAAAGAAGTGTCCATAATGACACCCTCAGGTCTTGCAATGAAATAAAGGTTGTGTACTAATCTAATTGTTGGAGAAGTTGTGGAAATGTACAGCACAGAGAGCATCATTCGATGCCTGTTAGCCTCATTCCGGGCTGGTGGGACATTAAAGATCACTGTAGGCGAATGCTGGACTGCGACACCCCACAAGGCCAACGGAGGGATGCAGACAGCAACCTACAGCCTCAAAAATAGCCTTGTTGCTTGGGAAAGCAGAGCGCCGACACGGCAGATTGTCATTTTGCCAAGGGCTCAAAATGTCCATTCACCGGACGAGATTTTGATCACCAATGAAAAGTACGAGTCTATGGAAAACAAGTTCAAAACAGCAAAGAGGGTCTGAGGGGAGGGGTGAAGCATGTCAAGAAGCAGGTTTACTATAGGTCGACACTTCAAGAGGATGGATCGGGCACCGATGAACCTATATACATCTTTGTATATACATCTTTATGGTCATTCTAGAATTTACTATCAGTAGCACTTTGTTTGTCCTGAGAGTGACGTCACAGTGGGCAATTTCCATCTGCACTAGGAATTACTATGCTCCTCTGTTGTAACGAGCTATGCCAGACCATGCCCAAATTCTGGGTTGTGCCACATCAAGAACCCCACACCTGGCACAGGGAAGCTTGGAATCCCTGCCTGCCACCTTCACGTTGAAAGCCCCTGTGTTACCAGCTTGCACACATAAAGGAGTCAGGTATGTTAGATTCCATGTTACCAGCTTGCACACATAAAAGAGTCAGGTATGTGGGATTCCATGTTACCAGCTTGCACACATAAAGGAGTCAGGTATGTTAGATTCCATGTTACCAGCTTGCACACCTAGAACCGTCAGGTATGTGAGATTCCATGTTACCAGCTTGCACACATAAAGGAGTCAGGTATGTGAGATTCCATGGTACCAGCTTGCACACCTAGAACCGTCAGGTATGTGAGATTCCATGTTACCAGCTTGCACACATAAAGGAGTCGGGTATGTGAGATTCCATGTTACCAGCTTGCACACCTAGAATCTTCAGGTATGTGAGATTCCATGTTACCAGCTTGCACACATAAAGGAGTCAGGTATGTTAGATTCCATGTTACCAGCTTGCACACATAAAGGAGTCAGGTATGTGAGATTCCATGTTACCAGCTTGCACACCTAGAATCTTCAGGTATGTGAGATTCCATGTTACCAGCTTGCACACATAAAGGAGTCAGGTATGTTAGATTCCATGTTACCAGCTTGCACACATAAAGGAGTCAGGTATGTGGGATTCCATGGTACCAGCTTGCACACATAAAGGAGTCAGGTATGTGAGATTCCATGTTACCAGCTTGCACACATAAAGGAGTCAGGTATGTGAGATTCCATGTTACCAGCTTGCACACCTAGAACCGTCAGGTATGTGAGATTCCATGTTACCAGCTTGCACACATAAAGGAGTCAGGTATGTTAGATTCCATGTTACCAGCTTGCACACATAAAGGAGTCAGGTATGTGGGATTCCATGTTACCAGCTTGCACACATAAAGGAGTCAGGTATGTTAGATTCCATGTTACCAGCTTGCACACATAAAGGAGTCAGGTATGTGAGATTCCATGTTACCAGCTTGCACACATAAAGGAGTCAGGTATGTGAGATTCCATGTTACCAGCTTGCACACCTAGAATCTTCAGGTATGTGAGATTCCATGTTACCAGCTTGCACACCTAGAATCTTCAGGTATGTGAGATTCCATGTTACCAGCTTGCACACATAAAGGAGTCAGGTATGTTAGATTCCATGTTACCAGCTTGCACACATAAAGGAGTCAGGTATGTTAGATTCCATGTTACCAGTTTGCACACATAAAATTGTCATGTATGTGAGATTCCATGTTACCAGTTTGCACACATAAAATTGTCATGTATGTGAGATTCCATGTTACCAGTTTGCACACATAAAATTGTCATGTATGTGAGATTCCATGTTACCAGCTTGCACACATAAAAGAGTCAGGTATGTGGGATTCCATGTTACCAGCTTGCACACATAAAGGAGTCAGGTATGTGAGATTCCATGTTACCAGCTTGCACACATAAAAGAGTCAGGTATGTGGGATTCCATGTTACAAGCTTGCACACATAAAGGAGTCAGGTATGTGAGATTCCATGTTACCAGCTTGCACACATAAAGGAGTCAGGTATGTGAGATTCCATGTTACCAGCTTGCAAACATAAAGGAGTCAGGTATGTGAGATTCCATGTTACCAGCTTGCACACATAAAAGAGTCAGGTATGTGGGATTCCATGTTACAAGCTTGCACACATAAAGGAGTCAGGTATGTGAGATTCCATGTTACCAGCTTGCACACATAAAGGAGTCAGGTATGTGAGATTCCATGTTACCAGCTTGCAAACATAAAGGAGTCAGGTATGTTAGATTCCATGTTACCAGCTTGCAAACATAAAGGAGTCAGGTATGTGAGATTCCATGTTACCAGTTTGCACACATAAAGGAGTCAGGTATGTGAGATTCCATGTTACCAGCTTGCACACATAAAGGAGTCAGGTATGTGAGATTCCATGTTACCAGCTTGCACACCTAGAACCGTCAGGTATGTGAGATTCCATGTTACCAGCTTGCACACATAAAAGAGTCAGGTATGTGAGATTCCATGTTACCAGCTTGCACACATAAAAGAGTCAGGTATGTGAGATTCCATGTTACCAGCTTGCACACATAAAGGAGTCAGGTATGTGAGATTCCATGTTACCAGCTTGCACACCTAGAATCTTCAGGTATGTGAGATTCCATGTTACCAGCTTGCACACCTAGAATCTTCAGGTATGTGAGATTCCATGTTACCAGCTTGCACACATAAAGGAGTCAGGTATGTGAGATTCCATGGTACCAGCTTGCACACATAAAGGAGTCAGGTATGTTAGATTCCATGTTACCAGCTTGCACACATAAAGGAGTCAGGTATGTTAGATTCCATGTTACCAGCTTGCACACATAAAGGAGTCAGGTATGTTAGATTCCATGTTACCAGTTTGCACACATAAAATTGTCATGTATGTGAGATTCCATGTTACCAGCTTGCACACATAAAGGAGTCAGGTATGTTAGATTCCATGTTACCAGTTTCCACACATAAAATTGTCATGTATGTGAGATTCCATGTTACCAGCTTGCACACATAAAAGAGTCAGGTATGTGGGATTCCATGTTACCAGCTTGCACACATAAAGGAGTCAGGTATGTGAGATTCCATGTTACCAGCTTGCACACATAAAAGAGTCAGGTATGTGGGATTCCATGTTACAAGCTTGCACACATAAAGGAGTCAGGTATGTGAGATTCCATGTTACCAGCTTGCACACATAAAGGAGTCAGGTATGTGAGATTCCATTTTACCAGCTTGCAAACATAAAGGAGTCAGGTATGTGAGATTCCATGTTACCAGCTTGCACACATAAGAGTCAGGTATGTGGGATTCCATGTTACAAGCTTGCACACATAAAGGAGTCAGGTATGTGAGATTCCATGTTACCAGCTTGCACACATAAAGGAGTCAGGTATGTGAGATTCCATGTTACCAGCTTGCAAACATAAAGGAGTCAGGTATGTTAGATTCCATGTTACCAGCTTGCAAACATAAAGGAGTCAGGTATGTGAGATTCCATGTTACCAGTTTGCACACATAAAGGAGTCAGGTATGTGAGATTCCATGTTACCAGCTTGCACACATAAAGGAGTCAGGTATGTGAGATTCCATGTTACCAGCTTGCACACCTAGAACCGTCAGGTATGTGAGATTCCATGTTACCAGCTTGCACACATAAAAGAGTCAGGTATGTGAGATTCCATGTTACCAGCTTGCACACATAAAAGAGTCAGGTATGTGAGATTCCATGTTACCAGCTTGCACACATAAAGGAGTCAGGTATGTGAGATTCCATGTTACCAGCTTGCACACCTAGAATCTTCAGGTATGTGAGATTCCATGTTACCAGCTTGCACACCTAGAATCTTCAGGTATGTGAGATTCCATGTTACCAGCTTGCACACATAAAAGAGTCAGGTATGTGAGATTCCATGTTACCAGCTTGCACACATAAAGGAGTCAGGTATGTGAGATTCCATGTTACCAGCTTGCACACATAAAAGAGTCAGGTATGTGAGATTCCATGTTACCAGCTTGCACACATAAAAGAGTCAGGTATGTGAGATTCCATGTTACCAGCTTGCACACATAAAGGAGTCAGGTATGTGAGATTCCATGTTACCAGCTTGCACACCTAGAATCTTCAGGTATGTGAGATTCCATGTTACCAGCTTGCACACCTAGAATCTTCAGGTATGTGAGATTCCATGTTACCAGCTTGCACACATAAAAGAGTCAGGTATGTGAGATTCCATGTTACCAGCTTGCACACATAAAGGAGTCAGGTATGTGAGATTCCATGTTACCAGCTTGCACACCTAGAATCTTCAGGTATGTGAGATTCCATGTTACCAGCTTGCACACCTAGAATCTTCAGGTATGTGAGATTCCATGTTACCAGCTTGCACACATAAAGGAGTCAGGTATGTGAGATTCCATGTTACCAGCTTGCACACATAAAGGAGTCACGTATGTTAGATTCCATGTTACCAGCTTGCACACATAAAGGAGTCAGGTATGTGAGATTCCATGTTACCAGCTTGCACACATAAAGGAGTCAGGTATGTGGGATTCCATGTTACCAGCTTGCACACATAAAGGAGTCAGGTATGTGGGATTCCATGTTACCAGCTTGCACACATAAAGGAGTCAGGTATGTTAGATTCCATGTTACCAGCTTGCACACATAAAGGAGTCAGGTATGTTAGATTCCATGTTACCAGTTTGCACACATAAAATTGTCATGTATGTGAGATTCCATGTTACCAGCTTGCACACATAAAGGAGTCAGGTATGTTAGATTCCATGTTACCAGCTTGCACACATAAAGGAGTCAGGTATGTTAGATTCCATGTTACCAGTTTGCACACATAAAATTGTCATGTATGTGAGATTCCATGTTACCAGTTTGCACACATAAAATTGTCATGTATGTGAGATTCCATGTTACCAGCTTGCACACAAAAAAGAGTCAGGTATGTGAGATTCCATGTTACCAGCTTGCACACCTAGAACCGTCAGGTATGTGAGATTCCATGTTACCAGCTTGCACACATAAAAGAGTCAGGTATGTGAGATTCCATGTTACCAGCTTGCACACATAAAAGAGTCAGGTATGTGAGATTCCATGTTACCAGCTTGCACACATAAAGGAGTCAGGTATGTGAGATTCCATGTTACCAGCTTGCACACCTAGAATCTTCAGGTATGTGAGATTCCATGTTACCAGCTTGCACACCTAGAATCTTCAGGTATGTGAGATTCCATGTTACCAGCTTGCACACATAAAAGAGTCAGGTATGTGAGATTCCATGTTACCAGCTTGCACACATAAAGGAGTCAGGTATGTGAGATTCCATGTTACCAGCTTGCACACCTAGAATCTTCAGGTATGTGAGATTCCATGTTACCAGCTTGCACACCTAGAATCTTCAGGTATGTGAGATTCCATGTTACCAGCTTGCACACATAAAGGAGTCAGGTATGTGAGATTCCATGGTACCAGCTTGCACACATAAAGGAGTCAGGTATGTTAGATTCCATGTTACCAGCTTGCACACATAAAGGAGTCAGGTATGTTAGATTCCATGTTACCAGCTTGCACACATAAAGGAGTCAGGTATGTTAGATTCCATGTTACCAGTTTGCACACATAAAATTGTCATGTATGTGAGATTCCATGTTACCAGTTTGCACACATAAAATTGTCATGTATGTGAGATTCCATGTTACCAGCTTGCACACATAAAAGAGTCAGGTATGTGGGATTCCATGTTACCAGCTTGCACACATAAAGGAGTCAGGTATGTGAGATTCCATGTTACCAGCTTGCACACAAAAAAGAGTCAGGTATGTGGGATTCCATGTTACCAGCTTGCACACATAAAGGAGTCAGGTATGTGAGATTCCATGTTACCAGTTTGCACACATAAAATTGTCATGTATGTGAGATTCCATGTTACCAGCTTGCACACATAAAGGAGTCAGGTATGTGGGATTCCATGTTACCAGCTTGCACACAAAGGAGTCAGGTATGTGGGATTCCATGTTACCAGCTTGCACACATAAAGGAGTCAGGTATGTGGGATTCCATGTTACCAGCTTGCACACATAAAGGAGTCAGGTATGTGAGATTCCATGGTACCAGTTTGCACACATAAAGGAGTCGGGTATGTGGGATTCCATGTTACCAGCTTGCACACATAAAAGAGTCAGGTATGTTAGATTCCATGGTACCAGCTTGCACACATAAAGGAGTCAGGTATGTGAGATTCCATGTTACCAGCTTGCACACAAAGGAGTCAGGTATGTGGGATTCCATGTTACCAGCTTGCACACATAAAGGAGTCAGGTATGTGGGATTCCATGTTACCAGCTTGCACACATAAAGGAGTCAGGTATGTGGGATTCCATGTTACCAGCTTGCACACATAAAGGAGTCAGGTATGTGAGATTCCATGTTACCAGTTTGCACACATAAAATTGTCATGTATGTGAGATTCCATGTTACCAGCTTGCACACCTAGAATCTTCAGGTATGTGAGATTCCATGTTACCAGCTTGCACACCTAAAATGGTCAGGTATGTGAGATTCCATGTTACCAGCTTGCACACCTAGAATCTTCAGGTATGTGAGATTCCATGGTACCAAGCTTGCACATCTAGGACCTTCATGTTGCACAGCCTCCCTCCTCCAAGCCCGCATCCCTAGTACCTTCATGTTGAAATCCTGCACAGCGAGTACCTTAATGAAGCATCATGCAGTGCTAGAAACGGACACATCAAACACTCACATAAAATGACTTACGAACTTCCAAACCTAGCACCCTCAAGCTGCCCGTCTCCACCCCTGTTGCATCCACTTTGTGCCTTCACATTATATGAATCCATACTTGGAACCTCTAATTTACAGCTCTCTGCTTTAAGTACCTTTAAATTGCAGTTAAATGGGGCAAGCCTTCTGCACTTAGCACCCAACGTTACACGTCTCTACATACTCGGTCTCCACATGATGTCTCCCCAGGATCCACTTCCGCACCACGTGGTTGCCTCCAACGAGGACTCTGTTCTCTTCCTCCCTCCGGTCCCTCTAGGGTAATCCTATTTGCTTAGATAGGTGCACTTAGGGTAGAACTTCCGAGCAAAGCAAAATTACATCTTAAGAACCTTTTTTCACAAATCTTCATGGATTTTTTTAATCTTTCACCACAATATTTGAGGACTAGAGTTTGAATAGGAAATAAGTCTTCTGGACCGATGCGTCCGAAACTTTTTAAAACCACGACCCACTTTTTAGTACGATAAACTCTCTCAAGCCACCTAGCTTTAATGGACATGAGGCAAGCGATGTGTTTAATGTAACTAAAGCATCGTATGGTAGCGCACGGTCATTTACAGACAGAACATTTTCCACTGCGTAGGCCAGTAAATTTGTATATTGCTCACAAATGATAGTGTGTGGTAATTGGGATTTCAGGGACCAGTTTCGTGATGGCCGCCCTTACCTTCCAGGACGGTGAGCTTGGCGTTGCTGTTGATTTCGCCCACGCTGTTGGTGGCCGTACACTCGTAGATCGCCTCGTCCCGATGGACGCGGAGTGGCTGTATCCGTAGAACTGATCCCGAACCATCGTCAAACTCTATCACCTGCAGGAGGGATGGAGAAGAGGGAAGCATTCACCAGAGGCAAACCACAAAGGGGGAAACCACAAACAAAGAGTGCATGGTGGGGATTCGGCCTGCAACTTCTCACCTCAAAGATCACAGAGTTCTCTGGGCTCTTTGTGCTACTATCAAGAACTGCCCAAAACATGTGCACGAAATACAAGTAAACATTCCGTGACGGTCCCTAAATGCAAAAATCTTCCTTCACTACTGACAAAGCCATTCTCTTTGGTACTTTGAAATACCTGGCTCAAAAACTCATAGCCCAGGGCGCAGCCACTCCTTTCGGAGCCCTGAAGCACATTTTCTAGAACTTTCTGCCTTCAAGAAATAAAGAACCCTAGCTCAATGGATCTCAGGGCATGTTTCCAAGACATGTACCTCCCACTACCCTCTCTCAACTAAGTGTAAAAACGTTCTTTGACACATTTATAAAAGACTTTAAATACCTTCTTTGCCACTGACATTTTAATGAATGACCTTTCGCATTTATACAAATGGTGGTGCACAAAAAGTATATTTTAGGTACACATTTTAGGTACTAATATTTTAGGTACACTGCAATCAGCATATTAGTGTATTTGTCTACCATCTGTGTTTTTAATTGCAATAAAATTGAAAACCCTTTTTAGGTCTCGCCTACGCAGCGCGCATGCGTTGCTTAGGAGGGGACCTTTTGGAATCAATCAGCATTTTGGCCAAAAACGTGCACGTTTTGCATTGCTTTCTATTGCAACGCGTGCGCGTTTGGCGTTTCCCTTGCGGGAGCGAGCTTTGGCGCCATTTGTTTTTAATTATCGCGCTTATCGCTGCTCGCTCCCGTAAGGTAAACGCTGTGGATGTACTTTCACTTTCGCGGCCGCGGACAAGAGTTTCGAGGGCGGCTATTCCATTGCCACGGCAGGGGTATCTTGTTTTTCATTTTCATCAGGAAACATTTGCACTAAGCGATTACAGGGGGCAGGGTGAAGGGCGCGAGGGTTCACTGTCAGTCGTCCGCGTCTCCGTAGACTTCAGTGGTTTGCCCAGCGTCGAAAAAAGCTCTCAGATTTAGTGCAAGTAACATGAAAAATAGGTTTATTTGGATTTCAGATGGTTGTTTTTACAGGTCAGCATGTCTGTGAATATGAAATTCACAGTAAACGTAATATGCTACAGGCTTCCAACAAGTTTGCTGTCCGCTATAATGTCGCCGGGTTCTTTTCCTCAGGTAAGTGTTAAATCTCAGCCGCTCTGTCCTTTGCTCATGGGGGAGGTGGTTGCGTAATACTGAAATGCACGTCATAGGCATGAGTGAGCATTGTTCTTGGGGGCTCAGAAGCTGAAGGCGAACTCGTGCTCTGAGCAGAGTTGGTAAAGTTTGACATAGTTTGGTCCATAACTCTAATAGCATATATGAGATATGACTTTTGGCGTGGCATGTTTCCCCATAGGTTGACAGAGGGTTGGTAATATAGTTCAAAAGCCGGACGAAGACTTCCCTCCTTTCTTTTATTAGGACGTCATTGTGATCAGGCGGCATGCATGGAAAGGAAGGATTCGGCGTGTCAGTGTAACAAAATATGTTTAGAATTAAGGACGAGAGCACTAAGTGGCATGTTAGCACTGCGTATTGTGCTTTGTTATTCTTGCCTACTAGTCTTATTTGGGGTAATTATCTTGTTCTTTATTTCGGATTTAAAAAAAACCATAAACGCAAATATTACATCAAAATCACAGAACTATATATACACAACAGACATCATACTAAAATATAGAGGATGAAATCTGAAATTAACAGAATTATTACAGAAAGGTATTAAACCAATAAAACAATGTCATTGTGGCATAATAAATCATAAAACATCCATCAACAATAAAGCATCCTTCATCTTTTTTGATAGCATCTTTTAAAAAACATACAATATAGAAGAAGCATGTTCGTCATTAAGGGTGGGCGTAGTTGGCGGAGTACTACTAAGTTGACGCTCCGCTTCCCACTTAATTAATAGAGACCTCAAATACTTTAGATAAAATAACAAGTATCTCTGTCTTTACATGCTAAAATGCATATAGTCATTTCACAAAAGTGAAAATGAAAACTTAGCACGCAGTGAGAGAGGTGATGATTTTGAGATCCTCCCTAACCTAGGGAGAAAACCAAGCAGATGCCTTGAAAACAAAGAGCACATCTTGCTGAACGATTCGGTGGTGGTCCCATCCTCTTAGGACCACCCCAAGCACAGTTATGGGCAAAAATACAATCCCAACCAAAGGCCCTGCAAAGCATTATGGGACGAGATTAGCAGTGGGCAGTGAATATTATAGTATCCAATATCAAAATAATTCTACAAAGAGCTGCAGTTCAACTCGTCGTTACTAGGTGTCCCTCACGAGTCAAATGCAAAAGCATTGAAATTATTACATCAAGCTGCAGTTCCACTAGTCGTTACTAGATGTCCCTCACGAGTCTAATGCAAAAGCATTGAAACCCTTTCATGAAGCTGCAGTTCAGCTCTTTGTAGAATTTATAGTATTAGCTCTCAGCTCAGGGTTTCAATGCTTTTGCATTTGACTCGTGAGGGACACCTAGTAACGACTAGTGGAACTGCAGCTTCATGAAAGGGTTTCAATGCTTTTGCATTTGACTCGTGAGGGACATCTAGTAACGACTAGTGGAACTGCAGCTTGATGTAATAATTTCAATGCTTTTGCATTTGACTCGTGAGGGACACCTAGTAACGACGAGTTGAACTGCAGCTCTTTGTAGAATTATTTTGATATTGGATACTATAATATTCACTGCCATCTGCTAATCTCATCCCATAATGCTTTGCAGGGCCTTTGGTTGGGATTGTATTTTTGCTCATAACTGTGCTTGGGGTGGTCCTAAAGGATGGGAGCACCACTGAATCGCTCAGCATGATGTGCTCTTTGTGTTCAAGGCATCTGCTTGGTCCTCCCCCTAGGTTAGGGGGAATCCCAAAATCATCACCTCTCTCATTGGCTGATATTTGTTCACTTTTGTGAATTGGTTATATGCTTTTTAGCATGTAAAGTTGCTTTATCAAAGCATTTGTGGGTGCAGTTTAGTAGCTGGTTCCGCTACGCGGAGGGATGGAATTCCGTGTTGTTAACAACAATTCTCCGCAAACTCCGTTAGTGGAGCGGAGTTCATTGCCCACCCCTATTCGTCATGCACCAATTGCAGAAATTAGCTGGTCAAGCTTGATTAACGTGGTGACCTCACAACAACAGTGCTATAAATTTCTCTTGAAGTTGACTTTAAATAAAGCCCTCACAAACAAAATAAAATGAAGAGTGTCCTGTTCAAATGCAGAGTCGTAGCCTCAGAAACTTGCATATTTAACTTGGATCCACCCTTTGGGAATGGCCAATAAACAGAACAACAAATTTAACCGAAACCGTATTGACATAACAGCCATAGCTGCTGACTTTAGAACTAGGGCACCAGGTTCGAGTCTCTATGTCAGCTCAACATCCTGTGATTCTGGGCAATTCACCCATTCTCCTCGCGCCTACCAAAAAACAAGCATTGGCATAGCCAATAGGTCTCACCTTTGGGACCTTATAAGTGTTTAGTTATCCAGCACAATATCCTTGGTGCAACAACATCAACTGTTGCATGGCTAAACACTTATAAGGTCCCAAAGGCGAGACCTATTGTCTATGCCAATGCTTGTTAATATTCAGTCTGCACACTTCTTGTCTAGCTGCCAATAGTTCTCATTGTTTTGGTACTTGGGTCAATCTTTTTATCCTGTTCTTAAGTCCTCGGAAGACGTTCGGGTCTAGCAAACTGCAAAAGTAAAACGAAACAGGTGGAACTTAAGACAGCAGCCTCGCTCTCCGTGGTCCATAAAGGCTGAGAGTGGCGCGCCTGGGACTCATGTAAGATGGATGCCTGGGGGTCACTCGTGTCGGGAGCCTGACCAATGCAGTGCGAGGGGCGTCTCTCTTCTGCCGGAGCCCGTTTCAGGCATCCGGAGTGCTGTGGCCGCGCCTGGGGCACCATCAGGGCCTGTGGCACCATCGAGGCCCGAGCGAGGGACGCGTTTCTTGATGGCACGATATTTTGACCATGCATTAAACATGTATCATCTTCCCGCCTCCTCTGTCGCCCCTCCGCCACCCCCAGCTGCACCCCCTTCTTAGCTGTCTCCTGTTCCTTCCTTCCCACCCCCATTGGATGCCTCAGGTTAGCTACCCACAATGCACTGCTGATCCGTGAATTAAGAGTTTGGGAGGGGGGGTGAAGCATTCCATTCACGTGGCTTCTGCTCTCGTTCGCTCTCCTGTCCCCCTAGGGTAATCCTATGTTTTGCTTTGAAAGGTGCAGTTAGCTTCCCAGCAAAGTAAAATTACATATTTTCAATCCTTTTTTACAATACTTCGGGGATTTTTTTCATCTTTCACCACAATATTTGAGGACTAGAGTTTGAAGAGGAAATAAGTCTTCGAGATGCTTCAGAAACTTTTTAAAACCACGACCCACTTTTTAGTATGACAAACTTTCGCAACCCACCTACCTAGCTTTAATGGACATGAAGCAAAGATTTTTTTTAATGAAACTAAAGTATCGTATGGTAGCGCATTACCGTTTACAGACAGCGCATCTCCCACTGAAATGGCCACTAAATCTGCTCAGACGTGCAGTTTTATAGATAAAACTATAGTGTACTGTACATCACCAAGTAAAGTGTGTGGATTTGTTCTGATCCTATTAAAACCTTTGATTCCATCAAACTTCACAACTGCAAAAACATGTGCTACATTTTTGCTTTCCTAACTGCTGAATCCGTGCAGTTCGTTTACATTTTGCTGTGTTATGAAACAATGACTTGCCACAGCCCTTCCTTTCACACACACTGTACCCCAGCAAGATTGTCATGTAATTCACATTACCTTTCTTTTTCTGACTGCAAAGTGAGAGGAGATTGTAAACCCTATCCCAATTGTTAAAAAAGTATGAACAGCAGAAGACCTAGTCAGACATTTGACCTCTGTCTTTGAAGCACATCAAATGTACAGGCGATATACAGAATGCAAAGACATCTTCATTTAATTGTTAGACTTTCGCGTCTTACAAAAAAAATATATAGGCTCACCGCACCAATGGGTCGTGACCCACAGTTTTCTATAAAGTTATCGTTTTCCCATATATTTTAGGACTGGAAACAGGATAGTAAGTTTGCCTTCCCACTGTCTTCAAAACCCTCAGCTGCCTCCGGTGCCATGAAGAGGCATGAGGGTGGCATGAAGGGGCATGAGGTTGGCATGAGGGGCCACACAAAGCTACCAGAATAGTGTAATATCCTGGACTGAAGGTAGGGCAGCTGTATAGCAGAAGTCACTGCTACCCCTCTCCCGGCACTAGAACTAACCTCGAAGCGCTGCGAGCTGACTTTCTTCCCCTTCTTCATCCAGGTGATGCGAGGCTTGGGGTCACCCGTTGCCTGGCACACGAATGAGGCCACGCCCCCGGAAATACCAATCTGGTCATCTGGCTTCCTCATGAAGCTTGGCTCGCCTAGAAGAAAGAAAACACAGGGCATTAATGAATTAACCCAACACTTGTGCAGCACACGCCTCCACAACAGTTCATCCCAGGATATCTTTTCACGGGAGCTCACGTGGGGCTGAGGGTACTTCAAAGATACAGGGAGGTGGCACCAGAGGTTGTGATTTGTTAAGATATTTTCAGGACACAAGAAGAGACTAGAAACATCTCAGAACTTGAGGTGAGGTCAATAAACATCCTAGTCATGGTCACCGAATTTGCCCAGGAGGCATCTCAAGAAAGTGTGACACAGAACGGGGTGACAGGGGCATGGAACTTCATAGCAGGAGTCTCAGAAGAGGGACACAAGGTGCAGGTGTAAGGTACCTCTCAGGACACGATAACACAGAACGGGCCAAAGGCATTTCTAAAAACACAGGATAAAATGTGGATGCTCTCCCAGGGCATGGACTGGAGCCAGGATACATTTAAGCTCATGGTGGCCTCTCTGGATAAGGGATGAGACATGGACCTGTGTCCGGCACAGATTAGAACAGGATATATTTTGGTACATATAGGATTAGGGTACATCTATCTTGGAACATGGGGGGCACAGAGCAAGACATTTCAAGTCTTGAGGATAGGACCAGGGAAGATCTCAAGGCATCAAATGGAACTCCATGACAGGGACATGGAATGGGACCGGGGTACACATACGACAAAAGAAAGATCTCAGGGTATAGAATGGAACAACACACACTAGGGACATGGATAGGGACCAGGGAACATCTCAGGACCAAGAAAGATCTCAGAGTACGGAATGGAACTCCTGTACATGACAGGGACATAGAAAGGGGCCAGGGTACATCTTAGGATCAGGAAATATCTCAAGGTATCAAATGGAACTCCATGATAGGGACATGGAATGGTACCGGGGTACACTTAGGACCAAAGAAAGATCTCAGGGGATAGAATGGAAAAACACACATTAGGGGCATGGAAAGGAACAAGGGAACATCTCAGGACCAGCAAAGATCTCAGGGTATGGAATGGAACTCCTGTACATGACAGGGACATGGAATGGGACTAGGGTACATCTCGGGACCAAGAAATATCTCAGCGTATGGAAAGGAACTTTGATACAGGACAGGGACATGGAATAGGACCAGGGTACATCTTAGGACCAGGAAATATCTCAAGGTATCAAATGGAACTCCATGACAAGGACTTGGAATGGGAACAGGGAACATCAGGACAATGGTACAGGATGGGACCAGGAAAGATCTCAGTGTATGGAATAGAACTCCATGACAAGGACATGCAATGGGACCGAGGTACCCTTAGGACCAGGAAAGATCTCAGGGTATGGAATGGACAACACATGATAGGGACATGGAATAGGATCGGGGTACATCTCAGGACCTGGAAAGATCCCAGGTATGGAATGGAACAACACATGACAGGGACAAGGAATAGGATCGGGGTACATCTCAGGACCAGGAAAGAACTCAGGGTTTGGAATGGAACTCGGATACATTACAGGGACATGGATTGGGACCAGGGTACATCTTGGGGCTCGTGGGTACAGGATAAGACCGGGAAAGATCTCAGGGTATGGAATGGAGCTCCTGTACATGACAGGGACATGGAATGGAACCAGGGTACATCTCAGGACAAGGATACTGGATGGGGCCAGGACACATCTGAAGATTCACGGGTATGAAGTGGGACATAGATACATCTCATGACTGAGGGACAGGATGAAGAGCCATCAGGAGCGGTCCACTGACCAGGTAAAAGTTATGCAGATGGAGAATGTGTTTCTCAGGTACAGCAAATGCAGGATGAGGCGATGGACGCGGCCGTTTGATTTCGATAGGACCAACAACTGTGCTTATAACGGAGATTGCCACGAGTCATACCCTGATTTTAAGGCACAATATCTTTCTTTCTAAGGTATCTCCACGTGTGCAGGACATCTCTGGTCCTGACGCACAGCACATACACATGGCTCCTACTCTGCAGGGCATCCTTGGCCCTCACCCGCAGGATATGCACATGGTGCCAGCTCTACAGCGCCTCTTAGGCCCTCGTGCACCGCACATACACAGGGCTCCTACTCTGTAGTGCATCCTTGGCCCTCAACCGCAGGGTATGCACGTGGTTGTATCTCTACAGCGCCTCTTAGGCCCTTGTGCACCACACATACATAGGGCTCCTACTCCGCGGTGCATCCTTGGCCCTCATCCGCAGGGTATGCACATGGTTCCAACTCTACAGCGCCTCTTAGGCCCTTGTGCACCACACATACATAGGGCTCCTACTCTACAGTGCATCCTTGGCCCTCACCCGCAGGGTATGCACACGGTTGAAACTCTACAGTGCCTCTTAGGCCCTCGTGCACCGCACATACACAGGGCTCCTACTTTGCAATGCATTTTCAGTCCTCGTGCATCGCACACAACATGGAGTTCAACTCTGCTGTGCTTCTCCGGCCCACCACCCCATACACAGCACATACATGAGCTCCAACTCTGGTGTGCATGTGTGTCCATCATAGGCAGCACATACAACATGGGCAACAGTCCTTCTATAGGCTTCATTCGCACAACTCTACCTTCACCACCAGTATTTGGCCCTCAGTCACAGCACACATATATGGTTGACATCTAAGCGCTATAAAGTGACATTGACAAGTGCTGACAAATCAATGAACGGAGTCAGATGGGCGGCTTGACCAGAGGATGAACAGGTCACAATCTTTACAAACCTTCCAGCCTCTCGCCGGTCGCAGACATCACCTGTGCACTATGGCGACTAGCCGTCTTGTTCTGCACAGGACCAGAAAGCATGGCTAGAACTCTCCCAGTGCTGATCACTCGGGCGGAGTGGCCGGCTCGATCTAGGCACTTCCAGAAGCTTGTGGTACACCATGCGCCTGGCCTGAAAAGGTGATGTCCGGTTAGCTGGTGGACAGCGGTGGCTGCAGCTGTGTCAGTGTAGACTATAGTGATGGCTGGACCTGGGGGTGGAGCTCATTTATTAGTGGTTGGAGCTCTGTCAGTGGGCTCGGAAGATCTGGCAGGGGGGGGCTGGAGCAGTGTCAGTATGTAGTGGTGGCCGGAGCTCAGGCAGTGGGGGCCAGAGCTCAGGCAGTGGGGGCCAGAGCTCAGGCAGTGGGGGCCAGAGCTCAGGCAGTGGGGGCCAGAGCTCAGGCAGTGGGGGCCAGAGCTCAGGCAGTGGGGGCCAGAGCTCAGGCAGCGGTGGCCGGAGCTCAGGCTGCGGTGGCCAGAGCTCAGGTTGCGGTGGCCGGAGCTCAGGCTGCGGTGGCCGGAGCGCAGGCAGTATTGGGAGGATCTTATCAATTAGAGAGAACATATACAACACCTTCAATCTACTGCACCCAGGCAACTTCAGATAGAGGGGTTCTATTCGTGCCTGCAACACCCCCGTTTATAAATCTCCCACCCACACAGGTACCCAGCTTTCACAGCCTCGTACAACACAACTGGAGTCCTCACCGAAACCAGGCACTTCCTCGGTGTGGCGCTATATAACAGTGGAAAATAAACATTGTCTTTTTTTTTTTTTTTTTAACCTGTCTTAGCCACACGGGCGCTCTCTTGGTGCCCAACGCAGCTGCACGGATGGAAGGGGCATTATACGCAGGTGTCAGCTGGGATGCCAGGGTTTGCCACCATGGCGCTCACGCGATGCCTGGCAGCAGCCCGCCTGGCAAAGCCCCAGCGTCCATGAATCCCCTCGCTGCGGGGGCCGGTGCGCGGCAGGGCCCGCAGTCCGCTCCCAGCTGGCGCTGCCCTCATCTGTATTCCGGCGCCTTCCCAGCCCGCCTCTCTCCTCGGTAATGCGGCACCTGTGACTGCCGGGCCGCGGTGCCCGCTGCGCAGCTCCTGGAATGGCACCCCGAATTTAATGGGCACTGCGCACGGCGCCACCGGGAAGCGCAGCTCTTGACGCCGCGTCCAATCCCGCGGCAGTGGCAGGCGTCCCTGCGGGCATCTGGAGAGGGCACGATCCGCAATCGCACTGTGGTGGCACGGACGTGGCAGCTGGGAACACCCGACAGATGTCAATAAAAAGAGGTGCGCGCGCAGGTCTACCTAAATGTAGGAATATTCTATGCATTTTAGTCACTTTGCGCATATCCGCCTTTGACGGACAGGCGGCCCCAGTTGCCAGTGAGGCCCTGACCTAACTGCGCCATACATTAAGACTCGTTTGGGGGTCGATTGGACAATTGCAGTTTCATCCACCTTCAAAGCATCCACGCTGCAAATATCCGGTCTTCAGATATCAGAAAAGCTGCTAATCTGTCAAGAGGCAGTGGTGGCCGTGGGCTAGTGGTGGCCTCAATCAGAGGAGACGATGTGACCTAATGGCCAGAGCTGCTGGCTTTGGAGCTGGGGAACTAGGTTCGAGTCTCGGCGTCGGGTCAACATCCTGTGATTCTGGGCAAATCACTTAATGTCCTCGTGCCTACCAAATATGAATGTGCCCTTCTGCAATGTAACTGCTGCGCTATATTATAAATACTAAAAAAAACACACAATTCTGTCATGCAGTTTGGTTCGATGCTCAGAGCCGGCGTGTTTGTGCATTGCTGTGCTTGGAGGCTTCCAGCACAATCTGTGCACCGGGCCGGCCCCTGGGTCCGGATCAGCCAGCCAACCGAGCTGCCATCATTATATAACCGTATTCATTTGTGTGTCTCGAGGTCAGTGCGGGAAGAGTCGCCTCAAGGCGCTCTGTGCTGAACACCCCCAGTCTACCGACCGCGACGGGCGACGGCCTCTGGAAAGAATACGCCCTTTGCCAGGTAGCGTATTAAATAAAAACCCCCGACTTCACCCCCCCCCCCATCTATAGCAAGTTCCACAGAGCGGACCCTGTTTCTTCCTGGTTGCACTGGGCAAGCCTTGACGTATATTCCACCAGCAGAATGATCCTACCTCGCGTCCATGAGTAACTTGCCCCATATGTCAATCTTCCGTATTTTCAGCATGGCCCCGCCCCTCTGCGGGCCAAGCTTCCGGTTTTCTATCTTGTATCGACATAGCCCTGTCGTAGTAACACGACTGCATCTCTGCTCGCGCCGGCCTCACTTCCACCTCACCCGTCCTGCTGTAAGCCGGTGACGTCTCACAGAAACCCAATGTCTCGCTTGCGCTGGCACTGCAGCATCAGTACCAGCTGGGCACTCAAAGCGCTGGCAAAAGCCGCCCTTTCTATGCACGCTGGGCACTGCCAGCATCTGCTCCTGCTCGTTCCAATAGCAACTGGGCTGTGTCTGTGCGTTCCTCATCCCGTGCCAGCTGGACCCGTTACACTGGCAGCGAGGCACTCCTGCCTGTGTGCCATATCCTGTGCCGGCTGGGCACTGATGGTTCATGCCCACTCTTCTGGTAGCGAGACAGTCCTGCCCGTGTAGGCTTCATCCGGTGCCAGCCGGGCACTGATGGTTCATGCCCACTCTTGTGGTAGAGACATTCCTGTCCGTGTATGCTTCATCCGGTGCCAGCCGGGCACTGATGGTTCATGTGCACTCTTGTGGTAGAGACACTCCTGTACCACTATGCTTCATCCAGTGCCAGCCGGGCACTGATGGTTCATACCCACTCTTGTGGTAGAGACACTCCTGTATGTCTATGCTTCATCCAGTGCCAGCCGGGCACTAATGGTTCATACCCACTCTTGTGGTAGTGACACCCCTGTACGTCTATGCTTCATCCAGTGCCAGCCGGGCACTGATGGTTCATACCCACTCTTGTGGTAGTGACACCCCTGTACGTCTGCTTCATCCGGTGCCAGCCGGGCACGGATGGTTCATGCCCACTCTTGTGGTAGTGAGACACTCCTGCCGGTGTATGCTACACCCGGTGCCAGCTGGGCACTGATGGTTCATGCCCACTCTTGTGGTAGTGACACTCCTGTACGTCTATGCTTCATCCAGTGCCAGCTGGGCACTCGTGGTTCATGCCCACTCTAGTGGTAGAGACAGTCCTGCCCGTGTGTGCTTCATCCGGCGCCAGCTGGGCACTGATGGCTCATGCCCACTCTTGTGGTAGAGACACTCCTGCCTGTGTATGCTTCATCCGGCGCCAGCTGGACACTGATGGTTCATGCCCACTCTTGTGGTAGCAAGACACTCCTGCCAATGTATGCTTCATCCGGTGCCAGCTGGGCACTGATGGTTCATGCCCACTCTTGTGGTGGAGACAGTCCTGCCCGTGTATGCTTCATCCGGCACCAGCTGGGCACTGATGGCTCATGCCCACTCTTGTGGTAGAGACACTCCTGCCCGTGTACGCTTCATCCGGTGCCAGCCGGGCACTGATGGTTCACGCCCACTCTTGTGGTAGAGACACTCCTGCCCGTGTACGCTTCATCCGGTGCTAGCCGGGCACTGATGGTTCACGCCCACTCTTGTGGTAGAGACACACCTGCCCGTGTATGCTTCATCCAGCGCCAGCCGGGCACGGATGGTTCATGCCCACTCTTGTGGTAGCGAGACACTCCTGCCCATGTATGCTTCATCCGGTGCCAGCTGGGCACCGATGGTTCATGCCCACTCTTGTGGTAGTGAGACACTCCTGCCCGTGTATGCTTCTTCCAGAGCCAGCCGGGCACGGATGGTTCATGCCCACTCTTGTGGTAGAGACACTCCTGCCTGTGTATGCTTCATCCGGCGCCAGCTGGGCACTGGTGGTTCATGCCCACTCTTGTGGTAGCGAGACACTCCTGCCCATGTATGCTTCATCCGGTGCATGGTGGGCACTGGTGGTTCATGCCCACTCTTGTGGTAGAGACACTCCTGCCCGTGTATGCTTCATCCGGCGCCAGCTGGGCACTGATGGTTCATGCTCACTTGTGGTAGTGAGACACTCCTGCCCGTGTATGCTTCATCCAGTGCCAGCCGGGCACTGATGGTTCATGCTCACTCTTGTGGTAGAGACACTCCTGCCCATGTACGCTTCATCCGGTGCCAGCTGGGCACTGATGGTTCATGCCCACTCTTGTGGTAGCGAGACAGTCCTGCCCGTGTATGCTTCATCCAGTGCCAGCTGGGCACTGATGGTTCATGCTCATTCTTGTGGTAGCGAGACACTCCTGTCCGTGTATGCTTTATCCGGTGCCAGCTGGGCACTGATGGTTCATGCCCACTCTTGTGGTAGAGACACTCCTGCATGCTTCATCCGGTGCCATCCGGGCATGGATGGTTCATGCCCACTCTTGTGGTAGCGAGACAGTCCTGCCTGTGTATGCTTCATCCAGTGCCAGCCGGGCACTGATGGTTCATGCCCACTCTTGTGGTAGCGAGACAGTCCTGCCCGTGTATGCTTCATCCAGTGACAGCCGGGCACTGGTGGTTCATGCCCACTCTTGTGGTAGAGACACTCCTGCCTGTGTATGCTTCATCCGGCACCAGCTGGCCACTGATGGTTCATGCTCACTCTTGTGGTAGTGAGACACTCCTGCCCGTGTATGCTTCATCCGGTGCCAGCCGGGCACGGATGGTTCATGCCCACTCTTGTGGTAGCGAGACAGTCCTGCCCGTGTATGCTTCATCCAGTGACAGCCGGGCACTGATGGTTCATGCTCCCTCTTGTGGTAGAGACACTCCTGCCCATGTACGCTTCATCCGGTGCCAGCTGGGCACTGATGGTTCATGCCCACTCTTGTGGTAGCTAGACAGTCCTGCCCATGTATGCTTCATCCGGTGCCACCTGGGCACAATTGGTTCATGCTCATTCTTGTGGTAGCGAGACACTCCTGTCCGTGTATGCTTTATCCGGTGCCAGCTGGGCATGGATGGTTCATGCCCACTCTTGTGGTAGCGAGACAGTCCTGCCCTTGTATGCTCCATCCAGTGCCAGCCGGGCACTGATGGTTCATGCCCACTCTTGTGGTAGCGAGACATTCCTGCCCGTGTATGCTACATCCAGTGCCAGCTGGGCACGGATGGTTCATGCCCACTCTTGTGGTAGTGACACTCCTGTACGTCTATGCTTCATCCAGTGCCAGCTGGGCACTCGTGGTTCATGCCCACTCTAGTGGTAGAGACAGTCCTGCCCGTGTGTGCTTCATCCGGCGCCAGCTGGGCACTGATGGTTCATGCTCACTCTTGTGGTAGTGAGACACTCCTGCCCGTGTATGCTTCATCCAGTGCCAGCCGGGCACGGAGGGTTCATGCCCACTCTTGTGGTAGCGAGACAGTCCTGCCCGTGTATGCTTCATCCAGTGCCAGCCAGGCACTGATGGTTCATGCTCACTCTTGTGGTAGACACTCCTGCCCATGTACGCTTCATCCGGTGCCAGCTGGGCACTGATGGTTCATGCCCACTCTTGTGGTAGCGAGACAGTCCTGCCCATGTATGCTTCATCCGGTGCCAGCTGGGCACTGATGGTTCATGCTCATTCTTCTGGTAGCGAGACACTCCTGTCCGTGTATGCTTTATCCGGTGCCAGCCGGGCACTGATGGTTCATGCTCACTCTTGGGGTAGAGACACTCCTGCCCATGTACGCTTCATCCAGTGCCAGCTGGGCACTGATGGTTCATGCCCACTCTTGTGGTGGAGACACTCCTGCATGCTTCATCCAGTGCCAGCCGGGCACGGATGGTTCATGCCCACTCTTGTGGTGGAGACACTCCTGCATGCTTCATCCAGTGCCAGCTGGGCACGGATGGTTCATGCCCACTCGTGGTGGAGACACTCCTGCATGCTTCATCCAGTGCCAGCTGGGCACGGATGGTTCATGCCCACTCTTGTGGTGGAGACACTCCTGCATGCTTCATCCAGTGCCAGCTGGGCACGGATGGTTCATGCCCACTCTTGTGGTGGAGACACTCCTGCATGCTTCATCCAGTGCCAGCCGGGCACGGATGGTTCATGCCCACTCTTGTGGTGGAGACACTCCTGCATGCTTCATCCAGTGCCAGCTGGGCACGGATGGTTCATGCCCACTCTTGTGGTAGACACACTCCTGCCCGTGTATGCTTCATCCGGCGCCAGCTGGGCACTGGTGGTTCATGCCCACTCTTGTGGTAGCGAGACACTCCTGCCCATGTATGCTTCATCCGGTGCCAGCCAGGCACAGATGGTTAATGCCCACTCTTGTGGTAGAGACAGTCCTGCCCGTGTATGCTTCAGCCAGTGCCAGCCGGGTACGGATTGTTCATGCCCACTCGTGGTAGAGACACTCCTGCCTGTGTACGCTTCATCCGGTGCTAGCTGGACACTGATGGTTCATGCCCACTCTTGTGGTAACGAGACAGTCCTGCCCGTGTATGCTTCATCCGGTGCCAGCTGGGCACTGATGGTTCATGCTCACTCGTGGTAGCGAGACAGTCCTGCCCGTGTATGCTTCATCCGGCGCCAGCTGGTCACTGGCGGTTCATGCCCACTCTTGTGGTAGTGAGACACTCCTGACGGTCTATGCTTCATCCAGTGCCAGCTGGGCACTGATGGTTCATGCCCACTCTTGTGGTAGAGACACTCCTGCCCGTGTATGCTTCATCCAGTGCCAGCTTGGCACTGAAGGTTCATGCCCACTCTTGTGGTAGCGAGAAAGTCCTGCCCGTGTATGCTTCATCCGGTGCCAGCCGGGCACTGATGGTTCATGCTCACTCTTGTGGTAGCAACATTCCTGTCCGTCTATGCTTCATCCAGTGCCAGCCGGGCACTGATGGTTCATGCTCACTCTTGTGGTAGAGACACTCCTGCCGTTGTATGCTGCATCCAGTGCCAGCTGGGCACTGATGGTTCACACCCACTCTTGTGGTAGCGAGACAGTCCTGCCCCTGTATGCGTCATCCGGTGCCAGCTGGGCACTGATGGTTCATGCCCAATCTTGTGGTAGAGACACTCATGCCCATGTATGCTTCATCTGGTGCCAGCTGGGCACTGATGGTTCACGCGCACTCTTGTGGTAGCGAGACACTCCTGCCCGTGTATGCTTCATCTGGTGCCAGCTGGGCACTGATGGTTCATGCCACTCTTGTGGTAGCGACATTCCTGCCCGTGTATGCTACATCCGGCACCAGCTGGGCACTGATGGTTCATGCCACTCTTGTGGTAGCGACATTCCTGCCCGTGTATGCTACATCCGGCACCAGCTGGGCACTGATGGTTCATGCCCAATCTTGTGGTAGAGACATTCCTGCCCATGTATGCTTCATCCATTGCCAGCCGGGCACTGATGGTTCATGCCCACTCTTGTGGAAGTGAGACAGTCCTGCCCATGTATGCTTCATCCGGTGCCAGCTGGTCACTGGCGGTTCATGCCCACTCTTGCGGTAGCGAGACAGTCCTGCTTGTGTATGCTACATCCAGTGCCGGCTGGTCACTTGTTGTTCATGCCCACCCTTGGTAGCGAGACACTCCCGACTGTGTATGCTACATCCGGTGCCAGCCGGTCACTGGCAGTTAATACCCACTCTTGTGGTAGCAAGACGCTCCTGTCCGTCTATGCTTCATCCGATGCCAGCTGGTCACTGGTGGTTCATGCCCACTCTTGTGGTAGCGACATTCCTGCCAGTGTATCCTTCATCCAGTGCCAGATGGGCACTGGTGGTTCATGGTGGTTTAAGAAAGGTGGGAGTCAAGGGCCGGGGCTCCAAGGAATGGTGGGAGTCAAGGGCGTGGCTCCTAGGAAAGGTGGGACTCTGGAATGGAGCTCCAAGGAATTGTGGGACTCAAGGGCCAGGGCTCCAAGCAATGGTGGTATTCAAGGGCCTGAGCTCCTAGGAATGGTGGGACTTAAGGGCCCGGGGCTTCTAGGAACAGTGGGACTCGAGGGCCAGGGTTCCTAAGAATGGAAGGAGTCAAGGGCCGGGGCTCCTAAGAATGGTGTGAGTTAAGAGCCGGGGGCCAAGGAATGATGGAAATTATGGGCAGGGGCTTCAAGGAATGGTGGGAGCCAAGGGACGGGGCTCCTAGGAATGGTAGGAATCAAGGGCCGGGGTGCCAAGGAATGGTGAGAGTCAAGGGCCCAAGCTCCTAGGAATGGTTTGACTTAAGGGCCCGGGGCTCCTAGAAAAGGTGGGACTCAAGAGCCAGGGCTTTTATTCCCGAGTGCTGCTGTACAAGCATCAGCCCTGTTCATGCCACCGGGCTCTGCGGATCCAGACACTCTGCAATGAAGCTCTTCTGCAGAAATGGTCCTAGAGAAGGGGGTGAGAGTCTCACTGGGTGGGAGGGTCAGGAGGTGGTGCAGGGCCCAAAGGTGTTGGCGGGCAGAGGGTCTGCAGAGACCCCAGCACTGCCTTGTCTCTTCATCATAAGGGAAGGAAGGCGATAGTTTTGGTATTTCTCAACACCATGCCTGCTAATTCACACGGTGCCACCGTGTGACACACAATATCGGCTCCCATCACACGGTCTCCAGGTGAGGAGCCGTAAATAGTGGTTTTCCAGCTGGGTTTCCAAGGCTTTGAACTGCTGTCAATTAAGGGGTGTTAAAACACCCCATGACATTGGCACCAGCAAGCTTTTTTTTGGGGGGGGGGGGGTAGAGGGGGTTTGGTGGGGGCAGGGTGGGGTTCAAAACTGCCTTGTAAGTACTTCTCGGCAGGAGGCCCCGCCCGCCCCCCCCCCCACACACACACACACTGAGATTGTTCTTCAAGTTGGCCGGTATGCAACCCTGGTGAACTCTCAGAGTATCTTCCTGCATGAACTGATTAAACCCTCTGAATCTTAATAAATTAACCCTTTGCGAAGCTTTGGTGCTAGGATCTTAGAAAGGGGCGGATCCTGAGTCATAACACTAAGTACTGCACCCAAACATCCCCCGAACCTTGATCCCAATGGCAGGAAGTGCAATGTGCCATCACAGAATACCCACAATGCACCAGGGGAGACCCAAGATGGCGCCTAAGAGTGCCCTTTCCCATTTCCTGCTTTCAGAACAGAATGCCAATGAGTAAAAAAACAGAGGAATATTTAGGTGTTCTCTTTATGAACAATAGTAATTCTGCCGGCCCAGTCCTTGGTACCCTGCCAGGCAGCAGATATCCAGAGACGCAGACAAACGTGCCCCAACAGGCACCCCCGAATCACCTGCGTCACACGGCTCTTCCGGCTACTGCATATGCATCTGCGTACCTACTTAATTCGCACATTTACATTCTGCCGCCTAACATCAAGAACTCTCGGGAAACGTGGGCAAATTAGCCTTTATATTCACAAATGTATTCAAATATATACACATCAGAAGGCCTGGAACACACAGTGCGGCTGAGGGGCTCCCGGGCTCCACGCCGAGCCCCGCGGAGAACAAAGGCGGAGTTAGCAAAAGTGCCTCCCCCCCCAAAAAAAAACAATTCAAAATTCACTAGAAATGTAACTAGGGCAAAGAGAGGCAGGTGGTCTCAGCTTAAACAGGCTTTTGCATACCGCCCCCCACTATTCTGCATTATGTCAGTGTACCCTGAAAGATGCACAAGGCAGGGGTGCTTCCAGCCTCACGGGGAATTAAGGTAGAGGGGCTGCAAGCAGTGCTTAATGTGTTAAAAAAAAAATGCCAGCGCCAGGGCCCTCTTCAGGCGGCCACTGCAGCTTGCACCACCCATTGCCCCCGTCATCGCTGCCAATGACAGTACGAACACAAGAAATAACCATCAAACCCTACAAGTCTGACAATCCAACTGTTCCGGCCACTCAAAGCTATAATAATGGAGGGAGCTGCAGACATTATTAATTTTTAATGGTTATTGAATGAACAAACAACTTTAGTTGTGGTCATCTCTAAATTAGTCAAACAGCGCCACCATGTGGCAAACTGTCATAGGTGCTGGTGTTGACAAATAAGTGCTCCAGAAACCACCTGCTCAAATTAAGCACTGGTTCCAGGCCCCACGACTTAGAGGTGCTTAAGGCCTCAAAATGTAGAAGTGCTTCAGGCCTCACGAGGTAGAGGTGCTTCAGGCCTCACGACGCATAAGTGCCTCAGACCTCAGGAGGCAGAAGTGCCTCAGAAGGCAGAGGTGCCTCAGGAGGTAGAAAGGTTTCAAGCCTAATGAGGTAGACATTCTTTAACCCTCGCGAGGCAGAGGCGCCTCACCACAGTGTTGATCAGTACTCTCCAGCGTTGTGGTGTATAAGCTTTTTTTTTTTTTTTAAATCAACTTCCAAATGGCACAAATCCGAATTCGCCCGCTATCAAACCTACACGGCACTGTTCAGTCAGTGCAGTAACCTCCCGAGTTGCCATACAGGGTGTAAAAGACCTGCTAACTCTCTGGTGCATGAACACACCGTGCTATGTTACAAGTATCTTCGTCAACTGTGGCAACATACAGGTGCCAGTTATTAATAAACTCTCTTCCACGTGCCTTAGCCCACTGTTATCCCATTGGCGCCTTCACCCACTGAGCAGTCTGACTGGTGCATTGAAAATGACGCATTTTTAAGACTGGTTGCCTTAACTATAAAGCTTTAACAGAAATTCATTAAACCAAACACGATTGGTTCTCGAAATCCCTACATTTAACAAGCTAAAAGCAGGCAAGCAAGCCTTCACCGGGACAGCGCCAAGAATCTGGAATAACCCCACTGAGGAGCTAAGGATATTCCCCACATGCCATAACTTTAAAAGAGATATACAATAATTTCTATTCCACAAAGAAGGATACTTCACTGACATCAGATACTTTCTCCCTCTATGAAAAGCAAATTCAACTTTCTCTGGACGTGTAGAAAGTCATAACATTGATAGGTTCACCCTAAATGTATTCCCACTTGATGGGAATTTGTAAAGCCAACGCGTCATTTTTGTACGCATTTTGCACAATGCGTTTATTATTCCAGCCACTGTGAAGCGCTCTGTAGCACTGATGCCTTCTGGGCTGTATAAAATGACAAGTAAATAAACCGACTGTCGAAGCTGCTGCCTCGCTGCCGGCACAGGCCCTTGGACATCCCCCTGGACAGAGATACAGGCTCCTCCCTCTAATCGTTATTAACAGCATCACCAACCACTTCTGTTGCGTCCTGTGCGGCCTCCGGGATGAATACACAACTCCATAAAACAAATTACAGCACACAATATTAGTGCTGTCCAGGGCGCTCGCTTGAGGTGGGTTATTCCATCAGTGCTCCGAGGCCTGGACCGCACCCAAGAGAGGGTGGAGAGGCCCACAGGCAAAGCTAGAACTTGCTGGGCAAGTCTCTGAAAGGCTGGTAGCAGGGCTGGACTGGCCGTAGCGGGCAACAGGCGTTTCCCCGCTGGGCCGCCAGGGTGGGGGCCAGTTTTGGACCCCTGGGGGGCCGTTTTTGTTACCGCTGCAATATGGGCCCCCTGTAACAAAAGCAGCTGCAGTGTTTTCCATGCGCACCAGCCCCCCCCCACCAATCCCCGCGGGCGGTCCGACAATTGCCAGGGCTGGTTTGCATTCCCAGTCCCGCCCTGACCGGAAGGCCAGGGCAGAGTCAGGCACAAGTCCTGACATCTGTGCACCTGATATTAGGTCTCGCCTATAGGCATGTTTGTGACAGACCTCTTGTGAGTCATACCAAAAATTAGGGTGGACTCAGAGCTTGCACATTGTTTACCATTGGTTGGTTCTGATGTCAGTCATTTGCTTGCTTCCTATTTGATGGATTGCTTACTCTGGCTGTGTCCGTCCCTCCCCTGGAGCACAGCCTCTTTACCATCCTATGACTGGCTGAGGATGATCCTTCCACTGCTCAATTTTTAGAAACTATTTTTTTTTGAGTTTGTGCCTACTTGCTTTTTCTTGTGTGGTTCTTACCCGCTTTACATCCATGCCCCACTTTGTTACCTCTTCTGCCCATTTCCCCCCTCCTGGGTTGCTCTCCTACAGCTTGTGGTCAAAGGAAAAGCTTTCATTATTTATTTATTTTTTTGGGTGCGGTGGGGGGGGAAAGGAGAGGGGTGGGAAGAAAGGGGCCATGCAGCTGCCGTTTGCTGCAGATCCGCGCATGAAAAAGCCTTTGAGTGCCTCCATTGCTCAATCACCCACTCCCGCTGCTTCGTCCTACCCGTCCCCCACCTTCTTAGTCCATTAAATACATTTTCTTCAATTTTATTTTTGAGAGAGCCTAGCAATTGCCTTTTGCTGCTGACTGCTCTGCATTCCAAACAGTGCTTTTGAGCCAAAATATTAATTTTTGTTGTCCTGTCGCCCAAGCCGGAAATTGTAATCAAAGACAAGAGCCAGGCCACATGTGGACATACAACTTTAGCCAGAAGTTTCAGAAATCTTTATCACGAGTCTGTTTTCATACTGGCGTATTTGCCCTTTTGGTTTAACCCCGGCTAAGTGTAGCAAAATAGTGAGGTAACGATTTAAAACCCCTCCGAACGCTTTATCGCCCCAGTGGGGCCTTTAGTGTTTGAACATTTACAAACCAAAACTGTGATTCGCTGAAGGTCTTGAACCCGGAAGGGTTTTGCAGAGGCCAATGGCAGTGCTCGAGACAGACCGGAAGCCCGATTCTCTAAATAGAACCTAGTTCACAGTGTATGCAGGAGCCGCCATTTTGTTTTATGTCACACTAGGCTGAGTAAAACCCATCTCTGGGGGCATACATTAACAAGCATTGGCATAGCCAATAGGTCTCGCTTTTGGGACCTTATAAGTATTTAGTTATGCAGCACAATATCCTTGGTGCAATAACATCAACTGTTGCATGTCTAAAAACTTATAAGGTCCCAAAGGCGCGACCTATTGACTATGCCAATGCTTGTTTTTAGAGGCCTGGCATGCAGTTTTAAATGTAGGCTGGTAAGAAAGGTGCCAACCCGAGGGGCAAGGTCTATAGAGAAATAAGATAGGAAGAGAGGTGAGTTATAATGAGATAGCACAAATAGAAAGGTGAAGCACAGAATGACAGGTCAGGTAAACAAAGTAGCGAGGCAGGTAGAGCCGGTGGGATGAAAAATAGAAAGATATGAGAAGTAGAGAAAAAGAGGTGCAGATGAGGCTAATACAGAGTAAGTGCGAGGGAGAAGTAGAGAATGGTGAAATAGGGAGAGAGAGAGAGAGAGAGGTAAGACAGATGTATTAAACGAGCGAGACATTGGAAGCAGAGAGAGTGAACGGAAACAGTGAAGGAGATAGAAAGACAGATGAAAGCAAAGGGAGTGATAGATGGAGTGGAAGAGGTAGGGAGAGCATTGTAGAGAGAAAGAAATATGAGATAATGGGAATAATGGGAATTGCGAGGGAAAGAGGACATCAATAAAAAGAGACATAGAAGGCCAATAGGTGATGTAAATTGAGAGTCTAGATAGTGTATGAGAGGTGTGGAAGAGAGAGATGAGGCAGTGAGTTGTGAGGCAGAGAGAAATGAAAGAGAATGGTGAGGTAGAAAGAGGCATGCGAGAGGTAGAGAAAGGTAAGGTATAGATGGCAAAAATGATAGAAAGGGTAAGATAAAGAGATGAAATTAAGAGGGAGGGGAAGTAAATGGAAGATAAATGAAGGGGGATGAGATGCAAATAGAGAAGCAAGATGCAGAAAGTAGAGAGAGAGAGAGGGAGAGAGAGAGAGAGAGAGAGGCACTTGAGGAGAAGAGAGGGGCAGAGAGCTGACCGAGAGCTAGAGATCTAGAGGTAGGATCGGAGAGAGGTGGCAAGTTGAGGTCATGAGAGGTAAGTGCTGTGAGGCACTGAGGTTTATTGAAAGAGAGGTGTGACATACAGAGAGAGAAGACAAGGACTGGAGAAAGTGTCCACTCTGAACTAGAGGTTGGTGATCACCCTAAATATATTTATTAAAATAAAGCATTAAGAGAGTGCACTTTTACGGATTTCAGAGTGTGCACCATCTTGCATTGAAGATGACAAAAGAAGCCATTTTGGCACAATAAACACATCCAGCATCAGTGCTGTTGGTGCTAGCTGAGGCAGTGGAACACTTGATGAGCTCTTTGAAAACGATGACATGTCCTCCGCTGGGTCTGTTAATTCTGTCCTGTCTTATAACCTTGTGCCTGGGGAATAGGTGTGGTAATGTCGATAGAATCAGCCAGGTTTCTGTGAGGAAGAGCAGTTTCAATGTGTGGTCGTGCAGCAGGTCCCATATTTCAGTAGCGTGTTTATTGAGGGAGGTGTTGTTGAGGAGAAGGCAGAACAGGGAGGGGTGGGGAGAGGTGTGTAGGTGTGCGTGGCCGAGGGAGAGGTGAGTGTTGTGTGCGGTGCATGTGAGGGTGGTGTGAAGGTGTGGGAAGGTGCAGGAAAAGTGTCAGGTGGAACAGGGGAAGGCACCTTCGCAGTCGACTACCGAGGCGTAGCAGCAGCACTGGAAGGTGCATTCAAGGTTCAGGGTGAGGAGAGGGAAGCAGAGACGTAGCTGTGATGGGAGTGAAAGAAAGGGGTTCTGGCGCTGGGCACGGGAGGGGCGCATACGGGCTGTGCATCCAAGCTGCGGCGGACATGAATTAGGAGCGGGGGTCTCTGGGGCAATGAGTTGGGCTAAGTAACTGGCAGGAACCGATGAAGGGAGTGCGGCGTGGGAGAGGAAGCAGGGAAGGTCGCAAATTCAGGAAAAGGGCAGGAAGAAGAGCAAAAGAGTGAGAAAAAGGAAGAAGAGGAGTTAAGAGAGCAATTGAGTTCGAAACTCGAAGAGAAGAGCTGAGACTAAAAGAAGCCAAGAGCAGCAAGGATTGAGTGAAAAGGGCAGAGAAAAATGTTAAAGTATGAAAGGCAAAAGCACAGAAGATCAGCAAAGAATGAATGAGAAAGAGTGGCAGATGCCCAGCAGATCGGCACAGAATCAGTGTAAAAGTTCAAAAAGCAGCAAAGAAAGATTGCGGAATAATGAAAAAAACACATGAAAGTGGCAGAAAGAGAATGAGAAACGCACAGAAAAGCAGCAAAGAAGGAATAAGAAGGAAGGAGTAATGCACAGTGAAGTAGCAAAGAAAGACTGAGAAATGCACATAAAAGTGACAAGTAATGAAAGAATGAGCGATGCACAGAAAACAGCAAGGAAAGGGCGAGAAGTGTTCAAACAAGCAAATGGTGCGCGCGAAAGTGATCGCGAGCAAGAATTTTGGCCGCGACCGGGAGTTGTGTGCGCGCGCAAAAACTAAATAAAACAAGCATTGGCCGCGCGGCCGTGCGAGACGCGCTCTGTGGTGGGGGAAGGGGGAGGAGCGGGAGAGCAAGTGACGCGCGGCCGTTAAAGTGACACGGCCGCGCGGCCCCGAGAAGCGCTCTGTGGTGGGGGAGGAGCAAGTGAGAGGAAAGACATATGGCGCCTGGAGCATGCGAGGAATACGTGTTACTGTGCGCGTACCCGCATGCTCTAGGCAAGCCCAAAAAAAAGTGGTCGCATTTCTAAAAGCCCACTTACAAAATGTCTCGCCCAGACCAGCGCAAGCGCTGGCTTCAGGGCGAGACCTAAAAACATCATGGAGGAGATGTGGCTTCACGTCCAGGCTCGAATCTCAGGCCTTGGCTTAACCTCCTGTGATTCTGGGCAAATCTTAATCTCCAGGCCTAAAAAAACACTAAATAAATGGGTAACCTGTAGTTCTCTTGTAAAATGCCTGGTTCTCTTGTGAAGCGCTCAGAAATCCTTTGGCAAGTTCGAAATGAACCTGCACTAGGCACATCCCTTCACAGCTCCTCCCAACTTCACTGTTTATTGAAAAACCTGCCCTGGGCACAGACGGTCTTTTATTGTGTTACAACCTGGGTCGCTGGAAATATTTGGCATTAAAAAAAAAAAAAAAAAAGCTTGGTTAACGAAATTACAAAGCAAGAAAGGGTTAATTACGCAGCATATTGCAAGCCTTTCTCTGGCAGTATTATTGCCATATTTCACATTTTTGCACACATTACTACTACTTGGGCAAAAGTTCCACTTCATTGATATCGGAGTAACACCTGAATACAGCAACCAGCAAGTAAAAAACAACCAGGTGAACTTTGCAAATGGTCTGCCACCGTTTTTTTTCTTGAATCTGCAAATTTGTGCAGTAGGTGGTGGGTGATGTGGCAAGTGCGGTTAATCAATAAATATGCAGAAAATGCTTAATGCCAGCGTTCCTGTTATAACTTAGGTGTTACATAGAGTTTATTCAACACCGGCTGAAAACTGGCAGACCAAGGCGGAGCTCAGGGGCCTGAGGGAAGACAGAACCCGCTCCCTAAAATTCAAAATGGTGGCACCCGGGTGTAAGCACGCCTCCTCCAGGGTGACCACGCTTAAGCATCAATGGTGAGAGATAAGAAGCCTATTGGGAGACACCCAGAGAGAGCGAGCGAGAGCGGTATCCTTTAATGTGTGGGCTTGGGCAGGGGCAGAATCCATCACACGTCAGACACTGGCCTGGGTCGGTCTTGCCCAAAGTGCCCCAGGCCCGCTCTCTAACCACCGATGTCCGGAATGACGCTGCTAATGCCCCAGAAGGCAGCCATTCAGTCCAGAGATCTCGCCTACACCCACAATAGATCACACCGAGGTCCTGTCAAAGCCCTACCAAGAGGTCAAGCGAACACCCCCAGCACCAGAGACGTTTTAAGGCATGGCCAAAGTGGGCTCTGGCCAAAGTGGGCTCTGGCCCAGGGCCCCAGCCTTTCAGGGCCCCCTGATAGAGCCAGCTATGTTCGGCAGAGTCTTGTCCTGATTGCCTTGAATAATTCTTAAGCAGATTGTTTTAAATACCGTTTTCCTTCAATTTATTTTTAATGTGTCATGTGTGAGAATCTATTAGACATTTTAGAGAGGAATGTTAGGTTTCATTCAACATCCATAAAAAAAGTTTCTTTTAAATCAAAAGAGGACCTCACATATGAGAAATGGGAGGGTGTCACAGAGATTATTTGCAGTAATATTAGTGAGCTGCTGCTGTGTTACAATATTGAAAGCATGTCACGATCTCTGAATATTAGATGCAAACACAGAATTTTGGACAGAGAGCTTGTGCAGGGTCAATGACCTAGCCAAAGAGGGCATGAAAGAGTTGAAATTGGATCATAAATTCAAAGCTGTTCCGAACAGGGGGCCCCAAAATACGTTTGGCCCAGGGCCCCCAAAATCCTTAAGCTGTCCCTTCCCAGCACTTCAGGCCAACATCTGAGATCACACCAAAAATCCCGAGACCATGTCAACAACCATGCCAACAATCCCTAGACCACGATATCACGCCAACAATCCCGAGACCACGATATCGCGCCAACAATCCAGAGACCACGATATCGCGCCAACAATCCCGAGACCACGATATCGCGCCAACAATCCCGAGACCACGATATCGCGCCAGCAATCCCGAGACCACGATATCGCGCCAGCAATCCCGAGACCACGATATTGCGCCAGCAATCTCGAGACCACGTCAACAACCATGCCAACAATCCCTAGACCACGATATAACGCCAGTAATCCCGAGACCACGATATCACGCGCCAGCAATCCCGAGACCACGATATCACGCCAGCAATCCCGAGACCACGTCAACTACCATGCAACAACCATTGCAACAATCCCACACCAGCAATCCCAAGACAATATCACGCCAGCAATCCAGAGACCATGATATCACGCCATCAATCCCGAAACCACGTCAACAACCATGCCAACAATCCTGAGACCACGATATCACGCCAGCAATCCCGAGACCACGATATCACGCCAGCAATCCCGAGACCATGATATCACGCCAGCAATCCCGAGACCACGATTTCACGCCAACAATCCCAAGACCACGATATCGCGCCTACAATCCCGAGACCACGATATCGCGCCTACAATCCTGAGACCACGATATCTCGCCTACAATCCCGAGGTCACGATATCGCGCCTACAATCCCGAGGCCACGATATCGCGCCTACAATCCCGAGGCCACGATATCGCGCCTACAATCCCGAGGCCATGATTTCGCGCCAACAAACCCGAGACCACGATATCACGCCAGCAATCCCAAGACCACGATATCACGCCAGCAATCCCGAGATCACGCCAGCAATCCCAAGACCACGTCAACAACCATGCCAACAATCCCTACACTGCGATATCACGCCAGCAATACCGAGACCACGATATCATACCAGCAATCCAGAGACCACGATATCACGCCAACAATCTCGAGACCACGATATCACGCCAGCAATCCCAAGACCACGATATCACGCCAACAATCACAAGACCACGTCAACAACCATGCCAACAATCCCTAGACCACGATATCACGCCAGTAATCCCAAGACCACGTCAACAACCATGCCAACAATCCAGAGACCATGACATCACACCAGCAATCCTGAGACCACGATATCACGCCAGCAATCCCAAGACCACGATATCACGCCAGCAATCCCAAGACCACGTCAACAACCATGCCAACAATCCCGAGACCACAATATCACGCCAGCAATCCCGAGACCACGATATCATACCAGCAATCCCGAGACCACGTCAACAACCAAGCCAGCAATCCCAAGACCTCGATATCACGCCAGCAATCCCAAGACCACGATATCACGCCAGCAATCCCGAAACCACGTCAACAACCATGCCAACAATCCTGAGACCACGATATCACGCCAGCAATCCCGAGACCACGATATCATGCCAGCAATCCAGAGACCACGATATCAATCCAGCAATCCCGAGATTACGCCAACATCCTGAGATCACAAAAACATCCTGAGATCATGATCTCACGTCAGCAATCCCGGGACCACGATATCACGCCAGCAATCCAGGGACCACTATATCACGCCAGCAATTCCGGGACCACTATATCACGCCAGCAATCCCGGGACCATGATATCGCGCCAGCAATCCCGGGACCACGATATCGCGCCACCAATCCAGAGACCATGTCAACAATAACCCTGGGCATAATACTTTGCTACGCTCACGAAGCATGCAAAGTTTGTGCTACTACGCACTACGCAAATTGCACGTAGCAGAGTGAATAACTGTACTAATAAACGTAGCGTAGCAGGAGTATAATAAACTCCTTCAAATGCTTTGATAAAGCAATTTTTTATGCTAAAAAGCATATAACCAATTCACAAAAATGAATGTTGACAATAAAATATCAAGCAATGAGAGAGGTGATGATTTTGGAGTCCCCCTAACCTAGGGGAGGACCAAGCAGATGCCTTGAACACAAAAAGCATATCATGTGAACGATTCAATGGTGGTCCCTTCCTCCTAGGACCACCCCAAGCACAGTTATGGGCAAAAATACAATCCCAACCAAAGGCCCTGCAAAGCATTATGGGACGAGATTAGCAGTGGGCAGTGAATATTATAGTGTCCAATATCAAAATAATTCTACAAAGAGCTGCAGTTCAACTAGTCGTCACTGGGTGTCGTCCCTCAAGAGTGAAATGCAAAAGTATTGAAAACCTTTCATGAAGCTTTTGCATTTGACTCGTGAGGGACGACACCCAGTGACGACTAGTTGAACTGCAGCTCTTGTAGAATTATTTTGATATTGGACACTATAATATTCACTGCCCACTGCTAATCTCGTCCCATAATGCTTTGCAGGGCCTTTGGTTGGGATTGTATTTTGCCCATAACTGTGCTTGAGGTGGTCCTAAGAGGATGGGACCACCACCTAATCATTCAATAAGATGTGCTTTTTGTTTTCAAGACATCTGCTTGGTTCTCTCCCTAAGTTAGCGAGGATACCAAAATCATCACCTCTCTCACTGCTTTTGTTTTCACTTTAGTGAAATGACTATATGCAATTTTAGCATATAAAGACAGAGATATTTATTTTATCTTAACTTGCACTGTACAAGTTTGCTTTTGGTAATTATTGTACAGTGCAGTGAGTCAAGCACACAGCTAGCACTACGCCCAGGCTTAATAATAATAACAAACTCCTTCAAATGCTTTGATAAAGCAATTTTTTATGCTAAAAAGCATATAACCAATTCACAAAAATGAATTTTGACATATCAAGCAATGAGAGAGGTGATGATTTTGGAGTCCCCCTAACCTAGGGGGAGGACCAAGCAGATGCCTTGAACACAAAAAGCATATCATGTGAACGATTCAATGGTGGTCCCTTCCTCCTAGGACCACCCCAAGCACAGTTATGGGCAAAAATACAATCCCAACCAAAGGCCCTGCAAAGCATTATGGGACGAGATTAGCAGTGGGCAGTGAATATTATAGTGTCCAATATCAAAATAATTCTACAAAGAGTTGCAGTTCAACTAGTCGTCACTGGGTGTCGTCCCTCACGAGTCAAATGCAAAAGCTTCATGAAAGGTTTTCAATACTTTTGCATTTCACTCTTGAGGGACGACACCAGTGACGACTAGTTGAACTGCAGCTCTTTGTAGAATTATTTTGATATTGGACACTATAATATTCACTGCCCACTGCTAATCTCGATCCATAATGCTTTGCAGAGCCTTTGGTGATTGTATTTTTGCCCATAACTGTGCTTGGAGTGGTCCTAGGAGGAATCGTTCAATAAGATGTGCTTTTTGTTTTCAAGACATCTGCTTGGTTGTTGGTTCTCTCCCTAAGTTAGTGAGGATACCAAAATCATCACCTCTCTCACTGCTTGTTAACTTTTGTTTTCACTTTAGTGAAATGACTATATGCATTTTTAGCATATAAAGACAGAGATATTTATTTTATCTTAACTTGCACTGTACAAGTTTGCTTTTGGTAATTATTGTACAGTGCAGTCAAGCACACAGCTACGCACTACGCAATTTGCATAGCTACGTGTAGTTGAAGCTGTACTTCACGTAGCTACGTGAAGTGCTACTACGCAAACTACGCCCGGGCTTAGTCAACAACCATACAACAACCATGCCAACAATCCCTAAACCACGATATCACGCCAGCAATCCCGAGACCACGATATCGCGCCAGCAATCCCGAGACCACGATATCGCGCCAACAATCCCGGGACCACGCTATCACGCCAGCAATCCCGGGACCACGATATCGCGCCAGCAATCCAGAGACCACGATAATCGCGCCAACAATCCCGAGACCACGATATCGCGCCAACAATCCCGAGACCACGATATCGCGCCAACAATCCCGAGACCATGTGAACAACCATCTAACCACAAAAAGCTGCTCCTAACTGAATTGCCACTACGAGGTTTGGGATGTATTTGTAAGTGAAGGCATCTCACAAAAAGTAACGGACTGGTCTCACACACCACCTGGTGTCATGCTTCATCATTGACCAGTCCTCGCCCTCTAAAACCTTGGTTTGATAGAGGGCGGGCATACACCTGACGACAGGGATGCACTTCTAAACTAAGTGGGGGCCCATAAACAAAAAGTGTGGTTAAAAAACATTATAGTTATCTTAATCGTGTTTTTAATGTTAAAGGTAACTATATGATATTAAAATCAAGTGACGGTATGTGGGGGAATTAATGTCCCCTATCCGTTATGTGAGAGGTCAACATGTTTCTGCCTTAATGGCCCGCTTGGGTCCAGGGCATTCGTCAGGACCTAAAAAGAACATAGAGGGCTCCGTTCTTACCAGCTAGTGGTAAGAGTAAACCACTGTGTGGGCGTGAGCACTGCCACACTCCACAACTTGATGGCCTCTAATTTCAAGCCTGTAAAAGAGAAATTGATTGAGAGAAATATATACACTGCCAAACCTTCTAAGTAGTTGAGAACTGAACGCAAAACATGCATTGTTTCAGAAAAACATAAGTGACTACTTATGTGACATGTGACACTCTATTTGTGTACATGAAATCAAATAAAAAAGTGAGAATATAAATCTCACTGTTCTTACCCTAGATACCAAAGCTACTTGCCCCATGGGAGGAGGGGAGGGGAAAACCCCTGTAGTCAAACCCTGTTGAGAAACCATGGTACACATTTAAAATAATTCTCAATAAGAAAAATAATTCTCAATAAGAAAAATAATTCTCAATAAGAAAAAGAAGAAAAAGGGAAAAAGGTAGATGAGAGAACAGTTTTTTGATCTGTGGCAAAATAAACCTACACATACAACACCATCTGCCTATCAGGTAATTGAACAACCATACATTCAAACAATTCTCATTCACACCCTTACTGCATCAAGGGAAATTTCCCATGTGGATCCTAGGCGACTGCTCCCGGTCCTCCCTGATGAAGAAATGAGGTAAAGGAGGTCGCGCTATATATAGTGCACTCTATCACACTAATTATCACCAAATGGTTCACAGGTGCTGATAATAATCATGTGATTTTGGTTTCCTGTGTCACAAGAAAAGGCAGCCTGACCTACCCATGGCGATCGTATGCACATGCTCAGAGTGAACTACAGCTAATCAGTAGGAAAAAGGTTTGTGACTTCCTGTGTCTATTGAAACGAATGCCTGATTCTAAAATGGCCGTGCATGCTTGCAGACAAGCAAACTTTCCTTTTCAAGTTTCTACAAATGCTCAAAGTGGCTAAATGTACGCGCATGTACAATGCTGTAAATACGCGTATGTTCTATACTGTTTTAAATAGCGCGCGATAGAAAATTGCGCGCGATAAAATTGTGTTCATCCTCAAAGTGGAGAACAATGAATCTGCCAACCACGGTCAGAAAAAGGGTGGCGGGGGGGGAAGGAAAGGGGAGGGGGGGGAGGGGGTTGGTTTGCAGGAATTAACACCTCACCCTTGGGAAAAATAAATAAATTTTTTTTTTATTATATAGGGGGTATAGTACTCAAATATGCACAATGAGGGTCTCAATCAGTTAAATGTAGCCTCACAGATTGTCAGTGCTTTATAGAGTGAATCCTAAGGTAAAATAGGCGTGCCCAAAACATGTAGATAATGTGTAGAAATTAAATTAAAGATGGATTTTAGGGATTCCTATTGTCCCATCTGGAGCCATGGTATTTCATCGTTGAGGCCTTGTTGCCAAGAGCGGAGACGAAACACCCATCGTTGTTCCCTCACATGTAGAGCTTTTGTAAGATCAAACTTGCGTTTCTTCATCACTTCTAGGATTGACCATCTTAGGTCTGTGTCATTATGGTTTTTTTCTGTGAAATGACGCGTCAGTTTAGTGTTGTTCTTTTTACATCGGATGGTACTCCGATGTTCACTGATTCGTACCTTGATTTTCCTAGTAGTCATCCCTACATATCTGAGGCCGCAAGGACAGGTTAGGAGGTACACAACATTCTCTGTGTTACAGTTACTGAATCCTCGTAACTTCCAAGGTTTTCCAGTCCCTATGTCTACCTCCTTGGTGTTAGCGGTGAGACTGCAAGAAGTGCAGTTCCCACAAGAGAAATGACCCACAGGTCGTGGGTGGGTCCACAAGGTCTGCTGTTCTCCATCCTCTCTTGTTGGTGTTTTTGCGTGTACCAATTCATCACGCAGACTCCTGTTCCTTCGGAAGGCAAATAGAGGTGGTTGCCACTGATTGCCTGCACTATTAAGAATGTGCCAGTTTTTTCTCACTATTTTTTGTACTGTGTTTGAGGCCGGGGTGAATGTAGTAACGCACACCAGTCTTTTGGTGTCTTCTTTAATTACATCCTCTAATAGAGCTTCTCTTGAATTGTTCCTTGCACGTTTTTTGCTCTTCTCACTATTTTCTTTGGATAATGGCGTTCCAAAAGTTTGTTCTCCAGCTCTCCCGCCTGATCCACATAAGTTGTCATATCGGAACAGTTTCGTCGTATTCGGAGGAATTGGCCTACCGGGAGATTTTGTCTCAAAGCCCTGGGGTGGTAGCTTTCAAAAGAAGTAAACTATTTTTATCTGTGGTCTTGCTATGGACCTTAGTTACAAACCCTTCATGAGTTATGGTAATGTCCAAATCAAGGAAGATTGCGTGGTTCTTATCAATAGTGTGTGTAAATCTGAGATGGTTGTCTATTGAATTAACCCATTGAACAAATTCCATTGCTCTCTCTTCTGTTCCGTGCCATACAATCAGCACGTCATCAATGTAACGCTTCCAAACCTTCAGATGTTCCAGAAATCGGTTATTTGGATTAAGGATGTAGTCTTCCTCAAATTGCTGGACATAAAGACATGCCATACTTGGGGCAAAGGTACTGCCCATTGAAGTTCCGGTGATCTGGTGATAGATGGAATCCTCAAACTCAAAGAAGTTCTCTGTAAGCGCTAATTCAGCACATTCCATCACAAAATGTTGGGGGTCATGAAATTCCACTCCATATTCAAAAGGATATTTTCCACCACTTCCAAAGTTCTTCTCTGTGGGATGCTTGTATATAGGGCTTCTATGTCCATTGTGATTAATATATCTCCAGATGGGTCTATTTCCAGATCTCGAAGAAGGCAAAGGACATCTTTAGTGTCTCGAAGGTAAGAATGTGATTGCTTCACAATCGGTCTGAGGAACCAATCGCAAAACTGCGAAAGGGGTTCCAGGACTGATCCAATCCCGGATACGATGGGTCTACCAGGAGGAGGGGTCCGGTTTTTATGGATCTTAGGAAGCGTATAGAATCTGGGCATCCTAGGATTCTCATTGATGAGGAAGCTGGCTTCTTGTCTGGTAATCCAGTCGTTGGTAAAGGCTTCCTCCACCATGTTCTTAATCCTTGTCATCAGGGGGCCTGTTGGATCATTTCTATGTATGGCATAGCTGGCTGTGTCTGAGAGAAGTCTTTTACATTCCTCTTGATACATCTCCTGATCCATAATCACAATAGCACCCCCTTTGTCTGCTGGTTTTATCACAAGCTCGTGGTTGTTCTTCAAACCCTGTAGTGCCGTACGTTCATTTCTTGTAAGATTTTGAAACCCCTTGGTGCTCTCAAAGTTGATGATATCAATCTCCTTGAGAACTGCTTCCTCAAAGGCTAAAACTTGACAAGAGATATTCTGGGCAGGTGGTTGAAAAGTTGACTTCTTCCTGAGACCCGTTGTCAATTGTTCCTCAGATCTATCCTCATCTGTACCAAAATAGTCGCGCAACTTGATTTTTCTAAAGAACTGCGCAAGTTCTGTATGAAGTACAAAGGGATCATTCTTGGGTGTCGGGACAAAGCCCAATCCTTTGAAGAGGACACTCTCTTCTTCAGTTGTCAATGTGTGCTTACTAAGATTAACGATATTCGTTAGTCCCTGCTTGTCGAGGGCATATTCGCTTTCCCTTTGCTCCTGGTGACCACCGGGGTGGGTTGTTGGTCCTCCCACTGAACCCTTGTATTCCTTCTTTTTGTTTGCCTCTGCCTCTGCCCCCGCCCCGGTATAAAAAAGAAGGCTGGGGGCCTTGTGGAAAACCAAACCCTGGCGGGAAGAAGGGTTGTTGCCAGTACCCAAAAGAGGGGGATATTGTTGGGCCATAGGTTGGCGATAGCCTTGTTGTCTGCTCTGCTGTTGTCCTGAGCTCTCGTCACTACTACTGTCACTCCTTTCGTCCCCGAGCTGAAAGTCCAGTTCAGTGGGGTGGGTCTGAACCGTTGCCTCCTACCTGCTTGTTGTTGTACAGGTTTATCATAATGTTCATCAGTAATGTATGGGTACACTGTTTCCCTACTAAACTTCTGCACATCTTTCCTAAGTTTAGTTATTTTGGACTGTGTGAGATACTCTTTGTACTCAGTATGGTCATTATTGATTTCTTCAAGTTTTTCTTAAAGACTGATAACTGCACTGTTGTCTTCAATCTACATTCACTTTGTTGAATTTCAACAAGCAGGGCATCCGCCAGCTGTCTGGCGGTGTTGATAATCAAAATAAGCCAGTCTTTCGTACACTTCCAGGCAATGCACGACCAATTTATGCGAAACTCCTTGTTGTTAAGAAATAACCTTGGTTCATTAGTGACTATGAGTCCTCTCGGTGCGGTGTTCTTTCTAAGGTACTCTGTCATAAACGCCCCATGAAGGGCTGTGCGTATCTGTTCCTTTTTCTTAGTCGACAATGATTCCCATTCGTCAGAATTATTAACTACTTGAGCAACTACTGTTTCGGCTAACAGGGATGGGGCATTGAGGATCTCTGCTAAGACCTCATCCCCAAGCGAAAGTTCTATATCCATGTTTGAAGTAGGGTAAAAGGGTAAGTGGGCTGGATCGGTAAGAGATCTGCTCCTCTCAATTTTCTTGAGAAGGATTAGGACTTCACTATATCAGTCCCTTCTTCCAGTCTGATCCCAGAGTGATCAGTACTTCTTCCTGATATTTGAGTGAAAATACCCCTAATAACGTTCCCACAGCCGTCAGCTGTACAAAATCACAATAACCACAAAAGCCCCACGTTGTGTGGAGAAGGGAACGAGAGGCACGGGGTCTTAGGAGCTAGCAGCCTCCAACACTAACAGTCTAACCACAAAAAGCTGCTCCTAACTGAATTGCCACTACGAGGTTTGGGATGTATTTGTAAGTGAAGGCATCTCACAAAAAGTAACGGACTGGTCTCACACACCACCTGGTGTCATGCTTCATCATTGACCAGTCCTCGCCCTCTAAAACCTTGGTTTGATAGAGGCGGGCATACACTGACGACAGGGATGCACTTCTAAACTAAGTGGGGGCCCATAAACAAAAAGTGTGGTTAAAAAACATTATAGTTATCTTAATCGTGTTTTTAATGTTAAAGGTAACTATATGATATTAAAATCAAGTGACGGTATGTGGGGAATTAATGTCCCCTATCCGTTATGTGAGAGGTCAACATGTTTCTGCCTTAATGGCCCGCTTGGGTCCAGGGCATTCGTCAGGACCTAAAAAGAACATAGAGGGCTCCGTTCTTACCAGCTAGTGGTAAGAGTAAACCACTGTGTGGGCGTGAGCACTGCCACACTCCACAACTTGATGGCCTCTAATTTCAAGCCTGTAAAGAGAAATTGATTGAGAGAAATATATACACTGCCAAACCTTCTAAGTAGTTGAGAACTGAACGCAAAACATGCATTGTTTCAGAAAAACATAAGTGACTACTTATGTGACATGTGACACTCTATTTGAGTACATGAAATCAAATAAAAAAGTGAGAATAAAATCTCACTGTTCTTACCCTAGATACCAAAGCTACTTGCCCCATGGGAGGAGGAGGGGAAAACCCCTGTAGTCAAACCCTGTTGAGAAACCATGGTACACATTTAAAATAATTCTCAATAAGAAAAATAATTCTCAATAAGAAAAATAATTCTCAATAAGAAAAAGAAGAAAAAGGGAAAAAGGTAGATGAGAGAACAGTTTTTTGATCTGTGGCAAAATAAACCTACACATACAACACCATCTGCCTATCAGGTAATTGAACAACCATACATTCAAACAATTCTCATTCACACCCTTACTGCATCAAGGGAAATTTCCCATGTGGATCCTAGGCGACTGCTCCCGGTCCTCCCTGATGAAGAAATGAGGTAAAGGAGGTCGCGCTATATATAGTGCACTCTATCACACTAATTATCACCAAATGGTTCACAGGTGCTGATAATAATCATGTGATTTTTGGTTTCCTGTGTCACAAGAAAAGGCAGCCTGACCTACCCATGGCGATCGTATGCACATGCTCAGAGTGAACTACAGCTAATCAGTAGGAAAAAGGTTTGTGACTTCCTGTGTCTATTGAAACGAATGCCTGATTCTAAAATGGCCGTGCATGCTTGCAGACAAGCAAACTTTCCTTTTCAAGTTTCTACAAATGCTCAAAGTGGCTAAATGTACGCGCATGTACAATGCTGTAAATACGCGTATGTTCTATACTGTTTTAAATAGCGCGCGATAGAAAATTGCGCGCGATAAAAATTGTGTTCATCCTCAAAGTGGAGAACAATGAATCTGCCAACCACGGTCAGAAAAAGGGTGGCGGGGGGAAGGGAAAGGGGAGGGGGGAGGGGGGTTGGTTTGCAGGAATTAACACCTCACCCTTGGGAAAAATAAATAAAAAATTTTTTATTATATAGGGGTATAGTACTCAAATATGCACAATGAGGGTCTCAATCAGTTAAATGTAGCCTCACAGATTGTCAGTGCTTTATAGAGTGAATCCTAAGGTAAAATAGGCGTGCCCAAAACATGTAGATAATGTGTAGAAATTAAATTAAAGATGGATTTTAGGGATTCCTATTGTCCCATCTGGAGCCATGGTATTTCATCGTTGAGGCCTTGTTGCCAAGAGCGGAGACGAAACACCCATCGTTGTTCCCTCACATGTAGAGCTTTTGTAAGATCAAACTTGCGTTTCTTCATCACTTCTAGGATTGACCATCTTAGGTCTGTGTCATTATGGTTTTTTCTGTGAAATGACGCGTCAGTTTAGTGTTGTTCTTTTTACATCGGATGGTACTCCGATGTTCACTGATCGTACCTTGATTTTCCTAGTAGTCATCCCTACATATCTGAGGCCGCAAGGACAGGTTAGGAGGTACACAACATTCTCTGTGTTACAGTTACTGAATCCTCGTAACTTCCAAGGTTTTCCAGTCCCTATGTCTACCTCCTTGGTGTTAGCGGTGAGACTGCAAGAAGTGCAGTTCCCACAAGAGAAATGACCCACAGGTCGTGGGTGGGTCCACAAGGTCTGCTGTTCTCCATCCTCTCTTGTTGGTGTTTTTGCGTGTACCAATTCATCACGCAGACTCCTGTTCCTTCGGAAGGCAAATAGAGGTGGTTGCCACTGATTGCCTGCACTATTAAGAATGTGCCAGTTTTTCTCACTATTTTTTGTACTGTGTTTGAGGCCGGGGTGAATGTAGTAACGCACACCAGTCTTTTGGTGTCTTCTTTAATTACATCCTCTAATAGAGCTTCTCTTGAATTGTTCCTTGCACGTTTTTGCAAGACACCAAAAGACTGGTGTGCGTTACTACATTCACCCCGGCCTCAAACACAGTACAAAAAATAGTGAGAAAAAACTGGCACATTCTTACACGCAAAAACACCAACAAGAGAGGATGGAGAACAGCAGACCTTGTGGACCCAGAAAAAAACCATAATGACACAGACCTAAGATGGTCAATCCTAGAAGTGATGAAGAAACGCAAGTTTGATCTTACAAAAGCTCTACATGTGAGGGAACAACGATGGGTGTTTCGTCTCCGCTCTTGGCAACAAGGCCTCAACGATGAAATACCATGGCTCCAGATGGGACAATAGGAATCCCTAAAATCCATCTTTAATTTAATTTCTACACATTATCTACATGTTTTGGGCACGCCTATTTTACCTTAGGATTCACTCTATAAAGCACTGACAATCTGTGAGGCTACATTTAACTGATTGAGACCCTCATTGTGCATATTTGAGTACTATACCCCCTATATAATAAAAAAAAAAAATTTATTTATTTTTCCCAAGGGTGAGGTGTTAATTCCTGCAAACCAACCCCCCTCCCCCCCTCCCCTTTCCTTCCCCCCCCGCCACCCTTTTTCTGACCGTGGTTGGCAGATTCATTGTTCTCCACTTTGAGGATGAACACAATTTTTATCGCGCGCAATTTTCTATCGCGCGCTATTTAAAACAGTATAGAACATACGCGTATTTACAGCATTGTACATGCGCGTACATTTAGCCACTTTGAGCATTTGTAGAAACTTGAAAAGGAAAGTTTGCTTGTCTGCAAGCATGCACGGCCATTTTAGAATCAGGCATTCGTTTCAATAGACACAGGAAGTCACAAACCTTTTTCCTACTGATTAGCTGTAGTTCACTCTGAGCATGTGCATACGATCGCCATGGGTAGGTCAGGCTGCCTTTTCTTGTGACACAGGAAACCAAAAATCACATGATTATTATCAGCACCTGTGAACCATTTGGTGATAATTAGTGTGATAGAGTGCACTATATATAGCGCGACCTCCTTTACCTCATTTCTTCATCAGGGAGGACCGGGAGCAGTCGCCTAGGATCCACATGGGAAATTTCCCTTGATGCAGTAAGGGTGTGAATGAGAATTGTTTGAATGTATGGTTGTTCAATTACCTGATAGGCAGATGGTGTTGTATGTGTAGGTTTATTTTGCCACAGATCAAAAAACTGTTCTCTCATCTACCTTTTTCCCTTTTCTTCTTTTTCTTATTGAGAATTATTTTTCTTATTGAGAATTATTTTTCTTATTGAGAATTATTTTAAATGTGTACCATGGTTTCTCAACAGGGTTTGACTACAGGGTTTTCCCTCCCCTCCTCCCATGGGGCAAGTAGCTTTGGTATCTAGGGTAAGAACAGTGAGATTTATATTCTCACTTTTTTATTTGATTTCATGTACACAAATAGAGTGTCACATGTCACATAAGTAGTCACTTATGTTTTCTGAAACAATGCATGTTTTGCGTTCAGTTCTCAACTACTTAGAAGGTTTGGCAGTGTATATATTTCTCTCAATCAATTTCTCTTTTACAGGCTTGAAATTAGAGGCCATCAAGTTGTGGAGTGTGGCAGTGCTCACGCCCACACAGTGGTTTACTCTTACCACTAGCTGGTAAGAACGGAGCCCTCTATGTTCTTTTTAGGTCCTGACGAATGCCCTGGACCCAAGCGGGCCATTAAGGCAGAAACATGTTGACCTCTCACATAACGGATAGGGGACATTAATTCCCCCACATACCGTCACTTGATTTTAATATCATATAGTTACCTTTAACATTAAAAACACGATTAAGATAACTATAATGTTTTTTAACCACACTTTTTGTTTATGGGCCCCCACTTAGTTTAGAAGTGCATCCCTGTCGTCAGGTGTATGCCCGCCCTCTATCAAACCAAGGTTTTAGAGGGCGAGGACTGGTCAATGATGAAGCATGACACCAGGTGGTGTGTGAGACCAGTCCGTTACTTTTTGTGAGATGCCTTCACTTACAAATACATCCCAAACCTCGTAGTGGCAATTCAGTTAGGAGCAGCTTTTTGTGGTTAGACTGTTAGTGTTGGAGGCTGCTAGCTCCTAAGACCCCGTGCCTCTCGTTCCCTTCTCCACACAACGTGGGGCTTTTGTGGTTATTGTGATTTTGTACAGCTGACGGCTGTGGGAACGTTATTAGGGGTATTTTCACTCAAATATCAGGAAGAAGTACTGATCACTCTGGGATCAGACTGGAAGAAGGGACTGATATAGTGAAGTCCTAATCCTTCTCAAGAAAATTGAGAGGAGCAGATCTCTTACCGATCCAGCCCACTTACCCTTTTACCCTACTTCAAACATGGATATAGAACTTTCGTTTGGGGATGAGGTCTTAGCAGAGATTCTCAATGCCCCATCCCTGTTAGCCGAAACAGTAGTTGCTCAAGTAGTTAATAATTCTGACGAATGGGAATCATTGTCGACTAAGAAAAAGGAACAGATACGCACAGCCCTTCATGGGCGTTTATGACAGAGTACCTTAGAAAGAACACCGCACCGAGAGGACTCATAGTCACTAATGAACCAAGGTTATTTCTTAACAACAAGGAGTTTCGCATAAATTGGTCGTGCATTGCCTGGAAGTGTACGAAAGACTGGCTTATTTTGATTATCAACACCGCCAGACAGCTGGCGGATGCCCTGCTTGTTGAAATTCAACAAAGTGAATGTAGATTGAAGACAACAGTGCAGTTATCAGTCTTTAAGAAAAACTTGAAGAAATCAATAATGACCATACTGAGTACAAAGAGTATCTCACACAGTCCAAAATAACTAAACTTAGGAAAGATGTGCAGAAGTTTAGTAGGGAAACAGTGTACCCATACATTACTGATGAACATTATGATAAACCTGTACAACAACAAGCAGGTAGGAGGCAACGGTTCAGACCCACCCCACTGAACTGGACTTTCAGCTCGGGGGACGAAAGGAGTGACAGTAGTAGTGACGAGAGCTCAGGACAACAGCAGAGCAGACAACAAGGCTATCGCCAACCTATGGCCCAACAATATCCCCCTCTTTTGGGTACTGGCAACAACCCTTCTTCCCGCCAGGGTTTGGTTTTCCACAAGGCCCCAGCCTTCTTTTTATACCGGGGCGGGGGCAGAGGCAGAGGCAAACAAAAAAGAAGGAATACAAGGGTTCAGTGGGAGGACCAACAACCCACCCGGTGGTCACCAGGAGCAAAGGAAAGCGAATATGCCCTCGACAAGCAGGGACTAACGAATATCGTTAATCTTAGTAAGCACACATTGACAACTGAAGAAGAGAGTGTCCTCTTCAAAGGATTGGGCTTTGTCCCGACACCCAAGAATGATCCCTTTGTACTTCATACAGAACTTGCGCAGTTCTTTAGAAAAATCAAGTTGCGCGACTATTTTGGTACAGATGAGGATAGATCTGAGGAACAATTGACAACGGGACTCAGGAAGAAGTCAACTTTTCAACCACCTGCCCAGAATATCTCTTGTCAAGTTTTAGCCTTTGAGGAAGCAGTTCTCAAGGAGATTGATATCATCAACTTTGAGAGCACCAAGGGGTTTCAAAATCTTACAAGAAATGAACGTACGGCACTACAGGGTTTGAAGAACAACCACGAGCTTGTGATAAAACCAGCAGACAAAGGGAGTGCTATTGTGATTATGGATCAGGAGATGTATCAAGAGGAATGTAAAAGACTTCTCTCAGACACAGCCAGCTATGCCATACATAGAAATGATCCAACAGGCCCCTGATGACAAGGATTAAGAACATGGTGGAGGAAGCCTTTACCAACGACTGGATTACCAGACAAGAAGCCAGCTTCCTCATCAATGAGAATCCTAGGATGCCCAGATTCTATACGCTTCCTAAGATCCATAAAACCGGACCCCTCCTCCTGGTAGACCCATCGTATCCGGGATTGGATCAGTCCTGGAACCCCTTTCGCAGTTTTGCGATTGGTTCCTCAGACCGATTGTGAAGCAATCACATTCTTACCTTCGAGACACTAAAGATGTCCTTTGCCTTCTTCGAGATCTGGAAATAGACCCATCTGGAGATATATTAATCACAATGGACATAGAAGCCCTATATACAAGCATCCCACAGAGAAGAACTTTGGAAGTGGTGGAAAATATCCTTTTGAATATGGAGTGGAATTTCATGACCCCCAACATTTTGTGATGGAATGTGCTGAATTAGCGCTTACAGAGAACTTCTTTGAGTTTGAGGATTCCATCTATCACCAGATCACCGGAACTTCAATGGGCAGTACCTTTGCCCCAAGTATGGCATGTCTTTATGTCCAGCAATTTGAGGAAGACTACATCCTTAATCCAAATAACCGATTTCTGGAACATCTGAAGGTTTGGAAGCGTTACATTGATGACGTGCTGATTGTATGGCACGGAACAGAAGAGAGAGCAATGGAATTTGTTCAATGGGTTAATTCAATAGACAACCATCTCAGATTTACACACACTATTGATAAGAACCACGCAATCTTCCTTGATTTGGACATTACCATAACTCATGAAGGGTTTGTAACTAAGGTCCATAGCAAGACCACAGATAAAAATAGTTTACTTCTTTTTGAAAGCTACCACCCCAGGGCTTTGAGACAAAATCTCCCGGTAGGCCAATTCCTCCGAATACGACGAAACTGTTCCGATATGACAACTTATGTGGATCAGGCGGGAGAGCTGGAGAACAAACTTTTGGAACGCCATTATCCAAAGAAAATAGTGAGAAGAGCAAAAAAACGTGCAAGGAACAATTCAAGAGAAGCTCTATTAGAGGATGTAATTAAAGAAGACACCAAAAGACTGGTGTGCGTTACTACATTCACCCCGGCCTCAAACACAGTACAAAAAATAGTGAGAAAAAACTGGCACATTCTTAATAGTGCAGGCAATCAGTGGCAACCACCTCTATTTGCCTTCCGAAGGAACAGGAGTCTGCGTGATGAATTGGTACACGCAAAAACACCAACAAGAGAGGATGGAGAACAGCAGACCTTGTGGACCCACCCACGACCTGTGGGTCATTTCTCTTGTGGGAACTGCACTTCTTGCAGTCTCACCGCTAACACCAAGGAGGTAGACATAGGGACTGGAAAACCTTGGAAGTTACGAGGATTCAGTAACTGTAACACAGAGAATGTTGTGTACCTCCTAACCTGTCCTTGCGGCCTCAGATATGTAGGGATGACTACTAGGAAAATCAAGGTACGAATCAGTGAACATCGGAGTACCATCCGATGTAAAAGAACACTAAACTGACGCGTCATTTCACAGAAAAAAACCATAATGACACAGACCTAAGATGGTCAATCCTAGAAGTGATGAAGAAACGCAAGTTTGATCTTACAAAAGCTCTACATGTGAGGGAACAACGATGGGTGTTTCGTCTCCGCTCTTGGCAACAAGGCCTCAACGATGAAATACCATGGCTCCAGATGGGACAATAGGAATCCCTAAAATCCATCTTTAATTTAATTTCTACACATTATCTACATGTTTTGGGCACGCCTATTTTACCTTAGGATTCACTCTATAAAGCACTGACAATCTGTGAGGCTACATTTAACTGATTGAGACCCTCATTGTGCATATTTGAGTACTATACCCCTATATAATAAAAAAAAATAAAAAAAAAAATTTATTTATTTTTCCCAAGGGATAGGTGTTAATTCCTGCAAACCAACCCCCTCCCCCTCCCTTTTCCCTTCCCCCCCGCCACCCTTTTTCTGACCGTGGTTGGCAGATTCATTGTTCTCCACTTTGAGGATGAACACAATTTTTATCGCGCGCAATTTTCTATCGCGCGCTATTTAAAACAGTATAGAACATACGCGTATTTACAGCATTGTACATGCGCGTACATTTAGCCACTTTGAGCATTTGTAGAAACTTGAAAAGGAAAGTTTGCTTGTCTGCAAGCATGCACGGCCATTTTAGAATCAGGCATTCGTTTCAATAGACACAGGAAGTCACAAACCTTTTTCCTACTGATTAGCTGTAGTTCACTCTGAGCATGTGCATACGATCGCCATGGGTAGGTCAGGCTGCCTTTTCTTGTGACACAGGAAACCAAAAATCACATGATTATTATCAGCACCTGTGAACCATTTGGTGATAATTAGTGTGATAGAGTGCACTATATATAGCGCGACCTCCTTTACCTCATTTCTTCATCAGGGAGGACCGGGAGCAGTCGCCTAGGATCCACATGGGAAATTTCCCTTGATGCAGTAAGGGTGTGAATGAGAATTGTTTGAATGTATGGTTGTTCAATTACCTGATAGGCAGATGGTGTTGTATGTGTAGGTTTATTTTGCCACAGATCAAAAAACTGTTCTCTCATCTACCTTTTTCCCTTTTCTTCTTTTTCTTATTGAGAATTATTTTTCTTATTGAGAATTATTTTTCTTATTGAGAATTATTTTAAATGTGTACCATGGTTTCTCAACAGGGTTTGACTACAGGGGTTTTCCCTCCCCTCCTCCCATGGGGCAAGTAGCTTTGGTATCTAGGGTAAGAACAGTGAGATTTATATTCTCACTTTTTTATTTGATTTCATGTACACAAATAGAGTGTCACATGTCACATAAGTAGTCACTTATGTTTTTCTGAAACAATGCATGTTTTGCGTTCAGTTCTCAACTACTTAGAAGGTTTGGCAGTGTATATATTTCTCTCAATCAATTTCTCTTTTACAGGCTTGAGATTAGAGGCCATCAAGTTGTGGAGTGTGGCAGTGCTCACGCCCACACAGTGGTTTACTCTTACCACTAGCTGGTAAGAACGGAGCCCTCTATGTTCTTTTTAGGTCCTGACGAATGCCCTGGACCCAAGCGGGCCATTAAGGCAGAAACATGTTGACCTCTCACATAACGGATAGGGGACATTAATTCCCCACATACCGTCACTTGATTTTAATATCATATAGTTACCTTTAACATTAAAAACACGATTAAGATAACTATAATGTTTTTTAACCACACTTTTTGTTTATGGGCCCCCACTTAGTTTAGAAGTGCATCCCTGTCGTCAGGTGTATGCCCGCCCTCTATCAAACCAAGGTTTTAGAGGGCGAGGACTGGTCAATGATGAAGCATGACACCAGGTGGTGTGTGAGACCAGTCCGTTACTTTTTGTGAGATGCCTTCACTTACAAATACATCCCAAACCTCGTAGTGGCAATTCAGTTAGGAGCAGCTTTTTGTGGTTAGACTGTTAGTGTTGGAGGCTGCTAGCTCCTAAGACCCCGTGCCTCTCGTTCCCTTCTCCACACAACGTGGGGCTTTTGTGGTTATCATGTGAACAACCATGCCAACAATCCCTAAACCACGATATCACGCCAGCAATCCCGAGACCACGATATCGCGCCAGCAATCCCGAGACCACGATATCGCGGCAACAATCCCGGGACCACGCTATCACGCCAGCAATCCCGGGACCACAATATCGCGGCAGCAATCCAGAGACCACGATATCGCGGCAGCAATCCAGAGACCACGATATCGCGCCGACAATCCCGAGACCACGATATTGCGCCAACAATCCCGAGACCACGATATCGCACCAACAATCCAGAGACCACGATATCGCGCCAACAATCCCGAGACCACGATATCGTGCCAACAATCCCGAGACCACGATATCGTGCCAACAATCCCGAGACCACGATATCGCGCCAACAATCCAGAGACCATGATATTGCGCCAACAATCCAGAGACCACGATATTGCGCCGACAATCCCGAGACCACGATATTGCGCCAACAATCCCGAGACCACGATATCGCACCAACAATCCAGAGACCACGATATCGCGCCAACAATCCCGAGACCACGATATCGTGCCAACAATCCCGAGACCACGATATCGTGCCAACAATCCCGAGACCACGATATTGTGCCAACAATCCCGAGACCACGATATCGCGCCAACAATCCAGAGACCATGATATTGCGCCAACAATCCAGAGACCACGATATCGCGCCAACAATCCCGAGACCACGATATCACCCCAACAATCCCGGGACCACGATATCACCCCAACAATCCCGGGACCACGATATCACGCCAGCAATCCCGGGACCACGCTATCACCAGGGACGGATTGGTAATGCGGGCACTCTGGTATTGGCCGAAGGGCCGGTGTCTCAGTGCCCTCTGTGGGCCGTTTTTTCCCCCTTTCCCAGTCCACAGAGAGCACTGGACAGGGAGAGGAAAGCAGACTCGCTGTGCGGCCCTTCAGCGATGATCAGCTGTGGCCTCTCCTTGACCCCCTGCCAAGCAATCACACTGATGGTGGGGTGATTGTGTGCCAGAATCGGCCTCCCTGGGGGCCAGGTGATGCTCAGGCCATTGAGCCATTTTCACCTCGGCCCCCCTGGGGCCCACACAGTCCTGAAACAGTGTTTTCATTAACACCTCGCCCACAGCCCTTCTCATTCAGGGCATAGTGGGCGAGGAAGAATGGGTCTCACTGTGGGGGCCAGGTAATGTTGGGAACTGGCACCATCTTCACCTTAACCTCCCCCCACCCACATGGATGGCCCAGCAGCTGTGTTTTTTGCTTTATCCCCTCTCCTGTCAGGCCATTGCCCCGAGGCAGTGAAGGGGCTGGGGAGGGCTGAGTCATTTACAAATAGCTGGGGCCTCGCTGTTTTTAAGGTGCTCCTGCGCTGGAGGGCTGAGGAATCATTTTTTAGGATAAACGGGCCTCGCTGTTTTTCAGGTGCTCCTGCGCTGGAGGGATGGGGAATAATTTTTTAAGAGAAAGGGGCCTCGCTGTTTTTCAATTGTTCAGCTTGTAGGACATTGTCACCTTGACCCTGTGTCCTTCCCAAGAACAATATCCTCCCACTTACATTCCTTGTGTGTTTCATGAAAGGGCACGCCCGTGAATGTGGGCCACGCCCCGCGAATGTGGGCCACTTTTTTCGTCTAGTGCCCGGGCCAAATTGTGATCCCAATCCGACCCTGGCTATCACGCCAGCAATCCCGGGACCACGCTATCGCCCCAACAATCCCGGGACCACACTATCACGCCAGCAATCCCGGGACCACAATATCACGCCAGCAATCCCGAGATTACGCCAACATCCTGAGATCACAAACACATCCTGAGATCACAAACACATCCTGAGATCACAAACACATCCTGAGATCACGCCAACATCCCATTAAAGTCCTAAGAGAAATGCAGTCGCACTCATGAGAAAAATGCGATCCAATGTCCCACAAGATCCAGCAACTGTCATGAGAGATCCTGCCACCGCCACCAGAGATCCTGCCACCGCCACCAGAGATCCTGCCACCGCCACCCTGCCACCCCACCAGAGATCCTGCCACGAGAGATCCTGCCACCGCCACCAGAGATCCTGCCACGAGAGATCCTGCCACCGCCACGAGAGATCCTGCCACCGCCACGAGAGATCCTGCCACCAGAGATCCTGCCACCGCCACCAGAGATCCTGCCACGAGAGATCCTGTCACCGCCAGGACAGAATGGAAGTCAGGGAAACATTCAGCACCCGAGAGGCGAGGGGCTACCACCGAGAAGACATCAAGCGCCACAAAGCAGAGTCCCCGAGGCGCATCTCGTGCCTGGCCCCGGCGGAGGCGGCTCTTTATCCAGATCTCACTTCGGCGTCTAATCGGATTATCCGCGCCCAGGGATGAGGGACAGCCGAAGCCACATCTGGCCGGCCAGCAGCTGGGCGGGAGAGGGCCCACGCTGATCATCCGTTTACCGAAAGTGGATTTGTGCCAGACCGGATTACCGGTGATGGACACCGGGAGAGGGGCGAAGTGGATGTCAGGCAGGGCGGGAAGGCTGAGGCCGGGCGCCCGCTGCACGTGCGAAGCGGATCCGAATAGACAGCTACGGGGGTCTCCGGCTTTACCCCTGCCCCAGAAACCTACCGGAAATATGTATCAGACGGGCACCGGGCTCGTCCAACCCGAAGAGACGCTGTTCCGTGGAGCCACTCCTCTCTGTGATCCAAAAATACCGTGATTCGTGACGCCTTTCCACTCGGGTCACATGTACATTTTAAGGCCCTGCTGGACACCAGCCGAGGCCCTGGGTTCATCCTGAACTCAATCTGCAGGGGTTAAGCTCTTTCACACCTCTGACTCTCTGTGTGATCTTGGGGCTTCTTTATAAACGGTGAGGGGAAGCATGGGGGTATCATGTACCGGGTGAGCCTACCTCCGCCACGAGATGCTGCCACCGCCACGAGGTGCATATGGCGCAGGCCACGTGGGTGGCACTAGGCACCTTCGACCACAGCCTCTATAGAGTGCCAAGGTGCCAGGGCAGTCTCCACGTGCAAGGGCCTTGCCCGGGCCCAGTGACCCACCACAGAGTGTGGGATGAGAGGGACGTGCTACCCAGCGCTGGGGGCGGTGTGAGTTGGCACGGGGGCGCTCTGAGGGCAGTTCCTCACGCTGGCAGCCTACCCTCCCTTCCTACGGTGGGCAAAGGGCAGGGCAGGGCAGGGCTCGCCAGCAGCCGGACTGTGCAGGCGCTGCACTTAGCATCAGACAGGTGCCAGGCACGACCAGCTGTGATGCCCACATTGGATTTTATAGTTATAGCGGCATAGTGAGAAATAAAGGGTGCCCTGGCGCTATAATCTGGGCCGAAACAGGACGTGAACTGTCCTTAAATCTTTGATAAATGTAGGTAAATCGGGCTGAAAAGCTCTGTTTTGCCACCATTAATAGCATTTTCTTGGGGCACGAAGCCCCAGTGCACTTAGGCACTCAGACTTGTCTGGCACACCATGGAAATCTTACACACGGGCCCCTTCAGAAATGCTTTGACATCCTACGACTTTTTATTTATTTTTTACCAAATTTGAAAAATGTGGTTCAAAATTCACAATTTGACCCAATTTTCTTAAAACAGGCACGAGGAGCCTCCCTTTAACAATTGGGAAAGTCCGCCTTTGCAGGATGTTTCATGAGCACCACTTCAGAGCTGCATTGAAAACTTGTATCTTTTCAGCTAAATGATTTGAAAGTGCCCATAGGGTTTCCTTTTCGCACTTCAGGTACACTGGACTATTTTATGGAAAGCGAAGAAGGCTCTTAGAGAATAACAGGCTGTAGACCGATAAGCAGGTGCACTTGTTATGTGCAGCCAGGTGCAAAACAATTCACAAACAAGCACTGGTGCATGGTTTCAGACTAGATACGACCCATTCACAAACCTAAAAAACACCCGCCTCCAGGCGTTGAATTGATTCTGCTGGATAACAAGCTAACGAAGGCGGCCATTAGTGGAATGCACGGATCAATATCTGTTTTTAGCACCACGAAAGGCCGCGTCCCTTGCGTTGACGCAAAAGCGAGCCTCGCTGCCACGAACCCCAGTAAAAAAGAAAATATTCTTTCCTCTGGGCTCCTGGGTGTCAGTCTTGATCTGAGCATTGAGATGTCAGATATTAACGCCCTCCCAGTACATAAAATTTTCTGCTTTAGTTGTAACTCTCCAAGGATTGCCTTTCATGTATCGGCCATTGAACGTCGCTCGCTCCGCCTCGGTGTAGTGAGCTGGGGCGCAAATCCCTCGCGACTGCTGGAAACATTCCTAGATCAATGACCACACACAGGTAGCCCTGGTCCACTGCCCTCCGAGCGCCCTCTTTGGAAGCCAGATATGATCAATGGTATACGGACGACATCACGAATCAGACTATAGGAAGGTATATCGCATACGTCAACGAGGCTAAGAAGGTATGGTGGCCACGTCATGAGAACATACTAAATTATAGTACGTATACCAATATACAGTAGAGTATTTTTACTAATATATTAACACATCATAATATACAATGGCATATTGATGTTCTAAATAAGATTATATTTATTCACGGTTCCTATAAGACCATGCAATTTATACGGATGATACCACTAAGACCACACCATGATATAGTGATGACATTGAAAAGGCTATATTATGTTATACTGACCTTGTCAACAAGACTAAGATGAGATATCCACACCAGTGATAATATACAATGCTATATTGACGCTTATAACGCTATCCAATAATTGAGGAGTTTGACAAGACTATATGGTGTACTGTTGATGATGCTTATAAGGCTGTACAGTGATATATATTCATGACATCGAAAATACTTTTATATTTGGAGGGTCAAATATCACCACTGAGCAGGCCGTGACACACAGCAAGCACTGCAGTGTATAACCATCCCACACCTCACAACCACCAAAGAACCCATCACACTACTGAGCAGATGCTGACACACAGCAAGCACTGCAGCGTATACCTATCCCACATCTCACAAGTCACCAAAGAAGCCACCACACCGCTGAGCAGACGCTGACGCACAGCAACCACTGCGGTGTATAACCATCCCACAAGCTACCAAAGAACCCATCACACTACTGAGCAGATGCTGACACAGAAAGCACTGCGGTGTATAACCATCCGACACCTCACAAGCTACCAAAGAACCCGTCACACCACTGAGCAGACGCCGACACAGCAAGCACCTCAGTGTATAACCATCCCACACCTCACAAGCCACCAAAGAACCCATCACAATACTAAGCAGACGCTGACACACAGCTACCACTGCGGTGTATAACCATCCCACATCTCACAAGCCACCAAAGAAGCCATCACACCACTGAGCTGACGAACAGCAACCACTGCAGTGTATAACCATCAAACATCTCACAAGCCACCAAAGAACCCATCACACCACTGAGCCGACTCAACACACAGCAAGCACTCCAGTGTACAACCATCCCACACCTCACAAGCTACCAAAGAACCCATCACACCACTGAGAAAACCCACAACACACATCAACCACTGCCGTGTATAACCATCCCACACCTCACAAGCAACCAAAGAACCCATCACACCATTGAGCAGACCGACAACGCACAGCAAGCACCGCAGTGTATAACCATTCCACAAGCTACCAAAGAACCCATCACACCACTGAGCAGACCCTGACACAGCACGCACTGCGGTGTAACCATCCCACACCTCACAAGCCACCAAAGAACCCATCGCACCACTGAGCAGACTGACACACAGCAAGCACTGCGGTGTATAACCATCCCACACCTCACAACCACCAAAGAACCCATCACACTACTGAGCAGATGCTGACACACAGCAAGCACTGCAGCGTATACCTATCCCACACATCACAAGTCACCAAAGAAGCCACCACACCACTGAGCAGACCCTGACACAGCACGCACTGCGGTGTATAACCATCCCACATCTTACAAGCCACCAAAGAACCAATCATACCACTGAGCAGACACCGACACACGGCAAGCACTGCGGTGCATAACCATCCCACAAGCTACCAAAGAACACATCACACCACTGAGCAGACCCTGACACAGCAAGCACCTTTGTGTATAACCATCAAACATCTCACAAGCCACCAAAGAACCCATCACAATACTAAGAAGACGCTGACACACAGCTACCACTGCGGTGTATAACCATCCCACACCTCACAAGCCACCAAAGAACCCATCACACCACTGAGCAGACCCACAACACACAGCAAGCACCGCAGTGCATAACCATCCCACATCTCACAAACCACCAAAGAAGCCATCACACCACTGAGCAGACCCTTGACAGCAAGCACTGCAGTGTATAACCATCTCATGAGCCACCAAACGCATCACACCACTGAGCAGATGCAGACACAGCAAGCACCGCAGTGTATAACCATCCCACATCTCACAAGCCACTCAAGAACCCATCACACCACTGAGCAGATGCTGACACAGCAAGCACAGCAGTGTATAACCATCCCACATCTCACAAGCCACTCAAGAACCCATCACACCACTGAGCAGACCCTGACACACAGCAAGCACTCCAGTGTATAACCATCAAACATCTCACAAGCCACCAAAGAAGCCGTCACACCACTGAGCACTCACAACACACAGCAACCACTGCAGTGTATAACCATCCCACACCACACAAGCAACCAAAGAACCCATCACACCACTGAGAAGACCCACAACACACAGCAACCACTGCAGTGTATAACCATCCCACACCTCACAAGCAACCAAAGAACCCATCACACCATTGAGCAGACCCTGACCCACAGCACGCACCACAGCATGAACCGTATATAAAGACCCCACTGGCCGGGCCAGCGCGGGGAAGCAGGAAGCATCATATGGAAAGATGTGAGAGGGTGATCCATACAACAAAGAAACCAAAGCAGCCCAACCCTTGCACAGTAGAATGGAAAAATGAGAATATGGACTTTGGCAAACAAAGAGAACGCAGGTTTAGGAAAATCCAGGACACGGGTCCAGGGGACCAGGCAGAATACTGTTCAGAACCTCAGGATGAGTTCTATAGCTGAAGCCAGTTACACAACGACAACCCCACACCTACCGCAAAGCTCAGGCCACAACTAAAACGACAAGTTCAGGCCTCACCTGAAGAACACGTACACCAGGGCTGATAGCAGCTTAACTACCTCTCTACCAAGAACACAGTCACCATCAGCATATTATATTTCAAGGGCAGTGACCAGACCAGGCAGTATGGGGTCTGATGAGACCACCAAAGTGATAGGCTACATCACTACAGCTGATAGGGGAGGGGGGGCAGAAGAACCCAATGCAATAACACCTGCAGAGACAGGTCAAGCGTATTTCGACTCCACACAGGCTTGTACGGCAGTTAACAAGGTCTTATCCAGACAAAGCTGCAGACAAGGTTGTGCTGGTAAGCTGCACCCATTCCGAAGCTGGGTCAGCCAAGTTGTACCTAGGCCAAGCTGGTACTTGAAGGCCTTGGCTGCGGCGTGGGTACAGCTTACTAGCACAACCTTGCGAAGGCCTGCAAGTACCAGCTTGGCCTAGGTACAACTTGGCTGACCCAGCTTCGGAATGGATACAGCTCACTAGCACGACCTGGCTGAGTCGGGCAAAATGCACCCAGACCAAGCTGGTACTTGCAGGCCTTAGAAGGGTCATGCTGGTGAACTGTACCCACGCCGAAGCTGGGTCAGCCTAGGCCAAGCTGGTACTTGCAGGCCTTAGCAGGGTCATGCTGGTGAACTGTACCCACGCCGAAGCTGGGTCAGGCTAGGCCAAGCTGGTACTTGCAGGCCTTAGCAGGGTCATGCTGGTGAACTGTAGCCACGCCGAAGCTGGGTCAGGCTAGGCCAAGCTGGTACTTGCAGGCCTTAGCAGGGTCGTGCTAGTGAACTGTACCCACGCCGAAGCTGGGTCGGGCAAGTTGCACCCAGGCCAAGCCAGTGCTGGTAATCTGTACTCACTCCAATCTGGTGGTCGGAGCAGGCACGTGCAAGCCCTCCGAGACCCAGCAGCACGTGCCTTCACTCCAATCTGGTGGTCGGAGCAGGCACGTGCACGCGCTCCGAGACCCAGCAGCACGTGCACTCACTCCATCTGGGTGAAGCATCGCCTGCAATGGCCGATGGTGGCGGCCTTGGGCTCGATAAGGGCCAAGAATGCATGACACTGCGGCGGAGCTCCGAGCGGAGATGGCGCGATTATGGGACTCGCACTGAGAGCCCCAGGACGAATGAAACACCACGGCTCCGGGTCTTCAGTGATTATCACAAAGCAGGGAGGCTCTGCGAAGCCGCATCTCGACATCACCAGGCAGGAGAGCACGGCGAGCCACTGCTGGAAACGCCTCTGTGATTTCACACAAAAACAATTCAGAAAAACACTTCACGCGAACAGTGTAAGACATTCTCAAGATGAATGGATGGATGAATAAATCCGTTCAGAGAGTGACTGTTTTTTAATCTTGCCTTTATGAGCATTTTTTAAGCGGTGTGATGTTTTTCTCCAGGACTTGCATAGGTGTGCTTCCTCACTACCACCCGTTTCTCACCTCCGTCACTGGGGGCACCTCACTTCCAGGGTCGGAGGGAGCCTACGCCGTCTGTAGAGAGACCTACTGTTAGCTTATTAGGTCGAATCCTACTGAACGGCACTTGCACTGCTTGTTAGGAGACATTGATAGCGTACAGAGGGCTTATACCCCGCCCACTGCTTACTGTTGGTTGGCTTTATTGTCACTCCTTTGCATGCTTCAAATCCGCTAGATGCGTGGGCTTTCCTTCCTCTTCATGCGTTTGTCCCTCCAGTGGAGCAGGGACTCATTACTTGTGTCCTTCTACTGCTCGCTTTTGAAACTAGTCTTTTTGTTTAAGCACTCTACCAGGGTGTGCGAGAGCTTGGCATATCTAAAGCGCAGTGCCAGTGGGCTTGGCAGCTAAGAACCAAAAGGTGTTCATTGTGGTGTGGAAGAATGGATTGATTATCCTGGCAGGTTAAACAGAGAAGCTTTGGTCTCCGCTCACTTAAAATTTGAATTTTCCTCGTTCCGTGTAATTAAAATTAATTTATACCGAAGAGCAATTAGAAGAACCCACCCTCTGCTTTTCTGCCACTCTTAGTTTTCACAATATGGCCGGTCATGTAAGGAACATCTGGTCGGTGCAGACACGGGTCAGTGACGCGTGCTTCCACAGTGACAGTGACGGCTATTGTATCAGGGTTAATAAAGTGTGTATGTAATGCAGGAGTGTTTGCAATGAGAACGGAGGGCAATCAATGCATATAAATAAAGAAGGAATCTAGCAACGCAATGGGGGGATGTGTGCGGGGGTGGGAGGGGGGAAAGGACGGTAGAAATCTGGGTACCGGTGAGTTTCGAGGCCCTTCTTGAAATGCACCATTGATGGAGCAGATCTGAGAAGAAGAACCGGTCACTCCAGAGCCTCGAGTCAAGAGCGCGTGTTGTGTTCGCTCTTACGGACCCCTGGGTTCCAGCCTGGCCACGGATGTGCCTTTAAGAGTGCCTGCTCCACCAGACATGTGAAGTTTAAAGGCACAGTTCACTCAAGTGGCATTCCTCATAGATCACACAACAGTCTTTGGTGTGGATTCTGGTGGTCACCAAACAGTGTAAGCTCGGCCACAGGTCTGGGCTTGGACTTGAAGCAGCACAAGGTACCCCAGCTAAATGCGCTCATGTAAGAGGGACACTGAAAAAGGGGGTGATCATCTAAGTTATTTCTCTATTTACCACCCGTGGAGCCCTAAAAAAGGCTCCATGTGGGGCATGTGGTAACTTGAACACACGCGTGTTGATATCAGATATCAACACCTCCATCACCCTCATTATCTAAGGTTTGACCCCATTATCGGTGTTTGCAGCTTCTCTCTTGAAGGGCTATCAATAAGGTAGAACGGTGGTTTAATGCACCTGCTGCAGTGATTGACCAAAACTGATATCCAACATGCTAGAGACCGAGCGACTGACTCAGCCTTTCATCCTTTGAGGTATTGTAGCATTTTCCCACCTCTTGTTGAGGCCTCAAGGTGTGGTCCAGGGAGGGCGTGGGGTAAATAGTTACTACCTCTGTTGTGTATGGGTGAAAGGATGGTGAAACATAAGCAGGGGTGCTCTTGAAGGTACCTCCTTGGCAGTGGAATAGAATGCCATGCCCTGCGCCCCTACATTTTCACTGATGTTGCCGGAAGGCACCTCACGTGCAGAAGACCACATGGGCTGTCAGTTGGGGTTTCAAAGGGAAAGTAACACCAATCATATTGTAATCCCAAACAGACAAGATTACATTTACAGTAATCAATGCTGTGTGTGCAGCACGCACTAACAATGAAGGGACGCTATAACAGGTGGTACTGTATGTCAGCTCAGTGGTTCTCTTGTATCAGCCTCTGTAGGATGAAAAGCTAAGTGGGCCCTACTAGAACTCAAAATGACAAGCCGAGGGCTTTCATAAAACAACAAACCCTGCATATCAACCCACTGAGCTATCTTTCCAACTCAAAAGCATCTCTGTCCGATTCTTATTCATTTGTGTGGCTCTGACTCAGACATAACCCAACCCCAAGAGACTCCAGAACTCAGACATAACCCAACCCCAAGAGACTCCAGAACTCAGACATAACCCGACCCCAAGAGACTCCAGAACTCAGACATAACCCGACCCCAAGAGACTCCAGAACTCAGACATAACCCGACCCCAAGAGACTCCAGAACTCAGACATAACCCAACCCCAAGAGACTCCAGAACTGAGACATAACCCAACCCCAAGAGACTCCAGAACTCAGACATAACCCGACCCCAAGAGACTCCAGAAGCTTCCAAACTGTTAACTAGTCAAACCTGTCTTTAGCGTAACATGTCAGGACAACCATTGCCACTGCTGATTGTCCAACAGAGCTAATCCTTTGACCTGTCATTCTTAACCTGTGGGGCGGGGACCCCTGGGTTGGCGAAGCCTGCTCAAGGGATCCATGACTGCTTAGAAAATTAAATATTATTACAGTTTAATAAGTGGATATGTATATGTGTGTGTGTATATGTGTATATATACACACACACACACGAGAACATTTTTAAAGTTTAAAATGTTTTTTAAATGTGAAGGAATTTGAGGAAAAATGTAGTTAGTTTCATCAGATTGGTTCATGGGTACCGTGTCATGGGTACCGTGTCAGCGCATCAAACAGACTATGGGCTGATTTAGATCTTGGCGGACGGGTCACAATGGTGACGGATGTCCCGTCTGTCGAAATATAAATCCAATTATATCCTATGGGGTTTATATTTTGGCGGCCGGTATATCAGTCACCGTTGTGAGCTAGTAACCCGTCCGCCGAGATCTAAATGCGGCGCTATGTTATGGGCTGTGAGTTCCATTGAATTTAGAAAATCTCCAACCTTCTCATTAGCACTTTTCATTTGCTTGTGAATTAAATTAAATATTTTATCATTAGTGTATTTGATGGATGAATGCTTGTTTTTTAATTTTGTATTGTTTTGCGGTCCAAATCATAGAAAATGCTTTGGCGGGGGTCCACAGCTCCCAGTAATGGCTCAGTAAGAGTCCCCCGATTCCAGAAATGATTCAGTGGGGGTCCCCGGGTTCCAGTGATGAATAAGCATTGTTCCACCCAAGTCCAAAGGTTAAGGGTCACTGCTCCAGCCTCCTAGAATCGAACCACTCCTCCGTTTGTCTTTGCTTGGTACAGCGCTGTGTGTGGTTATGGGGGTGCTGTTCACCACAGGGCGGCCTGCACCTCATAGTATGGTTGGTGCTCTGGAGGTTGTGTGTTGGGAGACGCATCTTTAGAGACAGGGGTGCGTATGGGGCCGGAACTTTATGTCACACACGGTTCAGTGTGGTTACAGATTCACCAGAATACTGAATTGGAGCTCTGCTCGCCTTTGCTTCACACACGTTTGCGTGGTGGTGAGCTGTGTGCATATGGGACGTGTACATTATCACACAGTGGGGCTCAGCCTACATTTCACACACTTTTTTGTGGCTATTCGCGGGGATGTACATTACAGCTTGGGGGTTTGCATAGCGTCACACAGTGTGTGTGGCGGTGAGATGTGTGTATTAGGGAGGTGTACCTCACCACAGAGTGGGGGCTCAACCTGTACAACACACAGTGTGTGTGGCGGTGAGATGTGTGTATTGGGGAGGTGTACCTTACCACAGAGTGGGGGGCTCAACCTGTACAACACACTGCTTTGTGCGGTGGTGAGATGTGTGTATTAGGGAGGTGTACCTCACCACAGAGTGGGGGCTCAACCTGTACAACACACTGCTTTGTGTGGTGGTGAGATGGCTGTATTGGGGAGGTGTACCTCACCACAGAGTGGGGGCTGGGCCTACACAACACACTGCTTTGTGCGGCGGTGAGATGTGTGTATTGGGGAGGTGTACCTCACCACAGAGTGGTGGCTCAACCTATACAACACTGCTTTGTGCGGTGGTGAGATGTGTGTATTGGGGAGGTGTACCTCACCACAGAGTGGGGGCTCAACCTATACAACACTGCTTTGTGCGGTGGTGAGATGTGTGTATTAGGGAGGTGTACCTCACCACAGAGTGGGGACTAAACCTATACAACACTGCTTTGTGCGGTGGTGAGATGTGTGTATTGGGGAGGTGTACCTCACCACAGAGTGGGGGCTCAACCTATACAACACACTGCTTTGTGCGGTGGTGAGATGTGTGTATTGGGGAGGTGTACCTTACCACAGAGTGGGGGCTCAACCTGTACAACACACTGCTTTGTGCGGTGGTGAGATGTGTGTATTGGGGAGGTGTACCTCACCACAGAGTGGGGGCTCAACCTATACAACACACTGCTTTGTGCGGTGGTGAGATGTGTGTATTGGGGAGGTGTACCTCACCACAGAGTGGGGGCTGGGCCTACACAACACAATGCTGTGTGTGGTTGGGACTTCAGAGGGTGTGCACCTTATCACCGGGGGAGGCGGATGAAACAAACCACACAGGTTGCTCCAGGGGTTGTAAGGGAGTCCCTCTCTACAGGCACACCGAGACATTACCTCACTACTACAAAGCACTACAATCCCCCCACCGGCCCCTCGAGCTCTCAGACCCGTCCCTTCGCAAGAAGAGACCGCTTCTGCCCCAGCCGAAGCCGCACGAGCCCGCCCAGGACCCCCAAGCTTCCACTCTCGGGCTGGACGGGGGAGACAGCCTTTAAATACTTAATGAGGGGGGATGGCGGCCTCGTGCATTTACCAGAATCCAATCCCTTCCATGTGGTGGAGACACCAGATCCCCCACCCCAAGTGAAGGCAGCCCCTCCCCAAAAGTCCCCCATCTCAGATCACTTTCCGCACAAGGAGGGGCGCGCACACATCAGACAGCAGCCCGCGCCAGCATCGATTTCAAGAGAGGATGCTGGAGGCGTTGTAGAGGCCGCTGCACACAGAGCGGTCACCCGGGGGGCTGAACACTGCCTCCACTGCACAGAGGGTTCACCCCAGAAAGAGGGGGTGCCGAACTGCCCCAATGTACATGGTGTGTTCACCCGGGAAGAGGGGGTTAGAGGCGGAACACTGCCCCCCCTGCACACGGTGCGTTCACCCCAGGAAGAGGGGGGACGCTGAACACTGCCCCCACTGCACACTGTGTTCACCCATGAAGAGAGGGGGGGGGGGGCTGAACACTGCCCCCGTTGCACATGGTTTGTTCACCCCATGAAGAGGGGGGCGCTGAACACTGCCCCCGTTGCACACAGAGCGTTCACCCCAGGAAGATGGGCGCTGAAGACTGCCCCCACTGCACACAGTGTGTTCACCCCAGGAAGGGGGGGCTCAAAACTGCCCCCAATGCACACGGGTGTGATCACCACAGGAGGCCGGGGTGGGGGGTGCTGAACACTTCCCCCTTTGCAGACAGTGTTCACCCCAGGAGGAGGGGGCGCTGGACATTGCCCCGGCCCGAAGGCACTGCGCGTGCACTCCGCGGAGCCATCATCTATTACAATCATCACAACCTGTTGAATCTTATCAATTCCACAATTGTCAGTTATTTTTCTTCACTTTCAGGGAGGTCATGGCTAGCATTATACATATCAGAGAAATGTCCCTTCAGCACAGGGGGGGGGGGGGGAGGAGGGGCATATCCTCGTGAGCACCCCACAACCACTTGAAGGAGGCTTGGGATATACAACTGGGCACCAGTACGGCTGCACAGCCGGGTGTGATGTCCCTGGGTTAATTGGCAGCTTCAGTGTGATGTCATTGAAGAGCAGTTCATATTATGAGGTCACTGTGACAAGGCTTGTTCACAGTGTGATGTCACTATGGCAATGGCAACTCCCAGTGTGATGTCACTAGGGCAGAGGCAGCTCCCAGTGTGATGTCACTAGGGCAAAAGCAGCTCACAATGTGATGTCACTAGGGCATAGGCTGCTCTTAGTAGGATGTCACTAGGGCAATGGCAGCTTCCAGTGTGATGTCACTGAAAAACAGTTCACACTGATGTCACCGTGACGAAGCTTGTTCACAGTGTGAGGTTGCTGTGACAAGGCTTGCTCACAGTATGAGGTGACTAGGGCAATGGCAGCTTCCAGTGTGATGTCACTGAAAAACAGTTCACACTGATGTCACCGTGACGAAGCTTGTTCACAGTGTGAGGTTGCTGTGACAAGGCTTGCTCACAGTATGAGGTGACTAGGGCAATGGCAGCTTCCAGTGTGATGTCACTGGGGCAATGGCAGCTTCCAGTGTGATGTCACTGGGGCAAAGGCAGCTTCCAGTGTGATGTCACTGGGGCAAAGGCAGCTTCCAGTGTGATATCACTGAATATGGCCTGGTATTGCAGAGTCCCCTCTCATGGTTGATTTGTGACCCCCCCCACAACACTCCCCTCCAGACAGGGATGCCGGGATGGTTGATTGGAACCCCTTTTACCTCAGAGGCATCGATAATAACTCATCCAACACAGAACTTGGATTAGGGGTCGGATACCCCCGGCTGTATTTTTATTAAAATTAATAAATCGTAATTAAAAATTAATATCACAATTTTTATACGCAGAAAACCCAAACATATTCAATAACATTCAGATACACATATTTACACATCTTTTATGGCTAACCTTAACATGAGTCTAATACATAGCCATACCTAACCGAAAACTGGAATATGTACACTTTGTTTTCTGCGTATCCCGGATGAGCCTACGTGCAAGGTCATGACTGTTCCCAACTACTTGCCAGGTCCCCCTTTACCGGAGTGACCTTGCGCAGGAGGCCCGTTTGCCCATCAGATTCCTTTCCGTGGGCACCCCCTACGCCCTTCCATCCTACCTCCCAGGGACTGATGTTATGCCACGTTGGCGCCCATGCGCCTGCGCAGGGGTTGGCCCAAAGGGCCTGCCAGAAGCTGTCCCCCCCCAGGCATCCCCCCTAAGCAATGGGATGCCTACTAAGATGTAAAATATGACTTAGCAATCATGACCTTACCGCAGACCAAGGATACTCAGACATAAAATACGAGAAGCAAAAATGACTTCACCCTGTAAAATAAAACATAACGATATGGCATTATTCAGTAAACGAAAACATTACAAACGTCGGCCTGTAAAGTAAACCGTTAAACACACGCCTGAACATAACTATTTCCTAAAAACTCGCTGCCTCAGGGGGTGGTGGGTGGGGAAAAGAAAAGCGGGGCTTCCAGCAGTCCTCCGGCGTGTGGGGGGGAGGGGGCGGGGTGGCAAAGGTGCTGTTCTCAGGAGCGGAGTGGCGAGGAAAAGACCTTGCCGCTGCTCCGCTGCTCTTTTAAAGGGCCTTTTGCCCCCAAACTGGATAAAACAGGTCCCGGCAAGATCCGGGACCCGTTTTGCCAATGTTGCCCTGGAAGCGCTTTAACTGCTTCCGGGGCATTCCTCATTGTCCTATGGCTGCGGGCGGGAGGCGGGAGCCGAGCGCGTCACCAAGCACTGGCCCCGCCCCCGCCGAGGAAGCGTCCCGGGGACCGGCACAACCGCCATATTGGCACGTTACCGAGTTCCCGGTGGCGCCTTGGAAAAACAGTTCACACTGTGATGTCTCTGTGACGAGGCTTGTTCCCAGTATGAGGTTACTAGGGTAATGGCAGCTTTTAGTGTGATAACACTAGGGAAAAAGCAGCTACCAGTGTGATGTCACCAGGACAATGGCAGCTTCCAGTGTGATAACACTACGGTAAAGGCAGCCCTAAGAGAGATATCACTGCTTCACAAGCAGCGTCTCAGTGTGACATCACCAACGCTAGAGCAGCTCGTGTGATGCACTGTGGAAAGGGCAGTGCCCGTTGCTGTGCCACTACAATAAGGTCAAATCCCTATGTGATGTCACTAGAGTAAATGTAGCTCCAAGTGTGAGGTCACTGAAGTAAAAGCAGTTTCCACTGATGTCACTGTGACAAGGCTTGTTTCCAGTGTGATGTCACAAGGGCAATGGGAGCTCCTAAGGTCATGTCATCAAGGCAAAGGCAGCTCCCATTGTGATGTCACTAAGCCAAAGGAAACCCCCACTGTGATGTCACTAGGGCAAATTCAGCTCCCATTGTGATGTCAACAGGACAAAGGGAGCTCCCACTATGACGTCACTAGGGCAATGGCAGCTCCCAGTGTGATGTTACTGCAATAAGGGCAGCCTCAGTGTGATATCTCACTACACGAGGCTTTCAGTTGGTTATCGATACAGCAAAGGTCTCTCCCGGTGTGATGATCCTGCAATAAGGGCAGAATCAGTGCGATGTCACCTCAGTACACGTAGCTCTAAGTGTGTTACCAATATAGTGACAATCTCCCTCAGTGTGATGTCACCTCAGTACGTGCAGCTCTCAGGAGCCATCACTGCAGTAAGGGTCTCTCCCAGTGTGATGTCCCCTCAGTACGTGCAGCTCTCAGGAGCCATCACTGCAGTAAGGGTCTCTCCCAGTGTGATGTCCCCTCAGTACGTGCAGCTCTCAGGAGCCATCACTGCAGTAAGGGTCTCTCCCAGTGTGATGTCCCCTCAGTACGTACAGCTCTCAGGAGCGATCACTGCAGTAAGGGTTCTCCCAGTGTGATGTCCCCTCAGTACGTACAGCTCTCAGGAGCGATCACTGCAGTAAGGGTCTCTCCCAGTGTGATGTCCCCTCAGTACACACAGCTCTCAGTGAGCGATCACTGCAGTAAGGGTCTCTCCCAGTGTGATGTCACCTCAGTACATGCAGCTCTCAGTGAGCGATCGCTGCAGTAAGGGTCTCTCCCAGTGTGATGTCCCCTCAGTACGCACAGCTCTCAGTGAGCGATCACTGCAGTAAGGGTCTCTCCCAGTGTGATGTCCCCTCAGTACGTGCAGCTCTCAGTGAGCGATCACTGCAGTAAGGGTCTCTCCCAGTGTGATGTCCCCTCAGTACATACAGCTCTCAGGAGCGATCATTGCAGTAAGGGTCTCTCCCAGTGTGATGTCACTTCAATACGTGCAGCTCTCAGTGAGCGATTGCTGCAGTAAGGGTCTCTCCCAGTGTGACGTTGCTGCACTAAGGGTCATTTCTCGGTGTAGCGCCGAAGGCCCTTGTTCCCAGGGCTTTAAGTGGGCCGGGTCTCATCGGTGCTCAGCACCAGCAGTTTTTTAAAGGGGGTCTGGAAACGGGTCTCTATCGGGCTCTGTTTTGTGCCCTGGCACAGGCGGTCCGTTTTTTCCGGACTGCAGCGACAGCAGGCACATCGCTGTGCGCGTGCTAACACTGCTCACTTCTCACTAGGGGAGAAGTTACCGCATGAGGTCATGCCAGGTGAGCGTTGTAGGGGAATGGAAATCCTTTAAAGAGAGTCATTTTCTCTCTGGATTTCCCTTCTCTTTTTGAAACTCAGGAGCAGCAACATTGTCGTGGTGTCACCAGGGCTTTAAGTGGAAGATTTTTCAATTTTATATACAAGCCATAGTTGCTGCTTATTTATCTTCTGCAAATAACAACCATTGTCAAAGCCAATAGTCCTGACCTGTTGAAGGTATGATGTTACTTGTTGTATCATATACCTGGCTGCAATGACAAACAGCAAAATAGAAGTCGGGCGGCACACTATGCGAAGCACAGATTTTTAGCTTATGTGTTTTTAAGCCACACCCTTAATTACATTGCCACGCCTCTTTGAGAGACCCCCCAGTTTTTTCATCCCACTTAAAGCCCTGCTCCTTCCCCAATACACAGGACACGCCACAGAAGCAACTATTTCCGCTCTGGGGCTTCGTGGCACTGATTTTAGGAGATTCAGTTCCTGGGATCAATAGCGCCGGAGCCGAAACGAGATAAGCCGCCGTCCCCTGGGCTCAGACGAGCGGGTGTCTAATGAGTCTACAAACAATCAATAACAGATAATTGCGCTAATTAAGCCGTGCAGCGGCGGCTGAGCACCCAGCCGGCTTCTGTTCTCTACCGGCTCTCAAGGCTGGAACCATTTTCACACGAGGGGGCTATTTTTGCCCCAGACTATGAATCAAGCGAGCCCTCTAGGCGTCCTTTTAAAAAACACCACGTAATTAGTCTCTCGGCCCGGGCCCTTGGTCTTCTGCCACAGCGGAGGACTCGAATACGTCACCAACTCCTCGTGCATGCGGATACAAATGTGATAAATCCTCGGAGATTAGAAACATTGAGAAATCTAGCGGAGAGGGTACGCAATCTTGGAGCCAGGCTATTCTCATGTACGGAAGCCGGCAGCAAAACCATTAGATTCAGGTGGAAATCAGAGCACAGCAGTAACTGCTCCCAGACAGGCTGCAATGATTGACACCTGGCTCCGCCAATGAGGAAGCGTTTGCTTCTGAGTAGCAACATAAAGGTGTACTTGCTATTTGGATTCGAGGTGCATTATAGCAAAGTTTGGCTGTTACCCTAAAGTTTCGCTATCTATAAAATTATATTCGCCATCAGCAGAGAAAACAAGCATGGGGCGTAATTTTTGTCAACTTAACATTATTATAGAACATCTGTAGAGCGCACAACTACCCATGTACGGGCTTCCCGGCGCTGGCAGCAAACAAGTGAGAGCCCAGTGAAGGATTTACTCTGCTTGGGTGAAAAGGTGAGCTTTCAACTGTCTCCTAAAGCGGAGTACATTGGGGTCTGACCTTAAGAAGATGGGGGAGAGTATTCCAAGCTTTGAGAGGAAGTAGCTGAAGGAGCGCCTCTCCTCCCCCTCCCCCCCGCCCCCCTTCTCTTGCTCCCTGACTCTGGGAGGACATGTAGCACCCAGGAAAACTTTACCCTGTGAGCCGGCGGTACTCAAAGTACGGCCCGCCAGGCCATTCCATGCGGCCCCCGTGGAAATCAGCAGGCACGGAATCTGCACCATTTCTGCCTGTTGTAATTCCTCGGGTGACGCATTTGCCGGGAACAGCATGAAAGGGCCTGCGATGACAACCAGTGACTCGCAAGCTCACCCGCAGCCCCCCGCCCTCACCTGCCTCTCTAGCATCATTTGCTCACCCTGCCATTGAGTGCATTGCCTGTGCTGCTCACAGACAGTGTGGCCTCTTTAATCTCTCAATTGGTGCCGCTAAAACAGGGCTGTCTCTGTAGTATATTTATGTTTTTAAGGCCCCAGTTTAGGGTTTCACCTGAGCCCGGCTTTCCTTCCTCATGGTCTCATAGCAGGCATGTGGTGTAAACAGAATACATAAAATAAGGATCCAGCAATGTCCTCACGTGGATCCGTCGGTTGCACCTAGACTTTTCTTTTATGGGATGGCTTCACTTTAGGTACATGGGATGCTACAGGCTCTCGGTTCACAACAGTGGTGCCACAAGAAGTTTACAGGTGGAATTGGGGGAGATGCAGTTTATACACAAAGTTATATGCCTCGAAAGCAGCCCAGCAGGATAGTTATGTATAAATGCCAGCTTCCCCACTTTATTAAATTATGCGATTCTGAGTGAAACAGTTATGTGCCTGTGTTGCGGACAATATTTCTAACATTTATTACAGGCAATTCAGCTTGCTTTGTGCATTACTCAAGAAAGTGTATTAATTTAGAGTCATCTAACACTACCCGTCTGAGCCGTGGCACAGATGTAGCATCAGGTCTTTTATGCTGCAGAATTAAATAGCAAATAGTTATTGGTTTCGGCACGCATTAGGTAGAGTCAGAGCTGTGTACATAGAGATGAATGGGCAGAGGCAGAATGAAACAGTAGAGGGAAGGGGCAGAGAAAGGAAAAACAGAGGGACTGGCAGACTCCATATGAGTAAAGCTTAAACGCAGAATGAAAAGCGCTGTGAGGAGGTATGAAAAGGTTAACAGAAGAGAGGGAGGGAGTAGGAGCAATGTGAAATATGAGCGCAGAGTAAGGGTATTGTAGGTTATGAGGAGTGTGAGGGGGCAGGAGCAGAGTAAGGGCAGGAAGAGTGGGCTGCTTTACACGTAAGGACTATATTGAGCGATATATATGAAAGGTGAGTGCTAAGTCAGGAACATGGGCAAGGAAATAGTGAGGGGTACGACACAAAAAAGGAAACAACAGCCATGAGCTAGCAGCAGAGTGAAGGGAAGCAGTGAAGATGTACAGCAGAACTGCAGGAATGACAGAGGGACTGTCTTATCAAAAGAGTGAACCTTCAGTAGAGTGAAGGTGTACAGGCACAATGAGTGGGTAGGCGCTGAGTGACGCAGTAGGGCACAACGAGAGGGTAGGCGTAAAGTGGTGCGTTAGCGTGCAGTGAGATTAGGCGTAGGATAAGGTGTTAGGGCACAATGAGAGGGTAGACAGTTTGATAGGGTATGAGGAGAGTGAGAGAAATAATGCTGAATAAAGTAGACAAGTGTGGCACCAAAAAGGTGTGGCCAGAGAGGGGTAGAGTGTGATGGAGGGAGAGCAGGAGCAGCATACAAAGTCAAGGTGTGGAGAGAGTGAATGCAGTTTAAGAAGTTGTAGGCCAGAGTAGGTGCAACATGACAGGCTCTGAGCAGAGTGAAATAGAAGGGCCAGGAAATGAGTATAGCGTTCCGTCCATCATCCCCCTTTTGTATCGCTTTGTTCGCCCTAAGTTGGCAGGGTATGCCCAGACGTGGGTCCCTTGCTCACTTTGCCACTGGATTCAAGCAAGCCTGGCTGATGACGGCTGAAATGCCAGAAACCGGTCCCAGGATGCTTGTTTCCGGTCCAGGGAAGACATGGCTTGGCAGTTCGGGCTGGACTGTTCCCATGAGGCACAGGGTCAGACTGATTTGCATATGGCCATGTCTGAACTGGGGTGGTGGAGTGAGCTAAAGAATGATGATGGATTAAACCCAGATCAGTTGACTGGGGGTGAGTGTTTGATTGGCTCAAACGTTCCGTCCATCATCCCCTTTTGTATAGGAAATGAGTATAAGCAGAGTGAAGAGGGGGGAATAATGAGGTTGGAGGGTCAGACAAAGGAAGCAAAGAGGTACTGGGAGCAGATTGAGATTATAGTAATAGAAAGCGGGGGTAGGGACAGTGTGAGAGGCATTTATGAGATAAGGAAAGAACCAAGGGTCGGGGGAGAGCAATAATGACTGGTGTACATTGAGGGTAAAACAATAGGAGAAGAGTAAAGTTGTGACAGAGTGCCAGGCTGTGGAACGGGTCAGAAAAAAAGTGAATTATTAAGGCAAAAGTGGTGGGCAGAGGTACGATGGGGGGTAAAGTAGAGGGATATAGCAAGCATGAAACAGTTATAAGTTAGGGTCCGAGTTAGAGCGCAGGGTCAGAGTGAAAGCCTAGGATTACAGCGGACCCTATGAGCAGAGTCATTGAGTGTGGGGCTCAGGGAAGATTAGTAGTAGACGTGCTGCCTGATACATGAATTATTATGAAATGACATGCACCTCCCTGAGATGACACTACAATACATCTGCTGCATTGTTGGGCAAGCCTTTTTGACTAGGAGAAGGCAGCGTGAGAAGGCAGCAGGTCTCTTGCCCATCATGCCGGTCATTGTGCCATTGTAAATGTACCGTACAGCCTGAGTACATGAATGCATGTATTGTGTGGGCCCATACATGGACATTACGGCATGGGACCATTTATGCATGTGCTGTCTAGGTCCATTAAGAATATGGCAGCCTACTGTCACTGATGCTTCTATTGCCTGGGGTTACATGCATGTGGTAAGTTTCATGAGCTTAGGTGTGCACAGCGGGCTGGACAAATTACAAGAAACCTACCTCTGTCAATGCACTTTGCATGTACGCTTCTGAGTTTTGAGGGATGATCTTGGGGCTTGGTACTGTAAACTCTCAACTGGGCCATTAAAGGTTGTTCAGAGCGACTTTAAGAGGCATAAGGGTATGAGTTGTGTCTTCTGAGAGATAAATGAAGGGTGTGTCCAAGTGTCTGCGCAACTTAGGGCCTAAGAGCAGGGTGCTTGTCAAAACAAGGCAAAGATAGAAAACTATGGTCAGAAGCACACAGATCCCAGTAAAAACAAAAATATTGAAAATATTTATTCGGGATACATACATATATCACATTTCAAAATATAGTGCTGTCTAGTAATGTTTTGAAAAAGGGTTAATTCTTTTTTACCCCAGTAGCCCTGCCCGCACTGACCCCTTCCCTCCGCCCCGCCCCCATCGCGCAGGCCCATCTGTGCGGCCCTCGGCCACAAGCCAGACTGCAATTTTGGCCCCCCAGAAAAAGTTTGTGAGTAACCATGCTGTGAGCAATACAGAGGGCCTCGAATTTTACTCTCTTTTATTGTCAGCCAATGAACTTGCACCTGGGCTGCTCATGCAGATTGAGTTTTAGACCGTCCCGTCAATACTCTGGCTGCAGCGTTCTGGGTACCTGCAGCTTTTTAATAACATATGAGGGTCTGCCCAGGTAGAGCGAGCTGCCGTAGTCCAGTCTGGAGAATATCAACCCCTGGACCACTATTCCCCGACACTCCAAAGGGAGCCATGTGAGCGTCTTCCGAAGAGTCCTCAGAAGGCCGAAGCAAGTGCTTGAGCGACCATTTTCAGGTCTTTGTCCAAGATAACAACTGGGCTCTTTGCATCGGACTTGGGGCACGGGCGTTCCCTCCAAGTATGATGGCCAGAGGAATTGGTCCCAGAGTGCTGGTTTGTTTCCGGTCACCATTACCTCGGTGTTCTCTCCGTTTAATTTGAGGCAGCTCGAGGCAATCCAGTTGGATCCCCCTTCCAGACATGTTAAGTCTGTCAAAGGTTGCATTAGTATTTGGTGACAAGGAGGCAATAATCGGGGTATGATTAGCATAGGAGACCGTTGTAAAACTCAGATCGCAGACGATGTCTGAAAGCGGCCGCACATATACATTAAGTAAAGTAGGGCTCAATGAAGAGCCTTGCGGCACCCCGCATCTCAGCTGGTGGGCTTCTGACAGAAAGGGCCCCTCACTAACTTGAAAGCTTCTGTCTGCGAGAAACGACGTTAACCATCTAAGCGCTGCCCCTGTAACCCCCATGCTTTCCAGCCTTTGGCTGAGAACTGGGTGGGAAACAGTGTCAAAAGCTGCACTCAGATCCAACAACATGGGTAAACATTAAACTATTGGACGTTTGAAAGTTAAACTGTTGTTAATAAACCTTAATTGTATTCTGCCAATGAAAGTCACGGCTGCAGCGTTTCGAGTTTTCCTCCCAAAGTTACTCCTGCTCGGAGATGCCAATAGGAACCAGGAAACTACCAGGAAGTAATCCAGACTCCTCATGGAGAGGGTCTCCTCCTTTCGTCATCAGGGATGAACCATTATGGCCGGGCAAAGGGGTGTCTGCCCGGTTGGTGAGAAGTTAATAGAAGAAGGTTCAGCTTAAGTGCACTCTGAGCACGAGCTTCCTTTCATCTCAATGCATGTTGCTTAAAGAATGCCTGTAAATTCTTTTCAAGGGTCGAATATTTTGAAACATTGCGTTTCCCCTCTATGGCGGCAACCTACATACAAGACCACTCTCGCATCCCCTGAGCCCTGCAAACAGTGGAAACTACAGATTAGGAGTTGTTTTCTGGATGTCTGGCTTGGGAGGTGGAATACACAAGACCTGCTCCAGCGTGATTGAGCTCCACCATGTTGCTCAAGGAAAATCTAGCAAAATAACCATCTTTCCTAGCCAGATGGCCACCAAAAACTGAAAAAGACCTATATTGAGTGAAGCTGGACCAGTGTCCATCTCTTCCTGGAATTAACATATACCAAATCCCATGGACCAGTGTGGTGAAGGTCTGGGCAGCCCAACATGCACTTGTTTAGTGCTTCCTGGATGTTGAAGTTTCATCCTCCCCGTCACTTACCAGAGAGGATCAAACCATGCTTCCTGGATGCTGAACGTCCATCCTACCCGTCAACTTACAGAGAGGGTCAGTTCAAGCTTCCTGGATGTTGAAGGTCCATCCTACAGGTCTCCTTCCAGAGAGGGTCAGTCCATGCTTCCTGTATGTTGAAGGTCATTCCTACATGTCTCCTTCCAGAGAGGGTCAGTCCACGCTTCCTGGATGTTGAAGGTCCATCCTACAGGTCTCCTTCCAGAGAGGGTCAGTCCACGCTTCCTGGATGTTGAAGGTCCATCCTACAGGTCTCCTTCCAGAGAGGGTCAGTCCATGCTTCCTGGATGTTGAAGGTCCATCCTACAGGTCTCCTTCCAGAGAGGGTCAGTCCATGCTTCCTGGATGTTGAAGGTCCATCCTACAGGTCTCCTTCCAGAGGGTCAGTCCATGCTTCCTGGATGTTGAAGGTCATTCCTACATGTCTCCTTTCAGAGAGGGTCAGTCCACGCTTCCTGGATGTTGAAGGTCCATCCTACAGGTCTCCTTCCAGTGAGGGTCAGTCCATGCTTCCTGGATGTTGAAGGTCATTCCTACAGGTCACCTTCCAGAGGGTCAGTCCACGCTCCTGGGTGTTGAAGGTCCATCCTACAGGTCTCCTTCCAGATAGCCCCAGGCTGACAGAGTTAAGTCTTGAGGGTGCTTCCGAAGACCTTACTTTAAAAAAAAAAAAAAGGGGCGCCATAAGCTCCCATCAGGAAACGCATTGCAGCGGACAAACACTGCATTATTTCTGCTTAGACTGGGGTCAAAGTATCAGATCCAAGCAGTAGAGCCAACGCATTCTTTCATCTTTCTTATGCCGATAAAATGCTTAATCTTGAGCCATCAGATAATCACATTGCTATATAAAATACATTTGGTCAATAATACTACAATACTTGTGAGCCGAGTGCGAGCTAAGACTCCCTCCACCCTCTGCCCCAAGCAAAAAAAAAAAAAAGGACCCCTCTCCGCATGAGCCACCCATACTTTTACCGGGTCTAAAACCAGTGGTGATACATGCGAAACCTAGGTCAAGTCCTGTAGCTGTGGGGTGGGATCAGACAGTGACACGTCTGTGCCAACTCAACTGCAAGTGCCCAAAGATGCCATCTGTACCCACAACCACATCCCTCGCTACAGCCCAACTCCCTGGCACGGTTATCATTTCATCTCAACTTTGTCCCTCCAAACCCTATTGGAAATACCAATTATGCACAATTTACACTGCGGTTTATGTAAATACCACATGCAGATGCACACGTGCATACTCCCAAAAAATGCTGCATCCCCAGAAGCTACTACTGCACCTGCATGCTTCAAGTTCAAATCAACAGGTCAAAACCCGTCTGGGATTCCATCTGTTCCCCAAGACAGATTTCTGGCTAGAGCCGTTTAAGCTCAGCTGCCCCTTTTTTGGATAGGGCCAAAACTAATTTGCATATTGTACGTCTTCGTGTAGTGTCACATATGTGCTGACAAAAGGATTAAACGGAGCCTAGATTAATTACCAGTGGCTGGGATTAATTCAAGCGTTCCATTAATCGCTGCTTGCATTGCCTTATGTTGAAGCCCTGCATTTTTCAAAGGCCAACAAAAAAGTATGTTTGAATTATGTCCTTTGTAATAAGCATGAGGAGAGATTTCCATTTGTGGCATGAGGTACAGCAAAGGTGATTGGCATTCTGCAGCAGGCATAAATCCACTGAATTTTGAATATCAAGTAGCCCAGAGTGAGTCACCAAAAGCGGTGAATATTTCAACATTATTTCTGCATTCTTCTTAAAGTGTGGGAAGGTCCATTAAATAAATAAGTCTTGAAAAAAAACTGCTGGCCTAGGGGTACTAATCGCTCCACAGAGGGCACTACACATTTTGACCTCCTAGGTAATGAGACAGATAGGCGCCGTCTGGCTCACCAAATTCCACCTTTCCTCTCTTTACACGTGCACTTGTGAAAGGCAGCGAGTCTTCTAAGACCCTCAATGCTGCCCGGTGCAGGGTTCCACCTCTAATTCACTTTGGGTTCGCTATCAAAATAATGAGGCAAGCGCTGGAAACTGGAAGACAAGAAAAAGGTTTATTTCTCATGAGGAGATCACGTCAACTGCAGACACCGGGATGTCTGAGGGAGGTGTTCTGCTGATAACTCCTTTGGCTCTTCCTTTTATACAGGTTTGACACAATGCATTGGTTTCATCAACATGGCTACACAAGCTTGGGGTCCCCGCCCCAGGCAGGTTGTCACACAAGCCCAACAGTAATTCTCTTCCCACCCAGGTCAAACAGACAATCTTATCTTGCAGCTGGACCTTGCTTCAGGGTCTAAAACATGTGAGACCGGCCAGATCTAAGAGTCCGTTCTGTTGATAAAAACAGGTCCCATTGTTGGTAACAACAAGTCTTGCTGTTTGCAGTGCAATAAATCATGTTGCAAGAGTCTTTTTGGTGTTTGGAACCTGTTTGTGTAACTAGGTGCAGTGAGGGGTAGAGTGTCCAAAGGTTTGCCTGAAAACAGAGATGAGAGGAAAAACGAGTTTGTGGCAGCAAGTGGCGCTGAGGTTTGTTTTGGCAAATGGAGTTTATAGCCCCCAGCACACGTACCAGGTCGGTCAGAGGGATGCTAGTAAGGGCAGGGTGAAACAAAGGTGACCAACAGAGTACAAAATGGCTGTGATAGATTAAAATGACTGCAACTTATGTGCACATAGAATTCCACCAGACAAGATGGCGCAGGTAATGTTCACGATTGTCGTTTTGCTTTTAACAGTGGCCCCTTTGAACATAACTAGCCAGCTTGTCAGTCTATTTCGATCTCCATAATGTCCTGTATCTCTTGATCATACATTACTCTCGTTTTTGTTAGCCGAGTGTCCATAGTCTTAGGGTGCAAGGTAGTTATGCAAAGAGAACACAAAGGTGGTATACAGTGTATACCCAAACAACAACCACATATTGTCAATACTGGGACCAAGAGAATCATTGATATTTTCCAACCCCACTCCTTCAAGATGCCCCAAAGCCAACTTCCAATTGTCCAAGTCTCTGATCCTTGATGAATTTCTGAAGATAGTCTATGGAGATGTTCGATTGCTTCATAGACAGAAGGTGAATTATCAGGAATGTATACACAGCAGCTGGCACCGATGATGCGGCATGCTCCTCCACGGTCCGCTAGTACCACGTCCAGGACCATGCGATTTTGCAGGGTAACCAGACGGATCGCTTGGAGCTCAGCAGTGTTGTTGGTGAGGATGCCAGCAGTGACGTTCAGGGCGGTCTCTACCGCTTGGGACAGATGTCTGATGGCTCGGCTGTTTGCCATCGGACCCCATAGCGGGACGAGCCCTTTTGCTGCGTCGAGGAACTGTGATGAGGCAGATTCTGCTTGATCAATGTCTTTAGAACGCTTTTCTCGATGATGCTCTGCAGGGGCTGTGTAGGTTGGTGGCAAAACAAAGGCGATGTAGCATGTGCCCCCCAGTTTCTTGGGAGCCAGGTGTAGGCTTTGGTTCCACAAACAAAGTACATATTGGGTGATGCAACAAGCGCTGGGGGGTTGGCAGTGTTCAAAGTCCTTACAATGCTACAGGTGCTGTGACCCACATTCTTAGTCCCACGGCCTTCAATGCATACAAGGCCAGAGACGTTCACCACAGATAGGGCCACAGTCCGTGTTGCAGCAGTTCTTTTCTTCAGGTAGGAAAATGTGGCTCTGTTAGGATTATAGAACACTTGCATTTCCACTCGTTCTTTGGAGGGGACATTAATCTGGAATGTCGCATTGAAGGTGTGAGGGCAGAAGGGGGCGGCTGTCCTTCCTGTTTTGTTTCGCCAGAACTCGTTGTAGAACTGGGCGATTGTTCCGTCGGAAGTGGCATTGTCTTTGTAACTTTCTTGTAGGAGCATCATCCAGGCAAGGCAAGATCCGTGAATAGAAAAGGGCGAAGGGATGAAAGGGATGGAATGTTCAGTGGCATGTGGTAACAGCCCACAGACCCAACAGTTGGTAGCATTGGTGGCAAGATTGTGCTGGTGCAACATCTGCACAAAAGAATTATTCCAGAATTCTTTGCGTCGTTCTCGGAGATGTGGCGGTAGTGATACCAGGTAGTGTTCTTTCTTGGTGGTTGGTTGCATGGTGGGTGACAATGTTCTGTATGCAGGTGCATTCTCTTCAATGATCCAGAGTGCGACCATTAGCAGGAGACAGGTGACAAATGCGGCTACAAGTGCAATTGTCTTTGTGCTGTGCAGGTTAGCAGTCTTGGTGTCTTTGCGGTGGTTTTGCAGGTGTTCAGTTTCTTCCATCATCTTCGAGGAGCTCAACAACTGTTAGGACCACAGACTTTTGTCTGGCGCTTTCCTGGTAGCGTTGTTTGACTGTGCTACTGATCTGAGACCTTGACTTAGTTAGTGGCCTGGTCGTTGGAGCTCCCTCCTTTTGTCGATCTTAGGTTGTACCCTTTCCTGGATGGCACCGTGGGGTCGGGAAATTCTGATAGTTCGAGGGTGTCTTCTTGTGGGTAGCAACTCAGAGCTGGTCGGTCTCTCGCGAGTACTTCCTCTTGCACCTCCACCCCTTCACAGGTTGCCAGGGTTGGAGGGACTCGTTTGCAATGATGAGCGTGCAGCCAGTTTCGTTTTCCTTCCACTCGGAGGGCAGTTCGGGTGGTGATCAGGACTTGCCAGGGGCCCGTCCACCTAGGCTCCAGATTCTTCGTTCTTTGGAAGTTGCGAATCAATACATGGTCGCCTGGCTTTATTTCATGTCCCGGGCCCCTGGATACGTCAGGCAAGGCTTGCTGCACCTGTTGGTGGATAATTGTTAGCTCGTTTGTCAATTTATGCAAGTAATCCGACATTAATATGTTCGGGACATCGTTAATGGAGGTGGGTCTTGGAGCCGCCCAAATGCTCATAGGCCTGCCAAAGACCACCTCATACGGGGTCAGTCGGTGTTTGGTTGGGGTGGAGCGCATCGATAACAATGCCAATGGGAGGGCGTCGGGCCATTTCAACCCGGTCGTGGCAACTATTTTGGCTAGTTTTAGTTTCAACGTTGCATTGTGTCTCTCTACCAGGCCCGCTGATTGGGGGTGGAAGACGGCATGGAACTTTTGTTTTACCCCCAACCCTCTCAGTATGTTCTGTATCACCTCGGCTACGAAGTGGGGGCCGTTGTCGCTCCATAAAATTCTGCAAAGGCCGTATCGGGGGAAGAATTCTTTCAGCAATACTTTTGCAGTGGCTAAGGCGGTATTGTCGCGGGTGGGATATGCCTCCACCCATTTGCTAAAAGCGCACACAACCACCAGGACATATTTTAGACCAAGGCATCTCTCTAGTTGAATGTAATCCATTTGAAGGATTTCAAAGGGGTGGTCAGGGACTCCAAACCCTCCCCGTGGTACTACTGTCCCCTTCCCTGGGTTGTGTTGTAGGCAGACTATACATTGTTGTACTAGGCGTTTTGCAGATTCTGCTATCTTGACGTTATGCCATACTCTGGTGATTAGTTCAATCATGGGGGTGGAGCCTATGTGTGCTGGTAAATGTGCCATGGTCAATATGGGGATGAGGTAGGCATTGGGTAACAGCCATTTATTTCCGTCTTTAGTTCTCCAGCAATCTTCCTCGTCTTTTAGTCCCACCTTTTCCCACTCGGTCAATTCGTCTTGTGTGCCTGTAGTCTGTATGTCCCTTACAGTGGTCCTAGCGTCAGTCCATCGTTCAGCTTGTGAATTGGTCACATACATTCGTGTCGTAGTTCTGTCTCCTGCCGTGGCTCGGGCAGTAACGTCTGCTAGTGCATTTCCCTGTCCAATGAGATCAGTCACTTTCCTATGTGCTTGGCATTTTATCACTGCTAACTTCTTGGGGAGGAGGACTGCTTGCGTCAAGGCGGAGACTAAATCTCCATGCAGGATGGGTGTACCGTGTGAAGTCAGGAACCCTCTTTCTTTCCATAAGATCCCAAAATGGTGATCCACCCCGAAGGCATATTGGCTGTCGGTGTATATGTTAACTGTCGTGTCAGTCGCTAAGATACATGCTCGTGTGAGGGCAATGAGTTCTGCAGCCTGGGCTGAACGTTGGGGAATACGGGCTGTTTCCAGAACGGTTCGGGCTGTGGTGACGGCGTATGCAGCTGAGGTGGTGCCGTCGGGGAGTTTGATGCACGAACCATCCACCCATAGTTCTCCATCTGGTTCTAGAAAGGCGGTGTCTCAGATCTATTCTACTCTTTGTTTGTTCATCGGTTAGTGTCACACAGTCGTGTAGTGGAGTCACGCTAGGATCATTTTCGGGTAGGGGTAACAGTGTGGCTGGATTGAGGGTGGTGCATCGCTTTAGGGTAATGTGCGGTGCTAGCAGGGTCAACTCATATCCTGTCAGTCGGGTGCTAGTCAAGTGTTGGGTTTTTGTCTGGTTTAGTAGTGTGTCGACTGCATGGGGTACTAAAACAGTGACTGGATTGGAGAGTACTATTCCTTCGCTCTGGCGTATCGATACTGCTGCAGCTGCCACAGCGCGCAGGCACGCTGGCAGCGCTCTGGCTACTGGATCGAGGGTGGCAGAGAAATATGCACAAGGGCGTTGTTTGTGACCAATTGATTGTGTTAGGACAGACAATGCACATCCTTCCCTCTCGTGCGTGTAGAGGAAGAATGGTTTGGAGTAATCCGGGGTTCCTAGGACAGGCGCTGAACAAAGGGCATTGCGTAGTTCTTTAAAGGCTGACTGGCATTCGGGGGTCCAGGGGAGAGGTGAGGGGATGTCTTTAGCTAGGAGGGAGAGAAGGGGTTTGACAATGAGGCTAAAGTTCGGTAACCACTGTCGGCAAAATGAAGTGAGACCTATCAAAGAGCGGACTTGTTTCTGATCTTTGGGGACAGGGGTGTCTAGAATTGTCTGGATCCTGTCAGGCGTGAGTTTCCTCCCTTCTTTGGATAAAAGGTGACCCAAATAGGTCACTTGTGATTTACAGAACTGCAATTTCTTTCGGGAGACCTTGTGACCATTCTCAGCAAGAAAATTGAGTAGTTTGATGGTGGCTGTGACGGCTATTGGTATGGTGTCCGCTGCTAGAAGGATGTCGTCTACATATTGTATTAGTGCCACTTCATCTGGCAATTGTATGGCGTCCAAATGTCTTAAGCGCCTGGCTATAGATGCTTGGGCTCTCAGTGTACCCCTGAGGTGCTCTGCAAAATCTGTACGAACGGGAGTTTAGGGTGAATCCAAATAGATAGCGGCTGTCCTTGTGTATAGGTATGGAAAAGAATGCGTTTTTGAGGTCAATTACAGTGAAGGTGGTGGCAGTGGAGGGGATTAAAGTCAAAATTGTCGTGATGTCGGAAACTACTGGGTATTGTGGCACTACGATTTTGTTTATCTCCCGCAGGTCAATGATGAAGCGGTAGGTAGGCTTTTCCGTCTCCCTCTCCCTGTCTCTTTACAATCGGTAGTATGGGACTGTTACAAATGTTGCTCACTACTTCCTCTACCACCCCTGCCTCTACCAAAGAGTGTATGATCTCTGTCAGTGCCTTCTCACCCTCTGGCGATATTTTGTACTGCGGTACTTTCTGTAGGGTTGCGTCCTGTCGTATTGTTACGTGTACTGGGTCAATCATCATTCGTCCTACATCTGAATCAGCCCTAGCCCATAAGTGTGATGGCAAAGTGTCCAGTAGGGATGCGTCAGTCTCGGAGATGGGAAACATGTGCTGAGAAGGGTTCTCTCTATGGCGCTGGGGGTTGTCATACAGGACGACACGCACTCCGTCTGGTGAGCATCTGATAGTCGCATGGAAGTGTTTCAAAAGGTCGAGACCCATAATGGCGTCTGGGGTGTTGGAAGAGAGGAGGAATGTCGTTTCGACGCTATTGTTGTCAAGGTTAAAAGGGATCGGTCGGGACAAAGGGTTGGTGGAGGGCGTACTGTCAAATCCTATTGAGGTCACATGTGAGCCTGACAAGGGTGCCCTTGGAATCAGTCGTTTGGATAGTGCACTACGTGTTGCTCCCGTGTCTACCAGAAATGGCGACTTTGTGCCCAGGACCTCAGCGGTAACATAAGGGCCTTGCTGATCAACATAGAGCTCGACTGGATCCCTCCCTTGCCCCTGGCTGTCCTATGCAAAGTCGTACGTATTGTCATAATCTGTCTGTTGGTACTGATTCTGTTTGGGATGGTCGAATGTGTTCACTCTTCCTGGCCTTTCCTCGCTTGCTTCACTCGCGTACCCTCTCCCACGTCCTCTTCCTCTCTGTCCACTTGCTATTTCCCTCGCCCCTCTGCCCCTACCAACTCCTAACAAAGCCGGGCATTGGGTTTTCCAGTGTCCATATTCTTTGCAAAAGGCACATTGATCCTGTCCTAGGTCTTGGCGTCCTACATATGATGTCGATGAATTGTTTCTAGGTGGCTGTACTCTAGGGGTATTCTGCTGGTATCCTCCCCTATATTGCTCCCTTCCTGTATTCGCCCCCTGGAGTTGTGCTACCATTACCCTTTCCTTCAAGTCCTTCTTTTTCCTTTCTGTAGCCCTGTCATTTTCGTTTCTCTGATGCTCATAGTACTGGGCCATTTGGAGAATGGCCGCCGGTTTAGATGCTGCCCAACTACTTTCGCTGGCTTGTAATTTCTGGGATACATCTGGCAGTAGTCCTTTGACATAGTTCTGCACAAATAAGTGGTGTCCGGTTGCGGTGGACATGTCTTGTCCACTGTAAACAGGGGAGAACACCGTTTCAAATCTGGAGAAATACTCTGAGACATCCTCTTGTGGTTTCTGGCGGCACGCGGTTACTATGGACCAGTCTATCTTTTTCTCTGGGATCAGCGTTTTCACTTTCTGCACTATTTTGTCAGGGAGGTCCAATATTGCTTTAACTGGTTTTTGACCAGGGTTCCGCTGTTTATCTAGTGTGTTGAGTTGTTCCCAGGTATGACCAAGCAGTTCGGTATGGTCCATTTTCCTAATCTGTTTCCACACATCTGCTGGCAAACATAACCCGAAGAACAAGTCTATGTCGGCAAGTGTCATTATTGTTGATCCCAGAGCGGTACCTAGCTCGGTGTAAAAGGCGGTGGGGTTCTTTCGTAAATCCGGTAAAGATTTACGGAACGTCAAAATGTCCTGTCTGTCCCATGGTTGATACACCCAATTGTAGACCACCCTTCCTCTAGCGTCTTGATGGTTCATATCGTCATGAGTCCCTTGTCCTCTAGGAGGTACCCAATAAGGGGCAGCTTCTTTTATCGGCATCATGCTATCTGGTTTTTCCACTGGGGGTCCTGCTATCTTAGATGTCCTGTCCTTATCTATCCGTCCTTGTTCCACGAGGTGACGGAATACCTCCAGTGTGGACGAAAAGAGTTCTGTAACATCGTTGTCGCCTTCATCTCCGGTGTCTACCTTCCTATAGAGAGCCACTAGTCGCTCGGGCCCTACATCTTGGTACTTTTCTTCATATGCAGTAAGAGTGTGGTAACAGAGACGTACAATAAAGTATCGTTTGCGGTTTTCAACATAGGAGTTGCATATGTCAGTTACATACTCTTCTGTCTCCTTCCTATCTATGAGGGATTTAACTATTTTATCAATGCCTGCTCGCTCATTTTTACTTAATCGCGGGACCCTGGGCGCTCCTTTTTCTTTTGATCCTACCTCTACTACTGTATCCTTTGATGAGGCATTTGGTGTGGGTGACTCGGTGGGAGCAGAGGCGGTGGAGACTGAGGCGATCGTGCCATCTCCGGCTATACTTTGGTGGTCCTGGCGTTGTGCTACGGGATGAGTAGGGGCGTAAGGGGGTGGCATGTATATGATTGGGGGACCTAACAATAAATCATCATCTACCCTTTGTTTTGCTGGTAACTTGGGGTAAAGAGTCGAGGGCGTTCTAACAGGGCATTGACCTGATATTTTTGATTCCTGTTCCTTTTTATCGATTTCCTTTTCTTTTAGTTTTTCTTCTAATCTTTTACAGGCTTGGTAAGCTGATTTTCGCGTTTCTTTATCTTGTCTAGCTTCGTCCCTTTTCTTTCTTTGAGCTGCCTCTTTTCGCCATAAACCAAAACTGTCAAACATGGCTGGTCTAGTTTTCTTTTTGTGGAGAGCTAATTCTAACGTTTCTATTTTAGCGGGATCGAAAGATCCCGTCAGTGGCCACTGATTTACCCGGTCCTTCCTAGTGTATTTATGCCATAGTTTGCTATAAGCTACGGTGGCTAATCCATACTTTACGTACATGTCCTTGTTAGGGGTGCCTTCCGGCGGTGCCGGCTGACACCTCTAACGAACGGTCTGGTCCAAAACAATTACAATCAAACAATCTAGAGAAAACAGGCATGACGTATTTATCGGTCAAAAATGAATATCTCAATCAATTTAGACAAAAAGTCTGCACTACCTGTCCTTCGCTGCCTGCAAAGAGAGAGAATATTCCTATTCTTCGTTGTTTGCAAGCAGGGAAATGTCGTAAATAACTCAATATCAAAAAAGGAATACTAGTATTTCAATCAAACTATTCAATCAATCAATCAATTTAAGTCGTTTTTTCACGACCTTACCCAGACCGTATGGACGGTTCTTCATCTTCCCCTTCCAGCGCCTGGTTGTCCTCTCACTCCAACAATCAATGCGGCGTTCCTCTAAGGTCCCAGTCAGGACCGCAGGTCACTCGAGAGAGGTCCGTTCGGAACCGGTGAAGTTCAGTCGATCGGCAGCCAGACAAGGGTCTTCTCTGGCAGGTATACCCCAATCGTTTAGTCGTTCACTCCGTCGTTAGGACCTCTCTACCGGACCCACGCGTCGCTGATGGGCCTCCACGTTTGGGCGCCAATTTGTGAAAGGCAGCGAGTCTTCTAAGACCCTCAATGCTGCCTGGTGCAGGGTTCCACCTCTAATTCACTTTGGGTTCGCTATCAAAATAATGAGGCAAGCGCTGGAAACTGGAAGACAAGAAAAAGGTTTATTTCTCATGAGGAGATCACGTCAACTGCAGACACCGGGATGTCTGAGGGAGGTGTTCTGCTGATAACTCCTTTCGCTCTTCCTTTTATACAGGTTTGACACAATGCATTGGTTTCATCAACATGGCTACACAAGCTTGGGGTCCCCGCCCCGGGCAGGTTGTCACACAAGCCCAACAGTAATTCTCTTCCCACCCAGGTCAAACAGACAATCTTATCTTGCAGCTGGACCTTGCTTCAGGGTCTAAAATATGTGAGACCGGCCAGATCTAAGAGTCCGTTCTGTTGATAAAAACAGGTCCCATTGTTGGTAACAACAAGTCTTGCTGTTTGCAGTGCAATAAATCATGTTGCAAGAGTCTTTTTGGTGTTTGGAACCTGTTTGTGTAACTAGGTGCAGTGAGGGGTAGAGTGTCCAAAGGTTTGCCTAAAAACAGAGATGAGAGGAAAAACGAGTTTGTGGCAGCAAGTGGCGCTGAGGTTTGTTGCGGCAAATAGAGTTTATAGCCCCCAGCACACGTACCAGGTCGGTCAGAGGGATGCTAGTAAGGGCAGGGTGAAACAAAGGTGACCAACAGAGTACAAAATGGCTGTGATAGATTAAAATGACTGCAACTTATGTGCACATAGAATTCCACCAGACAAGATGGCGCAGGTAATGTTCACGATTGTCGTTTTGCTTTTAACACACTGTTGGCCCTATGTACTCTGCAGCTCCGTCTCCACTCGTACTTCTGTGTGTCTTGTTTAATTCTGTTACTGATTCTGCCCCAGTGCCCCTATCCCCCAATGCCCCTGCCCCACCTCTCTTGTGTCTTTAGCAAGTCTTTTTTGACCACTTGTTTTAAGACACAGCACTGCTGGGTTATATTAATTTCTTCTACTACGTTTATGCCCTTGGGTGTTTCAGTGTCTATATGATCACCTCTTCGATTGTACTTTATCTAGGCTGCACTCTATTTGTAAAGACATGTACAGAAATGCGCATCCTATTCCAGCTTTCCACAAATGTATTCATATTCCATGGGTATTTAATATATCCATCGGATTTCACCGTCCACCAATGAAGTTATAGCCCCATAGCATTTCATTGTCTCTGCCATGCATCCCTCTATCCCCGATTAAATTAATTTCTCTTGAATAGCTCCCCCACCCTCATCTCTTCCAGGTAGTTTCAAGAGGTAACACCTGTTAGTATCCAGTGTTTGACTGCAGTTTTAAATGCTCACCGTGCACATGTGTTTCATGGAGGGGTGGGGAGTGTGTGTATATTTACTGAAAACACTCTGAAATTCATGTAAACCACAGTTAAAGTTATGGTTATGAATTGAGACCCACAAGGCACAAAAATTCACAGGTTACCTTTGCAATCCATAACCTGCGAAACAGACCAGCAAACCATAACTTGAACACCCAATCCAATGCTCAGGGCCTCAGGCTTCAGGCAACAGGCGCCATTACACGTCATACATGATCTCACAGGTCACGTTAGAGATCATATTGATCATACTACTATTAACACTATACATCTACAAACATGTTACTATTGATTAGTTTGAGTATGTGTTATTTAATGATGGGCTTTTAGGCGTAAATACTGTGTGGTAAAAAGCATTGCATTTAGTGCTCAAGTGATGCCCAAGGATGCGGGGGGCAGCCTCAGGGCTCCAGAACGGGCAAAATACTCCAGACAGCACTTCAAAAAGTGGACGCGGAATTCTAGACATGAACAAAAGAAAGGGACAACAGTCCGAACGGAGCCTCCATACTAGACCAAATATTGAAAATGAGGTCTCCAGGACCGGGGCTGGCTTTAGCGCTGATGGCGCCCAGTGCAACAAGCGTTTTTAGCGCCCCCCACACCCTACGACCACCTCCTCGGATTCTCTCCCTACCATGGACAAAAGTGCCCCTCATCTCTCCAATCAAATTATTACTAAACACAGCGCCCACCCGGAGGTCAGCGCCCACCCCACCCCTCCACAGGTCAGCGCCCAGTGAGACCGTACCGGTCGCTCTGCCCTAAAGCCGGCCCTGTCCGGAACTGGACACAAATCCTTCAAGTCTGAAGACAGCTCTCACCCTGGTCTCCCAGGTCCATAGTCAGCAGCTCCAGCCGTCACGCCACATCCTCTTCCAAGTTAAAATAATGTTTTAAACCGAACTGCAAGTTAAGAAAATACCCCACAGACCGTCTGAAGATATGTATTTCTAAAATTGCGCTGAATTAAGGTTCGAATGAGGAAAGTGCTACCTCACTACTGCAGCCCAGGCCTGCATGTGACGCTGGAATCTGGGGCTCACGGTTCGATCCCCGGCACCGGCGGCAGGTCAGCCCAGCACCAGGGCCGGACTGGGAAACGAAACCGGCCCTGGCAAACAGCTCGGCCGGCCCCCCTGGGGGTGAGAAGGGGGGTGCGGTCGAGCTGTTTGATACGGCCGATTTCGGCCGTTTTTGTTACAGGGGGCCGATATTGCCGGCCGCCGGTAACAAAAACGGCCCCCCAGGGCCTAAAACCGGCCCCCTCCCATGCGGCCTACCAGGGAAATGCCCGGTGCCTGCAACGGCCAGTCCGGCCCTGCACCATGTGACTCTGGGCAATAGCTTGCTTAATCTACCCAACGGCCCCCAGCGCCGGGATGCCTTCGGGTAGCTGTTCGCGCTTTACAAATACTGGATTTATTTATTTATTTTATGTCCCCACTACACAGAATTTCTGCGCACGGATAGTTCATTTACAAGAAGGACAACTAGGACAATTTAGAATAAAAAGTATCACCCTTTTAATCACAGCGCATCTGGCTGGGCTCCTTTCGGGAGTGACGGTGACTGCAGAGATCAAAAGCATATCCGGAGTGAAAAAATAAGGGAATGGCCCCAGAAATACAGATGACATCACGGGGATGCATGCATTGGTTTCCCCGAGGCAAAAAGGGAGTAGCCGTCGAGAATTTGGAAGCAACTGGAGTACGGTAGGTAGGGAACACAATCTAAGATAAAGGAGACGGATCACTGGAGGGAAGGCTACAGGCACGCGCCCCGGGCTGGACGCAGCGCGCGCCCACATCAGCGATGTAATCATGCAGCGCTACCCACCCGGGCCCAGCCAAATGTCATCTGCGCTATTAAAGGCGACTCAATTCGAGCCTCTCGCGAGGAAGATCCGCAGAGCTCAGGAAATTTTTAAAAGGTCAAAAACTCATTACGCCCGTCATTAAATCCCCTTTACCAAGCCGCGCCCTGCGACAAAACGCGCGCGAGACAGACCGGGCGCGTGAAAAAATACAGAGTGCACTAGGATGCTTAGCGCCGCTGCCGTCAGGTTCCTTCTCTTCCAAGGGGTTGCTTTTATACCTAATAGCGATATTACCATAAATTATTATTCATAAAAGCCGGCGCGAGATTACCCTTGCTGCCGCCGCTCTCGCATATTAAAAAGGGGGGAGATGAAACGCACTGAGCCAGGTATGGGGTCTGCAAAGCGCATTATTAGAAAGTCCACCACGGCCCTACTGGGGACCCGGGACCTGCGCCCGGGATTTGCAGCCTCGCGATCCGCACTGTCAGCTTTCCAATTAAACGCAAACTGAGTGCCTGGAAAATGGGATTTTTTTTCCCAAGTTGGGCACAGATTTCGTGCCTATATTTTCTTTGTATGGCGATATTACTAAATAGGGGCATTGCTGTGCAGTGCGGCATGAAACGGTGCTCTAATAAGGAACAGGTTGTTGCATTCAGCTGGCGCTGAGCAGCTGCTTGGCGCTATCAGGGACAAAGCAGTGCAGGGCCCTCAGCAGCTGCCCAGCTGGACCCAAACGGTCACAACAGTCCAGCTTTACACCTGAAGAGGAGGGCCAGGAGAGCCCCGATTTGGGGAGGGGGAGAAAGAGGGGATTCCAGACTTTGGTACCTTCAGAGAAAAGTGACTGTCACCCCCTGTTCATAAATCTAGACTCTGGTTGTAATTCAGGGTGTCCAACTTGTGGCCACGAGAGCTCCGAACAGATGTAAATGAATCTCATTTAGACTTATTGGATGCATGTGCATCTCACGCGAATATCTTGAAAACCTGGCGTGGCTCGGAGAATGTTGGACAGGTGGGCAGACAGGCAGGAGAACAGGTAGGAAGGTGGGCAGGCAGAGAGGTGGACGGACAGGCGGGCAGGTGGACAGTTGGGCAGGCGGTGGTTGGTGGCGTGCAGGCTGTAGGCAGCATGTATGAGGAAGGACACATCTCTGACAAAGACATGTCTTGGTTTCAGGAGTCCTGGTCCAATAATGAGGAAGTGGAGACTTCGTAGCGTGGTAGAGGAGTCTTTTCTGTTATTTAAGTCCTGTTGTCAGGTTGTGGTTTACTCCAAGTGTTGCCCATTGGGGTATGGTGGTTGGGGGCTGTTGAACAGGGCTGGCACAGTGAACGGATGGGTCCTTTGGAGAGGACTGGCACTAAATTGGGGGTGCATGCTCAAGTTACCAGTCGTGGTGTAGAGGAGAGCTGGCGTGACGGAGCGCTCCCATTTGACATGCGACTGACTTTTCCCCAACTCAGCCTAACTTTCAGGCACACTGGCCTGTGCTGGTGAGGGGATGGGGACGGAATGTGCACTACAGATGGTTTACAGGGTTCTCCGCCCAGCCCCAATCTTCATGGCCACAGACACTAGGGGCAGCGAGAGCGAGTCAAGAGTGACAGCTACCCCTGTGCCTGCCCCAGCTGGGGTCCATGGCAGCAGGATGAGTGGGGGGGGGGGGGGGGGCAAAGTACAGGACTCCTCTCTCATGAGCTACATCACATGTAAAATTAACTAGCTGTCCACGGGCAATTCGATTATAATACTTGGCCCACAGAAAAGAGACATTAAACACAAGTAAAGCAGGGCATCGTATGGACACGCCTTGGGAAGGTCTAATCTTAATATACCCCGCCCCCACACACCATAAACTGTCTATGGGAGATGGATTTTAACATCCCTTCCAGACTTCCCACCCCATTGTAAGTCCAGTTGAGTTTGATCTTAGTACAAGTTTTGGTTGAGTTTTACTGTATTATTGTTTACACGCCGTTGTACACCCGGGTGAGGGGTGGAGTACTCAGTTTGTTTAGATTCTTGAATTTTTTGACAATTATGGTTCTACTACAGTAGCTTCACTGCAGTATGGATTACTGGCGTTAAGAGAAGAGGCAGTGATAGGCTGATATTTACTTTGATCAGCCCTGATGAAGTCAAAGGCGTTTGTGCTATAGTGCCGAAACAAGTATTGGCTCAGGCTTAAAATGTGAACATGGAAGTTCTGGGGGTTCGGATTACATAAAGCCCAGTGGATCTAATCTGAAGATTGTAATAAAGAACCTTGGAACAATTTTGGACTTTATTGGACATTTTTGATTTTGAGTGCTAGGGGGTCTTTTATCTTTACTATAATATAGGACCTCCTTCATCCCCACCATTCAATGTCTGATCTAGACCCCCAACTCCTCTTCCAACCACCTTTAAATTATGGTGTAGGCCATCACTCCTCTGTCTGCTACCTTCAAAGTCTGATGTAGACCCCCACTTCTCTTCCAACTACCTACAATGTCTGGTGTAGGCCCCCTCTCCTCTTCCAACCACCTTCAAAATCTGGTGTAGACCCCCACTTCTCTTCCAACCACCTACAAAGACTGGTGTAGACCCCCACTCCTATTCCTGCCATCTACAAAGTCTGGTGTACACCCCTTTTCTCCTTCCAACCACCTTCAAAGTCTGGTGTAGTCCCTTACTTCTCTTCCTGCTACCTTCAAAGTGTGGTGTAGACACCTCATCTACTTCCAACAACCTTCAAAGTCTGCTGTAGACCCCCCACTTGACTTCCAACCACCTTCAATGTCTGGTGTAGACCCCCACTTCTCTTCCTGCTACCTACAATGTCTGGTGTAGACCCCCACTCCTCTTCCTGCCACCTTCAAAGTCTGGTGCGGACCCCCACTCCTCTTCCTGCCACCTACAATGTCTGGTGTAGACCCCCACTCCTCTTCCTACCACCTTCAATATTTGGTGTAGACCCCTGCTCCCCTTCCTGCCTCCTTCAAAGTCAGATGTGCACAGCCCCTACTCTTCCTGTCACCTTCAAAGTCGGATGTAGACCCCCACTACTCTTCCTGCCACCTACAAAAACTGGTGTAGACCCCTACTACTCTTCCAACCACCTTGAAAGTCTGGTGCAGACCCCCATTCCTCTTGCCACCTACAAAGTCTGGTGTAGATCCTGCTCCCCTTCCAACCACCATCAAAGTCTGGTGTAGACCCCCACTCCCCTTCCACTGACCTTCAATAGTTGGTGAAGATCCTTCACCCACTCCCAAGTCTAATGTCGAGCTCCCCTCCTCACCCCCCAAAGAGCTTCAAAGCCTGGTGTAGACCCCCCGACCCCTGTTTCACCTCCAACCACTTTCCAAGTCTGGTTCAGATGGAGGTAAACCTGGCCCGAGGCAGACAGCGAGAGCCCTCTCTCCTGGAGGCTGCCAGCTGAGACGATGCCCGCTCTGGGGCTGTTTGGTCTGTGCCAGGCGCCTCCAAGCTGTTGACCGGGCTCCGCCAGGCTGGTCCTGGGAGATGGAGGTCCATGGTGCTCATCTTGATCGATCCCAAAAAGCTGGCACTGGCAACCAATATCACTTTGGCAAACTCCCAGTAGGCGGCCAGAGCCAACAGCAAAGCAGGTGGCTATGAGTGAGACACAGACAAATGCCCCTGGCTCGAAGGCTGCTGGCACATGCCAATGTCCCAAGTTCTCTCTGCCAAGCCTCTGCCCAGATCCATGAAGATGTAAGACTACTAGCCGTGTCAGAGACGAGGGTCACGTGGGTCCTGTGGACGAGGGTGCTTGGTAGCCCACGATAAAGCAGAGTCACTGAAACCTCCATGGCCACTCGTCCAAGTAGCCAAGTCCTAGTTCACGAGAGGTGGTGTAAAGGTACAGACGGAGTAAAGTGTATCCTACTTGGTGTAAAGTGAATAAAGACTGAATGACCAGTCAGCGGTGCCAAAAACATAATACCCACACTTCACTTACGTGTGCACGAAAACCCTAAATCCAAACCAGTAAAAACAATGAAGTTCATTAAAACACAAGGCCTCGTGATCACAAAGTTACAACATGGATTATCCTGGGTCTAAGAGAAACAGATTGGTTGTGATCAGTTCAACGAGCTCATTGGCTCTGCTGTTCATAACGCCATTCACAAGAAAAGAGGAGGAGAGACCGGCAAAAGTTATAACTCCTGCTGTACTGTTCGCCATCACCAACTGTCGCCACCCCTAGAGAAAGTGGGAGTAAAGTGAATCAGCCAGTGGGGAGAATCGGAAAATATTAGCTGGGCGAGATCACAGCTTCAGTTCAGGTCTGAGTTACTCGCTCAAGAAACCAGCTTTGCTCCTGTTTATGGGTCACCTTTTTCAAGGAACGTTTAAACTTGGACGTTTATGACCCTGGATGGACCATTGTCACTGGGCATTTACTCTGCAGTCTGCAGGGCTGCTTTAAAGGTAGGATGGGCATGTGTGTCCAACCGTGCACCTGTGACCGAACCATGCATCCATGGCCCCGTTCTAGTCACAGCCTCCTTCAAAGTGGGCTCCCATGACCCAACCATGCACCACTGGCCCAGCCATGCACCAATGACCCAGCCATGCAGCAATGACCCAGCCATGCAGCAATGACCCAGACATGCAGCAATGACCCAACTATACACCGACGACCCAACCATGCACCAATTACCAAACCATGTCCCAATGACCCAACCATGCACCCACAACCTGTTCTAGTCATGGCCTCCTGCAGTGTGGGTTACTATTACCCAACCGTGCACCCATGGCCCCATTCTAGTTATGGCCTCCTGCAGTGTGGGCTACCATGACCCAACCATGCACCAATGACCCAGTTCTAGTCGCATCATCCTGCAGTGTGGGCTATGACCCAGCCGTGCACCAATGACCCGACCATGCACCAATGGCCCAACCATGCACCAATGGCCTACCAGGCACCAATGGCCCAACCAGGCACCAATGGCCCAACCAGGCACCAATGGCCCAACCAGGCACCAATGGCCCAACCAGGCACCAATGGCCCAACCAGGCACCCACAGCCTGTTCGAGCCACAGCCTCCTGTAGTGTGGGCCACCATGATCCAATCATGCACCCATGACCCCGATCTAGTCACAGCCTCCTGCAGTGTGGGCTGCCATGACCCAACTAGGCACCAATGGCCCAACTGTGCACCCGTAACCCTGTTCTGGACACAGCCTCCTGCAGTGTGGGGCTTCTGTCAAGGCAGGATGGGCACGCATATATCAACCATGAACCCGTGACCCTGTTCTAGGGCTTCTTTCACAGCAGCTGCACCTGTGACCCTGGTGTGTGGGGCTGTCACCAGAGAAGAATGGAGGTATGAATCAGTGCTTAATTTATAAAATAATAAGTGCCAGGCCCCAAGATATCTCTCAGGAGGTCACTGCTGCTCGTGCCACCTAAGGTCTGTGCCAGCGCTGGGAAATACTAGTACCAACAACACCTACTTGCCACTACAGTCCTACAAATGTTACAATTTGGACTATCTAAGGTGATACCAAAAATGTAAGAACAGCCTAAATACCCTGCAATGATTATTTTTAATTTCATATTTAATAGTTGAACACATTGCTCATGTTTTTGTAACTTGACTGACAGTGCCACCATGTGGTCGATTGCCTTAAATAAATACCAGTGGTGCAAAATAAGTGCTGGTGCCGAGCACCAGAAAACACTGCACAAATTAAGCACAAGTAAGAGGCCACCACGGCAAAGGGCACGCTGACGAGGCACAGCACTACGTCCAACTGGCAGACATGCAGGAAACTGGACCTTTTGTAAGAAGACCAGAGGACGACCACAGGTGGCTCGCAGACACTTTCTGGCATCCAGGCCACTGAAGGTGCCGATGGCTCGGTGCTCAACATCCTTTGACAGGGTACGGTCACTGCTTCAATAAATATTGAAACTGCAGGCCGTGTATTTCTTGCAGATTTCCTTTGGGTACGCATGGGAGTCTGAACGAAAGGGTTCTAGATCAGTTACCACGATTCCTTGGGGAGTCAGGGTTGTCATGTTCTGAGGTTGCACACACATTCGTTACCCTGTAAGGTTAGGTGTGCGAATGGTGCACTGTGAGCTAGTGGGACTTTAGGCCAACATCTCCTGAGGGGGTGCGGGCATCAGACTCGCAACATCCCAACGTTTATATTGTACAACTAACGCACAGTTTTTACTGAGAAAGCATAAAGCCTTACGACATGGCATGACAGGGTATTGTGGTAACTGGCAAAGGGCAAACTGGAGGGCACCAGGGGGGTGAAACAAGCACCTGGGAGAAGGAAGAGGAGGCGAGCTCACCTGCCGTGGCCCCACTCGGGTCACCTGCCCCTGTAGGCATGTCCATCAGCCTTACTAATAACAATTACATGAGTGATTTATTTACTGCTAGCATGACACCAAAGCACGCCTTATTTATTTATGCAATAAATGGCCTGGGTGCGCCCTCAGTCTGAAATACCAGGGCAGAGCCAGACCTGGCAGGGTTAGTGGGGCAGTCCCTGCCCCAGCAGGATAGAAAGCTGGCAGATCACAGTGCGAACAAGCATTTGCAATACAATCGTTCTTGCCTTTGGGACCTTATATGTATTTAGCTATGCAGCACATTAAGCCTGGGTGCTGAAACATCTACTGTTCTTTAGCATGGAGGGAAAGTAAGCACCAAACTGTGTGACACGCCAGGTATGGGAACACATGGAGAGAAATATTGCTTTCAGCGGGAAATGGTATAGTACAAAGCTCTGTTTTTAATATAAAATCAGGGCTTTCAGTGGTCACATCACTGAAAATACAAGATTTGAAAAAAATATTGTCTATGGGTGCTCATGGAAGACAATTTCTATGGACTGGAATCTAGAGAATGCTAAAGTGATTCTGGTATTTTACTGACCTCTGCTGGTCGTTTTCTATCAAGAAAGTTAAATAGAGGCAGTTGCCAGAAAAATAAAAAAAAGAAAGTCCCTCAGTAGAAAACAATTCTGGTATTTTACTGACCTCTACTGGTCGTTTTCTGTCAAGACAGTTAAGTAGAGGCAGGAGAACAGAAAAAAAAGTCCCTAAGCGGAAGCAGACAAGTGCTAGGGCTGATCTCCAGAGCCCACAAAGTACATACACATACAAGTATATACAAGAGGTCTTGAATGCTCGACCTAATAAGATGAGAGCTTCGATTCACGGGCATCGCCTGGTCTCGGGAGGGCACCAGAGGGGGTGGGTGGGCTTCAGGTGCCTCAGGACCCCCGCAAGCTACACTCTGAGTAAACCCCAGGTAACACCGCCCGTTAGCCCCTTCTAGGGGCAATCCTCATGCAGGCCCCAATTTGACACTTTTTTGGGGCGTGGTTTTGGCAAACTCGAAATTTAAGGCGCACGGAACTGCAGGACTTAGAAAGGTGCCGTCAGTACGGTGGTGGGGCGTGGAGCAGGGGTGGCCCAGCTGCAGGTGTTCATATAAGTCAGTCGGACTGGAGCAGTCAGTAGATCTGTCTGGTTTTACCATTTCCTGCTAGTACATCAGCCCCACTCTAACCACAGTGACGAACCACACTGTCCACCCACAGCAGGTGAGCACAGGCTCGTGCAGCACTACACCCCCTCGCCCCCACAGAGCCCTTCATACCGTGAGACCCCCTATCACTCAAACACTCCGTGTGCAGGCAGCAGAGCTGTACCCAGAAAGGTATGCATCACCAGCGCCCCACTCTCCCACACACAGCCCGTCAGTGACGCAGGCACCCGCCCCAGCCCCCACTACGTGATGACACGAGGTGGGTGAATGCTTTCACTGATGCGCCGCCTGAGGAGGAGAGGGGCCCGGCTCTGAATCACAGCCTCCTACGGGCCCAGCAGGTACACCCAGGCTGTGTCCGGGAGGGGCCGAGGTAGGAGGATGCGCTGCACCTCGCTAGCAAGGCCTGCTCGGGGTGCCTGGATTCACCACTGAGGCACAAGGGCACAATGTGACACGAGGCGGGAGGCTGAGGTGCAAGGGCTGTCAGCCTCAGACTGTACTGTGGAGCAGGCGGTCACACAGGGAGACTGAGGTGGCACCGCACCTCACTAGCAAGGCCTGCTCGGGGGTCTGGGTTCACCACTGAGGCACAAGGGCACAGTGTGGCGGGAGGCTGAGGTGCAAGGGCTGTCAGCCTCAGACTGTACTGTGGAGCAGGCGGTCACACAGGGAGACTGAGGTGGCACCGCACCTCACTAGCAAGGCCTGCTCGGGGGTCTGGGTTCACCACTGAGGCACAAGGGCACAGTGTGACACAAGGCGAGAGGCTGAGGTGCAAGGGCAGTCAACCTCAGACTGTACTGTGGGGCGGGCGGTCACACAGGGAGACTGAGGTTGCACCGCACCTCACTAGCAAGGCCTGCTCGGGGGTCTGGGTTCACCACTGAGGCACAAGGGCACAGTGTGACATGAGGCAAGAGGCTGAGGTGCAAGGGCGGTCAGCCTCAGACTGTACTGTGGAGCAAGCGGTCACACAGGGAGACTGAGGTGGCGTCGCACCTCACTAGCAAGGTCTGCTCCGTAGGCCCGGATTCACCACTGAGGCACAAGGGCACAGTGTGACACGAGGCGAGAGGCTGAGGTGCAAGGGCCGTCAACCTCAGACTGTACTGTGGAGCAGGAGACAGTCACACAGAGAGACGCCGCCACCTCGCACACCATGTGAGGCGGGGAGTAACAGCTCACATGTGAGACAGAGCACCGTAGCACTAACAGGAGGGGCCTGGAGGAGTAACAGGGCCTGGGGGAGTAACAGGGCCTGGGGGAGTAACAGGGCCTGGGGGAGTAACAGGGCCTGGGGGAGTAACAGGGCAACAGGAGACCAGAGAATTCAGTCCAGCAGTAGGACGCCATGATGAACCTGGCAGTCGGAAATCTCCGCCTCACCACATCAGATGCCCCAGCCTTGCCATTTTTCTGCCACCCGAGCTCTTGCGTATCTTTGGCCCAGTTTGAAGGACCCCCTAGTCCTTGCAGCACACAAACTAAAAACCCAGTGCCGTCCTCAGGGTACCTTGTGGCAGGGGGCCTCAAGTGGTCTCCCTACATTGGTCTCGAAGGGGAGCCTTCGTCGGCCCCAGTCGGGTGCCCTGGATAGTAAGTGGCAACCTTCCCATGGGTTTCAAGTGCAGAAACGGCCCTTCAGCGAGCCCCGCCCAGACTGTGTAACTGAAAGGGATATCTGGTGTAAGAGAAACCCGGCGATCACATTATATTTATTAAATCAAGTTAAGTTTAGGCATCATTATCCGGATCGGTGACTTAGTTTGAAAGCGGAATCCAAGATGGAGGACGGCTGCTTCTGGAAAAGGGGCTTGCTTGCCAGTTCCAGCTGGCTCCATCTATTGGAGCAGGATCAAGGCTGATTTGCATATGACTGGGTCTAATCTGAGGTGGCACATTGGAGAAAGAAACGGACTGGCATGTGGCCCAGAGCAATTACCATGACTGAGATAAATTCAAGCATTCCATCCATCACTTTGTTTACTTCCCTTTTTTCACTTTTGTTTACTTCAGTGTGAACCTACAGAGCCTCCTTTCCAACACCCAACACGTCTTCGTCGTGCTTGCTTCTTTGAGCCCAGGGCTTCCCACCAGAGTTGACCCCTGAGGATAACACTTGCCTGGTGACACATGGCACCTGCCCTTACAATGCATTTAGTGAGCATGGCTAACCTGCTCCAGCCAGAATGGTGCCCAACAAGGGGAGCCTGTGCCACCTGGACTACCTGGGGTTTTGTACTGTAACATATACAAAGGGCTTGTTGCCCCAGGTGAATGGCCGTGGCTCACGTAAGCCCAGTTCAGAGTTGGCACCCTCCGGGCCAGAAGATTAACACCAGTCTTAGGTAAGGGTCCTCTGATGTCAAGCAAGTGAGTGTGTCCCAGGTAAATTACTCAGGCCAGGTAAGCATCCCCTGTCCCAGGCAAGTGCTATCTGTTCTTGGTGAACCTCTATGGTACCAGGTCAGCATCACTTGTTGCCAGGTAAGCATCTCCGGACCCAGGTGGGTGTCACAGGTACCCGTCTACTGTCCCTGGTGAAGCTTTCTCTGGCAAGTGTCTGCAGGGGAAAGTATGGAGCTAGCCAAGGATCACAGGTGGTGTCTCCCATGTCCCCGGTGAACGTTCCTTTGGTCAGGGGAGCGTCTGAGGGGCCATGCGAGCATCCTCCGGTACCAGTTGTGTCTGGCCCAGGTATATGTTCCTTGGGAGCATGAGAGCCATCACATTGTGTCTCCATGGTCCCAGGTTAATGCCCTTGGTTAGAGGGGAGAGCCCACTCTGTCTCAGGGTAGAGTCCACCACCCCGAGGAGAGTCCTGGACCCGTGGGAAATGTCTGTTAACACTAGAGCTTCCCATGGTGGTCAGGAGAGTGCCTCAGATAGTGTTTCCTGTTCGTGCCCAGGTCGACAGTGCTTACTTTGTAAAACAATAAGTGCCAGGGCTCTTGTCTGGGGGCCACTGCAGCTTGCACCACACATTGCTCATGCCTGCGCTGCCAATGATAGTGCTGCAGCAAAAAATGATGGACGGAAACTGAATGAATCAAATATTCACACCAGTCAAGATATCTGGGTTAAATCCATCGTTCTTTTGCTCACCACGACACCTCAGTTTGGACCCAGCCATATGCAAATCAGTCGTGAACCTGCTACCCATGGGAAGAATCCAGCCCGAACTGCTGGCCTAGACTGGAAACAAGCATCCTGGGACCAGTTTTGTGGTAACACCCGTCATCAGCCAGGCTAGCTTGAATCCAGTGGCACAGCAAGCAAGGGACCCATGTCTGGGCATACCCGGCGCACTTGGGGGACAATGGATTTAGGCCCAGATCTCTGTACTGGGGTGGATGTTTGACATTGTTCAGCATTCTGTCCATCAATTGTTCTTTTTGCAATGCTAGTAACAACACAACTACTATCACACTGATACAAGTGTGACAATTCAGACTATTCCAGGCCCCCAAAGCTATAAGAATGGCTTGGGTGGCAGATAATGGTCATTTTAAATGTTTTTTTAATTCATAATTAACTGCAGTTGTGGTCACCTCTAAATTAGCTAGACAGCACCACCTTGTGGCAGACTGTCACGAGTGCCAGTGCCGAACAATTAAGTGCCAGTGCTGAGCACTGGAAACCACCGGCTCAAATTAGGCACTGAGTGGGTAGCAGTTAGGAGTCTCTGTTCTCAGCTCATGTCATGTCCCAGAGGGTGACATGAGTGGTTGGAGGCTGTTCTGAGTTCACAGGAGTGCTTCAGAGGCCTCAGGTGAGGTCTCGGAGGATGAGAGAGTGCCCGGTGCTAGCAGAGCGCACCAGGCAGTCTCTGCTGTTTAAGGGGAGTCTCTGCGGGGCGTGTTACGGTCCCAGGCCTGCGGTCTCACTGAAGCTGTTCATTACATCGGATATCGATTGGAACAGTCTGCTGTGACCTTTCTGCGGCTGACGGGGAGAGATTACCTGGGCACGTGCTGGCACTTGTGGGCTTTACAGAACAAACTATTGTTTTTTTCCCTTCAGTGTTTTCAAACTGTCTTATTCAATTTACAGTTCTTCCTCTTAACACAAGAAAATTGCCAAAAATACAGCAAAAAAGCAATGGCAAAGCCAATTCTTGTGGTCTTGTGTAAGGCGGCTAAAGGAACCTCCAACTGGCAGAGATGTAATGAAACTTGAGGGGGTGGCCTGCAAATCGCATGGAGGGGTCCTCCACACTCCCAGTCAGGAGCTCGCAGGCCAGGGGCCCACCGCCCGTGCACAGCGCCAGAGGGGGCCACCCTGGAGCTCGGCCCCCCACACCGCAGGGGCTTTTGTTATGCCACTGCAGGATCGCACTGACCACAGAGATAAGGTAAAGTACATATGATAGAGCTGCCATGCATCCAAAGCATACAGAGCAGGGTTAGTACCGGCAGCAGTGCAAGCTTCCCTCACAATAAGAGCAGGTACAGCAAAGGCAGCAGCAGCTTCTCTCACACTCGCAAGTACAGCCAAACCAGCAGCGCAAGCTTCTCTCACACTCACAAGTACAGCCAAACCAGCAGTGTAAGCTACTCTCCGACAGGAGAAGCAGAGCCCAGGCAGCAGCCAGGAGAGCTGCTTACACACAAACCAAGTACAGCCAAAGCAGCAATGCAAGCTTCTCACACACACAAAACAAGTAAAGCCAAAGCAGCAGTGTAAGCTTCTCACAAACACACAAAACAAACATAGCCAAAGCAGCAGCGCAAGCTTCTCTCACACTCACAACAAGTACAACCAAAGCAGCAGTGCAAGCTTCTCACAAGCACAACCAAGGCAGCAGCTCAAGCTTATCTCATACTCACAAGTACAGCCAAAGCAGCAGCGCAAGCTTCTTTCACACACACGCGTACAGCCAAAGCAGCAGCGCAAGCTTCTCACACACAAGGATAACCAAAGCAGCAGAGCAAGCTTCTCTCAAACGCACTAGTACAGCCAAAGTAGCAGCACAAGCTTCTCTCACACACAACAGGTACAGCAAGGCCAGTAGCAGTGCAAGTGTTTCTCACACAGAGGATGTCAAACCCAAGCAGTAGCTGGGAGTGCTTTTTTCAGACACAAAGCAAATACAGTCCAAAGTAGCAGTGTGAGCTTCGAAGCAGCAGCGCGAGCCTCGCACGCGCACACACAGAACAGGTACAGCAAGGACGGTAGCAAGCAAGCTTCTCTCTCACACATTGAACAGGCACAGCACGGCCAGCAGCAGTGCAAGCTTCTCTCTCACACACAGAACAAGTACAGCAAGGGTAACAGCAGTGTAAGGTTCTCTCACACACAGAACAGGTAAAGCAATGCCAGCAGCAGGCCAAGCTTCTCTCTCACACAGAACAGGTACAGCAAGAGCAGCAGTGCAAGCTTCTCTCTCACACAGAACAGGTACAGCAAGGCCAGCAGCAGTGCAAGTTCCCACCACAAACAATTCCTTACAGACACACGTGGTTGACATACAAGGTTCAGTTGCAGAATATTTCAGCATGTTTTTTACGATCGTACGTTTTGTATGTTAGAATACATTTAGACAAACAAGAAGGTAAATTTACCATGTACTAGATAATAGAAGACGGTTGTGAAGATTACTAACCCTGCATTAAATTTGAGATTACTCGGACCACCCTGCAATTACAGATTACTTTACCCAACATTAAATTACCGACGGAGTTTACTCCCATTAATTCACCCATCCTGTAGCTCGCTTTGATTTAGCTACACTTCCTTGCATTACACTGCAGGACTACATTACTTTGCAACACATGACAGACGGGATTGAACCAATAACTTCAGTCTGCCCTGGATAACGCGTCACTACATCATCTTACATAGAATTACTGAAGTCGATTGCTTTGACTGGGCTAATGTACATTATACGACAGATTACTGATTACTTTGCACTTCATTAGATTATGGAAGTAGATTACTCCAGTGCTTATTTTGTAAACAGAAATAGGCGCAGGAGCCAAAGTTCTCCCTAGAAGCTCGCCCTTGACAGTGAAAATGTCAGGGTTAACGGTACCAAGACTCCCTGGTCTTGCCTCCACCTCATGCCGCCTTCTTCCACCACATGACACTTCCTGTCTCACTTTTCCAAGTTCCGTTTCCTCCATCCATTCTCTCTTTACCACGGATTTCCTTCTTCTCTCTTCCCAGTCTACCTTCCTCTCTCTCTCTCTGGGGTAAAAGTGTGAAAAACATTAAGCCCTGGTTCCCAAAAATAAGTACAAAACACCGGTACAAATTAAGCATTAGATTACTTGGGCTCCTCTGACCTGGACTGTGACACAGAAGGTTACTTTCAGTGCATTATTGTGTATCCAATTAATTATAATTATTACAACTCATTTGGCCAGCATTAGATTACAGAAGATTATCACAAGTACAGTGCCATGCATTAAAGGTCACTGCCGCATGAATTACTTAGTCACTTGCAGTGCCTTTGATTCCATACAGGAATCGACCAAACATTAGATTAAGACTCACCGCCCAGCAGTAATTAAGACTTTAATCTAGTTCCTGTGTTCGGACTCGAATCACATAAGGGCGGACAAGCAGCTAAAACCGGTTCAATGCACCACAATCAAAAGAACAGGCACCACGGAGGACTAACTATGGGTAACGGTAGAAAATGTGACAGTGTTGCTACTGCCTGCCCCAGTTTTCAACACCACGAAATACTGCACCGTAAAGCACCACAACCCCGGAAGTAAACACTCGTGTCCCAGTTCAGACCAACACGTCATCCACTGCGGCCTGCACGCGGCCAGAAGTGACGCAAGAGACCGAGTTTACTGGCCAAGGCACATTAGTAACAGTTTAGGAAGGGTCGGCCCAACACAATACAGCGTTGTGTGGGATTATTGAAAAGAACAAGCATTGGTAAAGCAAATCGGTCTGGCATTGGCTGCCAGAATGCTGGCTTAGTCAATGCGTGTTTGTATGTGGGTGTGAAAGGGCAGAACACGTCACTCTCAAAGAAATTAACCATTCGAAAACTGTTCTGAGCAGGCCTGGGCGGAATTTCAGTTACGCCTGAGTAATCTCTGTAATTCTGCATTGGTCTTGGATGCGGATTTACCGATAATATTGCAATTGCACCTGCTTGCGTAATTAAGAGTAATTAGTAATGGGGGAAAAAATCCTACAGCAAGAGCACATTTAGCGATGGCCGCGCGCGTTATTCGTGTTCTGTTGCATTTTGCGCTAAGTTGGGGGTAAATCCTACCCCAAGTGCACATTTAGCGAGCGCGAGTGGCTGCTCACACATGCTGCTGATGTCCTCTTGCCATTAGCGCGATTTCTTAGCTAAAATTCATCCTTGCATCCATTATGGATGCGAGAAATCATTTTTGCCGTAAGAAAATAGTACTGAATGCAGAATTACTCTTCTCGTGCAATTCTGCGCAATCTCACTGAATATTTGGGTAATTCCACGTGATTCCGCTACACTGAATTATGCAAGATATGCCCAGCCCTAGCTCCGAGCAGTTGTAGTACCGTGTTAAACAAAAGAAAAAGAATGAAAATTTATGATCAATGGTGGGAGAGAGGGGTATTAAAGGTCCTCGATTAAAGGCAGACCTAAAAATAAAAACAAGCATTATTAAACATCCGTAAGTCTTCCACTACAGCGCACTCTACGCAATGCATTCTTGCCCTAAGACAATATGACAAATCAATTACCAGACAAAAGCAAAGTACATCTCCAGTGATGACAAGAAGGGTGGAAAGAACACACAAAACGCCCCGGTCTTTCGATACGGAGCTCCGGCGTGAAGTGCAGACATCTTGTGACACACACTCCATCTGGAGCCCAAAACACTCATTCCATATTAATGGCGCCCACCACAACGGACGGATAGGATGTGAAAAAATGTCCCCATCCAAAAGATAAAAGGCGATGCTGAACCGCTGCACTCAGTCTGTGAACTGAAAATGAGAAGCCGTGTGCTCCAACATAGCTACGCAAGAATGCACTTCCAGTACACGCGTTAACGAAGAGATCGTGTACACACCTACAGACGAAGATTACTCCACTGAATAACATTGGAGCATTCATTTCTATGGAGGCAGTAACCGCCGCCTTTGTGTCAAATCTAGTTTGGGTCCTTTATCTAGAGCAGTTGGCACATTAATACAAACTGTCCAAATCTGTAGAATAATATCTGAAAAGCTGCTGTAATATTTGAACATTTCTGTGGGAAAATAAGGAAAATTTGCTGAAAGGATTCTATAAAAAAAAAAAAAGTCACACACTTAGATTGGTGCCAAAGCTAATGAGAGAAGTACCTCGAACAGCACGCCCTGCATTTCCAATGCGACTGTTTTTAGTCAAGGGGGCTTCTCTTCACCGGACTTGATTCACATGTTCAGAAGGTTCCAGATCTCCTGTCCTCTCATGGGTTCTTGGTAAACGCCAGGACGTCCAAGCTGGTTCCCTCTCAGGATCGCATCTTCATCGGAGCCCAGTTTCGGATGGATCTAGGCATTGTCACCTTGCCAGATGCCAGGGTCCAATATACGTGTTTAGTCCCCCCCCCCCATCGCCCGCACCTCTTCAGCACCCATCGGTGGCCCTGGTGCCAAGACTTGGTCTCTCTCATACATCGCTCAGCAGCCTTAGTGTTCCGGTGTGGGGGCACTCGCACTATGGCACCCCTTACCTCAGGACTCTTTGTGTGTGTGTTCACCTGACAGCGCACACGCGCCTGCTGCCTTCAGTTACAGGGTTAGGGGTCACTGGGTGAGTGAGTGACTGGGACGAGTGACCTCCCTGCAAGGACTGGCCCTGCAGGTGTCCGCTCACCATCTCACCTTGCAACTCTGCTGAGCTGCTGCAAAGTGAATGAGTGCCCGTGGCATGGGTGCAGTGATGCAGGCCTGAACCACTGACACGCGGCCCACCACCTGGACCCTCTTTCCGATGTTTCTACAGGTAAACTGCAGAAAATTTGAAAAATGTCCATCATCTCCAAGCAACTAAAACCTGCATTTTCCACAGAAAATCGGAGGTGCGGAGTTTGACTGGTTGTAGCTATAAGCGCCTAGTTTTATTTGTAGCGCCTAAGATATACATTGTAATCAGCGCCTAGTTTTATTTGTAGCACCTAAGATATACATTGTCATCCTCTAGTGTGTGTTAAAAGATATTTCTGAACAATAATCATTACTTTGATGACATTTGTGTTCCATTTCTTCCGGTATCAGCCTCCTGTTAAACTGCCACTGCACCCAAGATGCCCACATCTCTAGTAGGCTCCGGGGCGGGCCATGGCAGGCCAGTTCTGGGGCAGAAGCCTGTTAAGGGTAGACTCAACTGTAAACGTGTGTCTAGGGAGGCCGCAGTAACAACAGGAAACACCAAGGAACTGCCTTCTTGTAAATGAGTGATTCTGGTTGAAACACAACGGCGGCACAACCCACTGAGCTGAAAGGTCGCCATTGGACTTCGATTTGATTGCTGTGTTAGAACGTCTGACACTGCGGTACTTTTAACTGCACCTTCTACACGTGGGACATTGACACGGTCACGACACTGGGGATGCTTTTAACTACACGTGGGACACTGACACGGTCACGTTCTTTTTAACAACCCATTCTACAGTTGGGACACGACTGACACCGCTGGACACATTGTAGCCCTACAATCTAACCTGGGCCAATGACTGTCTGACAATGATGGATACCCTGTATCTCCACAGTCTACAAAAGGGCCATCAACTGACACTCGGATACTTTGTATCACCACATTCTACAAATGGGCCATTGAATAACACTGTTGGACACTTTGTATCTCCACATGCCAGGGAAGGGCCATTGATTGACACTCGGATACCTTGTCTCGCCACATTACAGAGATGGTCCGTTGGTAGACACATTGTGTCTCTACATTGTACAGACAGCCCATTCACTGACACTGTTGGATACTTTGTATCCCCCCCTCCCCCCCATTCTACAGACGGCCCATTGAATAACACTCCCATACTTGGTATCACCACATTCTACTGCAGGGCCATTAATTGACGCTCGGATACTTTGTATCCCCACCTTATAGAGATGGTCCATTGTTAACACTGCTAAACCCTTTGTATCTCTACATTCTACAGATGTTCCATTGACCAACACTGCTGGATACATTGTATCTCCCCATTCCACAGAAGGCCCATTGATAAACAGTTGCATACTTTGTATCTCCACATTATATCGAAGGTCAATTGATTTACACTGTTGGATGCATTCAGTACCGTGGGACTGAGGGAGAGAGGCAGAGAGTACCGTGGGGCTGAGGGAGAGAGGCAGAGAGTACCGTGGGGCTGAGGGAGAGAGGCAGAGAGTACCGTGGGGCTGAGGGAGAGAGGCAGAGAGTACCGTGGGACTGAGGGAGAGAGGCAGAGAGTACCGTGGGGCTGAGGGAGAGAGGCAGAGAGTATCGACGAAGAGAGGCAGAGTACACCGTGGGGCTGAGGGAGCAGTGCTTAATTTGTAAAATATTATGTGCCAGGGCTCAGACCAGGAGGCCACTGCAGATTGCACCACCCATCGCCCTGGTCATTGCTGCCAAAACAACTACTAACCATCTCTCTCGCATGTAAATGTGACGGTTCAGACTATTCCAGGCCCCCAAAGCTAAAGGAATGGCTGGGGGGGGGGGGGAGGGGAGGCAGGTATTAGCAATTTTAATGTATATTGTAGTCCTAATCTACCGTTGTTCAGCTCATCTCTAAATTAGATGAGCAGCGTCACCGTGTGGTGGACTGTTCTAAGTTTGGTGTTGACAATTAGGTGCCGGTGCTGAGCTCCGGAAAGCACCGGCTCAAATTAAGCACTGTGAGGGAGAGAGGCAGAGAGTACCGAGGGGCTGAGGCAGAGAGTACCACGGGGCAGAGGCAGGCAGTACCACGGGGCAGAGGGAGAGAGGCAGAGAGTACCAAGGGGCTGAGGGAGAGAGGCAGAGAGTACCACGGGGCTGAGGGAGAGAGGCAGAGAGTACCACGGGGCTGAGGGAGAGAGGCAGAGAGTACCACGGGGCTGAGGGAAAGAGGCAGAGAGTACCACGGGGCTGAGGGAAAGAGGCAGAGAGTACCACGGGGCTGAGGCAGAGAGTATCACGGGGCTGAGGGAGAGAGGCAGAGAGTACCACGGGCTGAGGGAGAGAGGCAGAGAGTACCACGGGGCTGAGGGAGAGAGGCAGAGAGTACCACGGGGCTGAGGGAGAGAGGCAGAGAGTACCACGGGGCTGCGGGAGAGAGGCAGAGAGTACCACGGGGCTGAGGGAGAGAGGCAGAGAGTACCACGGGGCTGAGGGAGAGAGGCAGAGAGTACCACGGGGCTGAGGGAGAGAGGCAGAGAGTACCACGGGGCTGAGGGAGAGAGGCAGAGAGTACCACGGGGCTGAGGGAGAGAGGCAGAGAGTACCACGGGGCTGAGGGAGAGAGGCAGAGAGCACCACGGGGCTGAGGGAGAGAGGCAGAGAGCACCATGGGGCTGAGGGAGAGAGGCAGAGTACCACGGGGCTGAGGGAGAGAGGCAGAGAGTACCACGGGGCTGAGGGACAGAGGCAGAGAGTACTACTGGGCTGAGGGAGAAAGGCAGAGAGTACCACGGGGCTGAGGGAGAAAGGCAGAGAGTACCCCGGGGCTGAGGGAGAGAGAGGCAGAGAGTACCGAGGAAGAGAGGCAGAGAGTACCACGAGGCTGAGGGAGAGAGGCAGAGAGTACCCCGGGGCTGAGGGAGAGAGAGGCAGAGAGTACCATGGGGCAGAGGCAGAATACACCATGGGGCAGAGGGAGAGAGTACCATGGGGCTGATGGAGAGAGGCAGAGAGTACCGTGGGGCTGAGGGAGAGAGGAAGAGAGTACCGTGGGGCTGAGGAAGAGAGTACCGTGGGGCTGAGGGAGAGAGGAAGAGAGTACCACAGGGCTGAGGCAGAGAGGCAGAGAGTACCGAGGGGCTGAGGCAGAGAGGCAGAGAGTACCGAGGGGCTGAGGCAGAGAGTACTGAGGGGCTGAGGCAGAGAGGCAGAGAGTACCGAGGGGCTGAGGCAGAGAGGCAGAGAGTACCGAGGGGCTGAGGGAGAGAGGCAGAGAGTACCGTGGGGCTGAGGGAGAGAGGCAGAGAGTACCGTGGGGCTGAGGGAGAGAGGCAGTGCGTTCCGTGGGGCTGAGGAAGAGAGTACCGTGGGGCTGAGGGAGAGAGGTAGAGAGTACCATGGGGCTGCGGGAGAGAGGTAGAGAGTACCGTGGGGCTGCGGGAGAGAGGCAGAGAGTACCGTGGGGCTGCGGGAGAGAGGCAGAGAGTACCGTGGGGCTGCGGGAGAGAGGCAGAGAGTTCGTGGGGCTGCGGGAGAGAGGCAGAGAGTTTGTGGGGCTGCGGGAGAGAGGCAGAGAGTACCGTGGGGCTGAGGCAGAGAGTACCGTGGGGCTGAGGCAGAGAGTACCGTGGGGCTGAGGCAGAGAGTACCGTGGGGCTGAGGCAGAGAGTACCGTGGGGCTGAGGCAGAGAGTACCGTGGGGCTGAGGCAGAGAGTACCGTGGGGCTGAGGCAGAGAGTACCGTGGGGCTGAGGCAGAGAGTACCGTGGGGCTGAGGCAGAGAGGCAGAGAGTACCGTGGGGCTGAGGGAGAGAGGCGCAGAGAGTACCGAGGAAGAGAGGCAGAGTACCACGAGGCTGAGGGAGAGAGGCAGAGAGTACCCCGGGGCTGAGGGAGAGAGGCAGAGAGTACCATGGGGCTGATGGAGAGAGGCAGAGAGTACCGTGGGGCTGAGGGAGAGAGGAAGAGAGTACCACAGGGCTGAGGGAGAGAGGAAGAGAGTACCACAGGGCTGAGGCAGAGAGGCAGAGAGTACCGAGGGGCTGAGGCAGAGAGGCAGAAAGTACCGAGGGGCTGAGGCAGAGAGGCAGAGAGTACCGAGGGGGAGAGGCAGAGAGTACCGTGGGGCTGAGGGAGAGAGGCAGAGAGTACCGTGGGGCTGAGGGAGAGAGGCAGAGAGTACCGTGGGGCTGAGGGAGAGAGGCAGAGAGTACCGTGGGGCTGAGGGAGAGAGGCAGAGAGTACCGTGGGGCTGCGGGAGAGAGGCAGAGAGTACCGTGGGGCTGCGGGAGAGAGGCAGAGAGTACCGTGGGGCTGCGGGAGAGAGGCAGAGAGTACTGTGGGGCTGAGGCAGAGAGTACCGTGGGGCTGAGGCAGAGAGTACCGTGGGGCTGAGGCAGAGAGTACCGTGGGGCTGAGGCAGAGAGTACCGTGGGGCTGAGGCAGAGAGTACCGTGGGGCTGAGGCAGAGAGTACCGTGGGGCTGAGGCAGAGAGTACCGTGGGGCTGAGGCAGAGAGTACCGTGGGGCTGAGGCAGAGAGTACCGTGGGGCTGAGGCAGAGAGTACCGTTGGGCTGAGGGAGAGAGGCAGAGAGTACCGTGGGGCTGAGGGAGAGAGGCAGAGAGTACCGTGGGGCTGAGGGAGAGAGGCAGAGAGTACCGTGGGGCTGCGGGAGAGAGGCAGAGAGTACCGTGGGGCTGCGGGAGAGAGGCAGAGAGTACCGTGGGGCTGCGGGAGAGAGGCAGAGAGTACTGTGGGGCTGAGGCAGAGAGTACCGTGGGGCTGAGGCAGAGAGTACCGTGGGGCTGAGGCAGAGAGTACCGTGGGGCTGAGGCAGAGAGTACCGTGGGGCTGAGGCAGAGAGTACCGTGGGGCTGAGGCAGAGAGTACCGTGGGGCTGAGGCAGAGAGTACCGTGGGGCTGAGGCAGAGAGTACCGTGGGGCTGAGGCAGAGAGTACCGTGGGGCTGAGGCAGAGAGTACCGTTGGGCTGAGGGAGAGAGGCAGAGAGTACCGTGGGGCTGAGGGAGAGAGGCAGAGAGTAACGTGGGACTGAGGCAGAGAATACCGTGGGGCTGAGGGAGAGAGGCAGAGAGTACCGTGGGGCTGAGGGAGAGAGGCAGAGAGTACCGTGGGGCTGAGGGAGAGAGGCAGAGAGTACCGTGGGACTGAGGCAGAGAGTACCATGGGGCTGCGGGAGAGAGACAGAGAGTACCGTGGGGCTGAGGGAGAGAGACAGAGTACCGTGGGGCTGAGGGAGAGAGGCAGAGAGTACCGTGGGGCTGAGGGAGAGAGGCAGAGAGTACCGTGGGGCTGAGGGATAGAGGCAGAGAGTACCGTGGGGCTGAGGGAGAGAGGCAGAGAGTACCGTGGGGCTGAGGGAGAGAGGCAGAGAGTACCGTGGGGCTGAGGGAGAGAGGCAGAGAGTACCGTGGGGCTGAGGGAGAGAGGCAGAGAGTACCGTGGGGCTGAGGGAGAGAGGCAGAGAGTACCGTGGGGCTGAGGGAGAGAGGCAGAGAGTACCGTGGGGCTGAGGGAGAGAGGCAGAGAGTACCGTGGGGCTGAGGGAGAGAGGCAGAGAGTACCGTGGGGCTGAGGAAGAGAGTACCGTGGGGCTGAGGGAGAGAGGAAGAGAGTACCGTGGGGCTGAGGGAGAGAGGAAGAGAGTACCGTGGGGCTGAGGGAGAGAGGCAGAGAGTACCGTGGGGCTGAGGGAGAGAGGCAGAGAGTACCGTGGGGCTGAGGGAGAGAGGCAGAGAGTACCGTGGGGCTGAGGGAGAGAGGCAGAGAGTACCATGGGGCTGAGGCAGAAAGTACCACGGGGCAGAGGCAGAGAGTACCATGGGGCTGAGGAACAGAGGCAGAGAGTACCATGGGGCTGAGGAACAGAGGCAGAGAGTACCGTGGGGCTGAGGGAGGCAGAGAGTACCACGGGGCTGACGGAGAGAGGCAGAGAGTACCATGGGGCTGAGGGAGAGAGGCAGAGAGTATCGAGGAAGAGAGGCAGAGAGTACCATGGGGCTGAGGGAGAGAGGTAGAGAGTACTGTGGGGCTGAGGGAGAGGGGCAGAGAGTACCGTGGGGCAGAGGGAGAGGGGCTGAGAGTACCATGGCGCTGAGGGAGAGAGGCAGAGAGTACCGTGGGACTGAGGGAGAGAGGCAGAGAGTATTGAAGAAGAGAGGCAGAGAGTACCGTGGGGCTGAGGGAGAGAGGCAGAGAGTACCGTGGGGCTGAGGGAGAGAGGCAGAGAGTACCGTGGGGCTGAGGGAGAGAGGCAGAGAGTACCGTGGGGCTGAGGGAGAGAGGCAGAGAGTACCGTGGGGCTGAGGGAGAGAGGCAGAGAGTACCGTGGGGCTGCGGGAGAGAGACAGAGTACCGTGGGGCTGAGGGAGAGAGGCAGAGAGTACCGTGGGGCTGAGGGAGAGAGGCAGAGAGTACCATGGGGCTGAGGGAGAGAGGCAGAGAGTACCGTGGGGCTGAGGGAGAGAGGCAGAGAGTACCGTGGGGCTGAGGGAGAGAGGCAGAGAGTACCGTGGGGCTGAGGGAGAGAGGCAGAGAGTACCGTGGGGCTGAGGGAGAGAGGCAGAGAGTACCGTGGGGCTGAGGGAGAGAGGCAGAGAGTACCGTGGGGCTGAGGGAGAGAGGCAGAGAGTACCGTGGGGCTGAGGGAGAGAGGCAGAGAGTACCGTGGGGCTGAGGGAGAGAGGCAGAGAGTACCGTGGGGCTGAGGGAGAGAGGCAGAGAGTACCGTGGGGCTGAGGGAGAGAGGCAGAGAGTACCGTGGGGCTGAGGGAGAGAGGCAGAGAGTACCGTGGGGCTGAGGGAGAGAGGAAGAGAGTACCGTGGGGCTGAGGGAGAGAGGCAGAGAGTACCGTGGGGCTGAGGGAGAGAGGCAGAGAGTACCGTGGACCGTGGGGCTGAGGGAGAGAGGCAGAGAGTACCGTGGGGCTGAGGGAGAGAGGCAGAGAGTACCATGGGGCTGAGGCAGAAAGTACCACGGGGCAGAGGCAGAGAGTACCATGGGGCTGAGGAACAGAGGCAGAGAGTACCGTGGGGCTGAGGGAGGCAGAGAGTACCACGGGGCTGACGGAGAGAGGCAGAGAGTACCATGGGGCTGAGGGAGAGAGGCAGAGAGTATCGAGGAAGAGAGGCAGAGAGTACCATGGGGCTGAGGGAGAGAGGTAGAGAGTACTGTGGGGCTGAGGGAGAGGGGCAGAGAGTACCGTGGGACAGAGGGAGAGGGGCTGAGAGTACCATGGCGCTGAGGGAGAGAGGCAGAGAGTACCGTGGGACTGAGGGAGAGAGGCAGAGAGTATTGAAGAAGAGAGGCAGAGAGTACCACGGGGCTGAGGGAGAGAGGCAGAGGGTACCACAGGGCTGAGGGAGAGAGAGGCAGAGAGTACCGAGGAAGAGAGGCAGAGAGTACCACGGGGCTGAGGGAGAGAGGCAGAGAGTACCCCGGGGCTGAGGGAGAGAGAGGCAGAGAGTACCATGGGGCAGAGGCAGAATACACCATGGGGCAGAGGGAGAGAGTACCATGGGGCTGATGGAGAGAGGCAGAGAGTACCTTGGGGCTGAGGGAGAGAGGCAGAAAGTACCACGGGCTGAGGGAGAGAGGCAGAGAGTACCGAGGGAGAGAGGCAGAGAGTACCGAGGGGCTGAGGCAGAGAGTACCGAGGGGCTAAGGCAGAGAGTACCGAGGGACTGAGGCAGAGAGTACCGAGGGACTGAGGCAGAGAGTACCGAGGGACTGAGGCAGAGAGTACCGAGGGGCTGGGGCAGAGAGTACCGAGGGGCTGAGGCAGAGAGTACCGAGGGGCTGAGGCAGAGAGGCAGAGAGTACCGTGGGGCTGAGGGGGAGAGGCAGAGAGTACCGTGGGGCTGAGGGAGAGAGGCAAAGAGTACCGTGGGGCTGAGGGAGAGAGGCAGAGAGTACCCCGGGGCTGAGGGAGAGAGAGGCAGAGAGTACCATGGGGCAGAGGCAGAATACACCATGGGGCAGAGGGAGAGAGTACCATGGGGCTGATGGAGAGAGGAAGAGAGTACCGTGGGGCTGAGGCAGAGAGTACCACGGGCTGAGGGAGAGAGGCAGAGAGTACTGAGGGGCTGAGGCAGAGAGGCAGAGTACCGAGGGGCTGAGGCAGAGAGGACTGAGGCAGAGAGTACCGAGGGACTGAGGCAGAGAGTACCGAGGGGCTGAGGCAGAGAGTACCGAGGGGCTGAGGCAGAGAGTACCGAGGGGCTGAGGCAGAGAGGCAGAGAGTACCGTGGGGCTGAGGGAGAGAGGCAGAGAGTACCGTGGGGCTGAGGGAGAGAGGCAGAGAGTACCGTGGGGCTGAGGGAGAGAGGCAGAGAGTACCGTGGGGCTGAGGGAGAGAGGCAGAGAGTACCGTGGGGCTGAGGGAGAGAGGCAGAGAGTACCATGGGGCTGCGGGAGAGAGGCAGAGAGTACCGTGGGGCTGAGGCAGAGAGTACCGTGGGGCTGAGGGAGAGAGGCAGAGAGTACCGTGGGGCTGAGGGAAAGAGGCAGAGAGTACCGCGGGGCTGAGGGAAAGAGGCAGAGAGTACCGTGGGGCTGAGGGAAAGAGGCAGAGAGTACCGTGGGACTGAGGCAGAGAGTACCGTGGGACTGAGGGAGAGAGGCAGAGAATACCGTGGGGCTGAGGGAGAGAGGCAGAGAATACCGTGGGGCTGAGGGAGAGAGGCAGAGAATACCGTGGGGCTGAGGGAGAGAGGCAGAGAGTACCGTGGGGCTGAGGCAGAGAGTACCATGGGGCTGAGGGAGTGAGGCAGAGTACCATGGGGCTGAGGGAGAGAGACAGAGTACCGTGGGGCTGAGGGAGAGAGGCAGAGAGTACCGTGGGGCTGAGGGAGAGAGGCAGAGAGTACCGTGGGGCTGAGGGAGAGAGGCAGAGAGTACCGTGGGGCTGAGGGAGAGAGGCAGAGAGTACCGTGGGGCTGAGGGAGAGAGGCAGAGAGTACCCTGAGGGAGAGAGGCAGAGGGTACCGTGGGGTTGGGAGAGGCAGAGTACCATGGGGCATAGGGAGAGAGACAGAGAGTACAGTGGGGCTGAGGAAGAGAGGCACGGAGTACCAAGGAAGAGAGGCAGAGAGTACCCAGGAAGAGAGGCAGAGAGTACAGAGGAAGAGAGGCAGAGAGTACCACGGGGCGGAGGGAGAGAGGCAGGGAGTACCACGGGGCTGAGGCAGAGAGTACCGTGGGGCTGAGGGAGGCAGAGAGTACTGTAGGGCTGAGGAAGAGAGGCAGAGAGTACCGTAGGGCTGAGGAAGAGAGGCAGAGAGTACCGTGGGTCTGAGGAAGAGATGCAGAGAGTACCGTGGGTCTGAGGAAGAGATGCAGAGAGTACCACGGGGCTGAGGGAGAGAGGCAGAGTACTACGGGGCTGAGGGAGAGAGGCAGAGAGTACCACGGGGCTGAGGGAGAGAGGCAGAGAGTACCACGGGGCTGAGGGAGAGAGGCAGAGAGTACCGTGGGGCTGAGGGAGAGAGGCAGAGTGTACCGTGGGGCTGAGGGAGAGAGGCAGAGTACCGTGGGACTGAGGGAGAGAGGCAGAGAGTACTGTGGGGCTGAGGGAGAGAGGCAGAGAGTACCGTGGGACTGAGGCAGAGAGTACCATGGGGCTGCGGGAGAGAGGCAGAGAGTACTGTGGGGCTGAGGGAGAGAGGCAGAGAGTACCGTGGGGCTGAGGCAGAGACTACCACAGGGCTGAGGAAGATAGGCACGGAGTACCGACGAAGAGAGGAAGAGAGGCAGATAGTACCACGGGGCTGAGGGAGAGAGGCAGAGAGTACCGAGGAAGAGAGTCAGAGAGTACCGTGGGGCTGAGGGAGAGAGTACAGAGGAAGAGAGGCAGAGTACACCACGGGGCTGAGGCAGAGAGTACCACAGGGCTGAGGAAGAGAGGCAGAGAGTACCGCAGGGCTGAGGGAGAGGCTGAGAGTACCACGGGGCTGAGTCAGAGAGTACCGTGGGGCTGAGGCAGAGAGTACCGTGGGGCTGAGGCAGAGAGGCAGAGAGGCAGAGAGTACCGTGGGGCTGAGGAAGGGAGGCAGAGAGTACCACGGGTTTGAAGGACAGAGGCAGAGACTAACACAGAGCTGAGGAAGAGAGGCAGAGGGTTCCGTGGTGCTGAGGAAGAGTACCGTGGGGCTGAGGAAGAGAGGCAGAGAGTACCGTGGGGCTGAGGAAGAGAGGCAGAGAGTACCGTGGGGCTGAGGAAGAGAGGCAGAGAGTACTGTGGGGCTGAGGGAGAGAGGCAGAGTACATCCTTGGGGCAGAGGGAGAGAGTACCGTGGGGCTGAGGGAGAGAGGCAGAGAGTACCGTGGGGCTGAGGGAGAGAGGCAGAGAGTACCATGGATGAGGACGAGGGGGTAGAGGGGAGTACCATGGATGAGGACGAGGGGGAGGGGAGAGTACCGTGGATGAGGACGAGGGGGTAGGGGAGAGTACCATGGATGAGGACGAGGGGGTAGGGGAGAGTACCATGGATGAGGACGAGGGGGTTAGGGGAGAGTACCATGGATGAGGACGAGGGGGTAGGGGAGAGTACCCTGGATGAGGACGAGGGGGTAGGGGAGAGTACCATGGATGAGGACGAGGGGGTCGGGGAGAGTACCATGGATGAGGACGAGGGGGTAGGGGAGAGTACCATGGATGAGGACGAGGGGGTAGGGGAGAGTACCCTGGATGAGGACGAGGGGGTAGGGGAGAGTACCATGGATGAGGACGAGGGGGTCGGGGAGAGTACCATGGATGAGGACGAGGGGGGTAGGGGAGAGTACCATGGACGAGGGGGTCGGGGAGAGTACCATAGTGCTGAGGACGAGGGGGTAGGGGAGAGTACCATGGATGAGGACGAGGGGGTAGGGGAGAGTACCCTGGATGAGGACGAGGGGGTAGGGGAGAGTAGCATGGATGAGGACGAGGGGGTCGGGAGAGTACCCTGGATGAGGACGAGGGGGTAGGGGAGAGTACCATGGATGAGGACGAGGGGGTCGGGGAGAGTACCATAGTGCTGAGGACGAGGGGGGTCGGGGAGAGTACCCTGGATGAGGACGAGGGGGGTCGGGGAGAGTACCCTGGATGAGGACGAGGGGGGTCGGGGAGAGTACCATGGATGAGGACGAGGGGGGTCGGGGAGAGTACCATGGATGAGGACGAGGGGGGTCGGGGAGAGTACCCTGGATGAGGACGAGGGGGGTAGGGGAGAGTACCATAGTTGAGGACGTTGAGCGGAGAAGAGTACACTGGGGTGAGGAAGAGGGCGACAGGGGAGAAGTGGCGGGTGCCACTAGGGAATGAAGCCTATAGTGCGGAGTTAGAGGTGAGCGCTAGTGCGGAGTAGGGGTGGACTGACCACCAACAAGAGGGGGAAGGGCGAGGGTGCCATTGGCTAAGGAAGAGATGGAGAGCCGTGACGTGAGGGAGGTAGAGAAGAGGAGGATTGTGGGTACTACTGGGGAGACCGAGTACCGAGCCATGCCCGAGTCTGTGCAATGTCCGGGATCGAAGGATGACCTCTGAACCCTCAACAGCAGGCGCCGAACCCTGCGTGCTCCCGAGGAGGACGCCAGACGCAGAGCGCGGACACCGCCATCCATCCTGGAATCAAATTAAACTTCAAATGTAATCTGCCGGGGCCGCCGCTGGGAAAGACAAGTGCAAATAGGCGGGAAAGGAGGGTGCGAGGGGGGCGAGGCGAGAGCCAGAGGAGAAGCAAGAGGTGGGGGGACACAGGGGAGTGACAGCCAAGAGAGAAGTAAGGAGTGCAGGGCTTGAGGGGACCCTGGGACGTGAGGGCCAGGAGAGCAGGAGGGGTGGAGGGACTGGGGGGGACACAGGGGAGTGAGAGCCAAGAGAGAAGGAAGGGGTGCAGGGCTTGAGGGGACCCTGGGAGGTGAGGGCTAGGAGACAAGAAGGGGTGGAGGGACTCGAGTGAGCAGGGAGGTGAGAGCCAGGAGAGAAGGAAGGGGGACAGAACTGGACACACGGGAAGAAGGAAGAGGGTAATATTGGGGGGGGGGCTGGCACAAGAGGTACAGCTGAGAGGGTCAGTGACAGGGCGATGGGGGGGCTTCTGGAGGCACAAGAGGTACAGCTGAGGGTCAGTGACGGGGTGATGGGGGCTTCTGGAGGCACAAGAGGTACAGCTGAGAGGGTCAGTGACAGGGCGATGGGGGGCTTCTGGAGGCACAAGAGGTACAGCTGAGGGTCAGTGACGGGGTGATGGGGGCTTCTGGAGGCACAAGAGGTACAGCTGAGAGGGTCAGTGACAGTGGGCGATGGGGGGGGGGCTTTGGGAGGCACAAGAGGTACAGCTGAAAGGGTCAGTGACAGGGGACGATGGGGGGGCTGCCAGAAAGAAGGGATCTGGATAACAATACAGGAGGGAACTAAAGAGGTGAGACAGAGGAAATGAGGGGGGGGGGATAAGGGCTGGAGGAGGGGGGGATAAGGACTGGGAAGGGGGTGCCTTGGTTAGAGGGTGAGGAGGGAGAGCGGAACGAGGCAGTAATGGTCTGCGGAAACATTCCAGACACCTCTAGAGTGAACACCCGGCCCCGGGGTGCGCACGAGGCAGAAACACGGAGGACAGTGAAGGGAGGAGCAGTGTGGCTATAGCGAGGGCCGTTAAGTATAAGGCGAGAGGTGGTAGGGCTAAAGCGATGGCCAGAAGGATAAGGCGAGGGGTGGTAGGGCTAAGGCGAGGGGTGGTAGGGCTAAGGCGAGGGGTGGTAGGGCTAAAGCGAGGGCCGGTAAGGATAAGTCGAGAGGTGGTAGGGCTAAAGCGAGGGCCGGTAAGGATAAGGCGAGAGGTGGTAGGGTTAATGCAAGGGCCGGAAAGGATATGGCGAGAGGTGGTAGGGTTAAAGCGGGGGCCGGTAAGGATAAGACTAGAGGTGGTAGGGCTAAAGCGAGGGCCGGTAAGGATAAGGCGAGAGGTGGTAGGACTAAAGCGAGGGCCGGTAAGGATAAGGCGAGAGGTGGTAGGGTAAAGCGAGGGCCAGCAAGTATAAGGCGAGAGGTGGTAGGGCTAAAGCGAGGGCCGGTAAGGATAAGGCGAGAGGTGGTAGGGCTAAAGCGAGGGCCGGAAAGGATATGGCGAGAGGTGGTAGGGCTAAAGCGAGGGCCGGTAAGGATAAGGCGAGGAGTGGTAGGGCTAAAGGGAGGGCCGGTAAAGACATAGCAAGGGGTGGGACACCAGCGCACCCAATCCAGATGCTGCTCTCATAGAATGAGAGCAACACTAGGATTGGTCTGAGCAGCCTGGTTTGCTGCTCAGACAGTGCATTAGTGCGTGCAGCTTTTCTCCAACCCGGCTGTGCAACACAGCCGGGATGGGAAACCTAAGAGCACATGTCTGTTTGGCCGACCTGACAGTCAGCCAAAACGACATGCGCACTTTACTATGCACACTACCCCCTCCTCCCTGCCATACCCGGCCCACCCAAGACTCCCTGGCTCAGTCAGTCAGCGGAACAAAATGATAATATTGTTATATTATCATTTTATTTTCCGCTGACCGACTCAGTGGGGCGACACTCCTCTGCCATTACGGAGGAGCTGCCCCTGGGGCCAAAGCGAGGAGCAGTGTGGCTAAAGCGAGGGCAGGTAGGTATAACATGAGGGATGGTGGGCTAAAGGAGAGGGGCAGAAGGGCTAAAGGCGAGAGCTGGTAGGGATAAGGCGAGGGGCGGTAGGGCCAAAGCGAGGGGCGGTAGGGCCAAAGCGAGGGGCGGTAGGGCCAAAGCGAGGGGCGGTAGGGCCAAAGCGAGGGGCGGTAGGGCCAAAGCGAGGGGCGGTAGGGCCAAAGCGAAGGGTGGTAGGGCCAAAGCGAAGGGCGGTAGGGCCAAAGCGAAGGGCGGTAGGGCCAAAGCGAAGGGCGGTAGGGCCAAAGCGTGGCTAAAGTGAGGGCCGGTAAAAGTAAGGCGAGGGGTGGTGGGCTAAGGAGAGGGGCGGTAGGTAGAGTTGGTCTGTCCGTAGCTGGCGTCAGGCATTTCACCAGGAGTCTGGAAGGGTGGGGGCCAGTTTTGCAGTGGTGGGGGCTGGTTTTGCAGTGCTGCTGCAATATCAGCCCCCAGTAACAAAAGCAGCAGAGCTTCACACAAGGCGAGGGGTGGGAGGGCCAAGGCGAGGGGTGGGAGGGCCAAGGCGAGGGGTGGGAGGGCCAAGGCGAGGGGTGCTAGGGCCAAGGCGAGGGGTGCTAGGGCCAAGGCGAGGGCCAGTAGGGATAAAGGGTGGTAGGATTTAGGGATAAAGGGTGGTAGGATTTAGGGGAAGGGTGGTAGGGATAAGGTACGCCAAAGCGAAAGGTGGTAGGGCTAAAGGCGAAGGGAAGCAGGGTTAAGGAGGGGGTGGTAGGGCTAACCGAGTGCTGGTAGGGCCAAAGAGAGAGGTGGTAGGGCCAAAGAGAGAGGTGCTAGGGCTAAGGTGAGGGGTGGTAGAGCTAAAGCAAGGGGCTGTAGGGCTAATGCGAGGGATGATGGGGCTAAAGTAATGGCCTCCGGTAGGGCTACGGCAAGGGACAGTAGTGCTAAAGCAAGGGCTATCGGTAGGGTTACTGCTAGGGCTTCGGGTAGGGCTATGGCAAGGGCCTCTGGTAGGGCTACGGCAAGGGACAGTAGTGCTAAAGCAAGGGCTATCGGTAGGGTTACTGCTAGGGCTTCGGGTAGGGCTATGGCAAAGGCCTTTGTTTACGTCCTCTAGAGTCTAAGAAAGTCACTATTCCGGGTGGATAGCCATTAACTCAATTAGCTGTACTTAGTGGGTCCATGTTGCTTTAAAAGCCTTGCTTGGTGCCTTGCTGCAGGTTCCCTGCTGGTTGAGGGCTGCTACTCTGTTCGAAGCAGCATTTCGTGTTGCTCCTTACTAGCGCCACAAAAGATATATGTTTCTAAAGTTGAATTTAGCAGGACACCTTCTGTGCTACATCTCTGCTCTCTTAGCGGTAATCTTGAATTAGGGGTGGGTGGAACTCAGGGATTTTCACTCTGTAACCAGCGGCGGCCGCCATAAAGAAAGGGTGGTCGGGCGGGTGGGGTCGTGTGGGGAGGAAATCCAACATTTTTAAAAAAACATACTTTTTGCCGCCGGCCGCCTCCAGCGTCGCGTCTTGTCACGCCGCCTCTCCTCTTCCTGCGTGCAGGTCCCAGCAGCCCCTGAGACAGACTCCCTGTCCAATCACCACGCTGCAGAGCAGCGCGGGGATTGGTCTGAACAGCCAGGAAAGACACCCTGCTAAGACCAGGGAGTCTGTGGGGTTTCTCCAGCTCGGCTGCTCAATGCAGCTGGGCTGGAGAAAACCTAAGTGCGCCTTTGTGTTTTGGTCGGCCTGAGACGGCCGGCCAAAACACATATGAGCACTTAGGGAGTGGAGTGCACTTAGCACTCCTCCTCCCCCCTCACATGCCTAAGCCCCGCCCCTCCCAACGCCACTGGCTCAGAGCCGGCAAATGTAAAATAAAACGATGCAACAGCATAGTTTTATTTTACATTTGCTGGCTTTGAGCCAGACAGTGAGGCTACGCTCCTCCGCCATTGCGGAGGAGCCGTACGTGTCTAACATTCTGTGGAGTTACATAAAAACTCAGAGAGATCTACGAGTCGTAAATATGCATGTCGTGCTGCAATTTAGTGTCAGTAGCTGAAGCAATGCTGAAAAATGAGTGCCAATGGCACCATGCAGTGCGCAAGAGCGCGCAGCCATTCGAGTTGATTTTGCTGCCGCTTGAGTAGAAAATCTACTCAAGGGGCAGCAAATCTACTCGAAAAGCAGCCCTCTGACCGCGCCAACGCCTTTGTTAAAAATGGTGGAGGGGGGACACCAAATCTTGCTGACATTTTTGAGCGGTCGGGGGAAAAAATTCCACCACAAGTGATTGGCAGAATTTGGCAGTGGACGGGCGTCGCCCTACTGCTCAAAAGGAAAAATAAAATGATATCGTATCGTTATCATCATTTTATTTTTCCTATTGAAGTCAGTGACTCTCGGGCCGGCCAAACAGTCCTGCGCATTTTGCATGTTCCCTTTCAGCCTTGCTTTACACAGCCTAGTGAGGAACATGTCTGAGCGCCAAACCATGGCGCTCAGACCAATCACAACACTGCATTGCAGCATTGTGATTGGCTATGGGAAGCCTGGGAGCCCAGGTGCTTCCTGCTGGCGGCGGAGACAGGAAAAAGAGGATGAAGGAGAGGCGGCGGCCGGTCGACCCAGGTAAGTGTTTTTGTTTTCATTTCCAACCCAAAGAGCAGTAGAGTAAACCAATGGCTGGTACTTGCACCAACCCAAAGAGCAGTAGAGTAAACCAATGGCCGGTACTTGCACCAACCCAAAGAGCAGTAGAGTAAACCAATGGCCGGTACTTGCACCAACCCAAAGAGCAGTAGAGTAAACCAATGGCTGTTACTTGCACCAACCCAAAGAGCAGTAGAGTAAACCAATGGCCAATACTTGCACCAACCCAAAGAGCAGTAGAGTAAACCAATGGCCAATACTTGCACCAACCCAAAGAGCAGTAGAGTAAACCAATGGCCAATACTTGCACCAACCCAAAGAGCAGTAGAGTAAACCAATGGCCAGTACTTGCACCAACCCAAAGAGCAGTAGAGGTAAACCAATGGCCGGTGCTTGCACCAACCCAAAGAGCAGTAGAGTAAACCAATGGCCGGTACTTGCACCAACCCAAAGAGCAGTAGAGTAAACCAATGGCCGGTACTTGCACCAACCCAAAGAGCAGTAGAGTAAACCAATGGCTGTTACTTGCACCAACCCAAAGAGCAGTAGAGTAAACCAATGGCCAATACTTGCACCAACCCAAAGAGCAGTAGAGTAAACCAATGGCCAATACTTGCACCAACCCAAAGAGCAGTAGAGTAAACCAATGGCCAATACTTGCACCAACCCAAAGAGCAGTAGAGTAAACCAATGGCCAATACTTGCACCAACCCAAAGAGCAGTAGAGTAAACCAATGGCCAATACTTGCACCAACCCAAAGAGCAGTAGAGTAAACCAATGGCCAATACTTGCACCAACCCAAAGAGCAGTAGAGTAAACCAATGGCCAATACTTGCACCAACCCAAAGAGCAGTAGAGTAAACCAATGGCCAATACTTGCACCAACCCAAAGAGCAGTAGAGTAAACCAATGGCCAATACTTGCACCAACCCAAAGAGCAGTAGAGTAAACCAATGGCCAATACTTGCACCAACCCAAAGAGCAGTAGAGTAAACCAATGGCCAATACTTGCACCAACCCAAAGAGCAGTAGAGTAAACCAATGGCCAATACTTGCACCAACCCAAAGAGCAGTAGAGTAAACCAATGGCTGGTACTTGCACCAACCCAAAGAGCAGTAGAGTAAACCAATGGCCAATACTTGCACCAACCCAAAGAGCAGTAGAGTAAACCAATGGCCAATACTTGCACCAACCCAAAGAGCAGTAGAGTAAACCAATGGCCAATACTTGCACCAACCCAAAGAGCAGTAGAGTAAACCAATGGCCGGTACTTGCACCAACCCAAAGAGCAGTAGAGTAAACCAATGGCCGGTACTTGCACCAACCCAAAGAGCAGTAGAGTAAACCAATGGCCAATACTTGCACCAACCCAAAGAGCAGTAGAGTAAACCAATGGCCAATACTTGCACCAACCCAAAGAGCAGTAGAGTAAACCAATGGCCAATACTTGCACCAACCCAAAGAGCAGTAGAGTAAACCAATGGCCAATACTTGCACCAACCCAAAGAGCAGTAGAGTAAACCAATGGCTGGTACTTGCACCAACCCAAAGAGCAGTAGAGTAAACCAAAGGCCAATAGCTAAAGCAAGATCGTGAGTAAATCAAACAACAGAAGAGTAAACCAATGGCCATTACTTGCACTAACTCCCTCCATGGTCGTTAGAAAAGACGGAATTCATGCTACAATTCCGACTCACTACTATGCCCACAACCCTTTGATAAAACAACTTTACCTTTACATGCTAAAAAGCATATAACCATTTCACAAAAGTGAACTTTGAAAAATATCAGGCAATGAGAGAGGTGATGATTTTGGGGTCCCCCCTAACCTAAGGGGAGGGCAAGCAGATGCCTTGAACACAAAGAGCATATCATGCTGAACGATTCAGTGGTGGTCCCATCCTCCTAGGACCACCCCAAGCACAGTTATGGGCAAAAATACAATGCCAACCAAAGGCCCAGCAAAGCATTATGGGACGAGATTAGCAGTGGACTGTGAATATTATAGTATTAGCTCTCAGCTGAGCCGAGAGCCTGCCCCTTGAGGAATGTTTTGATATTGGATACTATAATATTCACTACACTCTAGAATATCGTCCCACAGTGGTGTAGCTAGGCACTCTGCCGCCCGTGGCGGTCCCTGCCTTTTGCCGCTGCGCTGTGTCGTCCCATAATGCTTTGCAGGGCCTTTGGTTGGGATTGAATTTTTGCCCATAACTGTGCTTGGGGTGGTCCTAGGAGGATGGGACCACCACCGAATCATTTCAGCTTGATGTGCTCTTTGTGTTCAAGGCATCTGCTTGGTTCTCCCCTAGGTTAGGGAGGACCCCAAAATCATCACTTCTCTCACTGCTTGCTGAATTTACATTTTCACTTTTGTGAGATGACTATATGCATTTTTGCATGTAATGATAGAGTTACTTCTTGTATTATCAAGGGTATGTGAGGTTTCTGTTTTATTAATTGGGGTGAGACGCAACTTCACAGAGTTTATCAATTCCGTAGTGGTACTCCGCTAACTACGCCCACCCTTAGTCGTTACATCAACCCCAAGAGCAGTGGATTAAACCAATGGCTGGTAGTTACACCAAGCTGAAAGGCAGTAGAGTAAACCAACGGCTGGTACTTACTAGAAACTTAAGAGCGGTAGATTCAGTGCTCGCTTTGAGCAGGTGGTTTCTGGCGCTCGGCACAGGCATTTAATTGTCAGGACCAGCTCTTGTGACAGTCCACCACATGGTGGCACGGTCTAATTTTGAGATGAGGCCAACAAGTGTGTTTAATAAGTCAATATTCATTAAAAAAAGAATACTTGCTGCTCATACCATTATTATAGCTTTGGGTGGCCTGGAATAGTCTTAATTATGACTCTTGTAGGGGTGTGATGGTTAGTAGTTGTGTTGGTACTGTCATTGGCGGCGCTGGTAGAGTTACACCAATTCGAAGTACAGTAGATTAAAGCAATGGCTGGTAGTTACACCAAGCTGTAGTTACACCAGCTTTAAGAACAGTAGAATAACCCAACGGTTGGTAGTTACCCTAACTCGTAGACCAGTAGAATAAACCAACAGCTGGTAGTTACACCAAGCTGTAGTTACACCAACTTAAAGAACAGTAGAATAAACCAATGGCTGGTAGTTACACCAAGCCGTAGTTATACCAACTTAAAGAACAGTAGAATAAACCAATGGCTGGTAGTTACACCAAGCCGAAAAACAGTAGAATAAACCAACAGCCGGTAGTTACACAAATTTGAATCAATGACCGGTAGTTACACAGAGCCAAAGAGCTGTAGAGTAAACCAAACATCACCAGAGTAAACCAGAGGCTGCCGAGATCTAGAGAAAACTAAAGAGCGGTAGTCTGAAGCGAAGAGTGGTAGACTAAACCGGGAAGGGTGGTGCTAATGTGCCACCGAAGGTGTAAAATGAGTGCGCCAGGCAGTAAGAGCGTCCCAGTCACCCTGACAAAAGACGCACAGGTCACCCAGAAAATTCAATCATCTCCTGGCTGCAGCTGTATAAGACAGGAAGCTGCGTAAGCAATTTTGTCGCGTTGAAAAGCACCTTCAGCTACCATACCGGTGGGTGCTGAGGGGCAGGGAGAGAAGCCTGCAGGCTCTCTCCAGGCCAGGACCTACGACACCTGGTGGACAATGAAGAGGGAGCCAAGGGGAGGCTCAGGGGCTGCACAAGGCACTCAAATGAACCCTACACAGCAGGCTGCGGGCCGAGCAGCAGAAGGAGAAACATCTGGGAGATGAGGCTGAGCTCTCCTGGGACTGCCCCAGAAGTGACAGACCAATATTCAGAGAGCCCAGGCCCCTGATAAACCTGTACTCTGACCCGCAGCACCTGTGACACCCCAACTTACTCAGGCTCCTACTCCGAGGCACCGGAACACCCCCACTATCCACCCAGTTATGTGAGCCACAGAATCTCAAATGCTTCCACCCAACCCGCACCATGAGCCACAGCATCTCGAATGCTCCCACCCAACCCGCCCCATGGCCCACAGCATCTCGAATGCTCCCACCCAACCCGCCCCATGACCCACAGCACCTCGAATGCTCCCACCCAACCCGCACTATGAGCCACAGCACCTCGAATGCTCCCACCCAACCCGCCCCATGACCCACAGCACCTCGAATGCTCCCAACCAACCCGCACCATGAGCCACATCATCTTGAATGCTCCCACCCAACACGCACCATGAGCCACAGCATCTTGAATGCTCCCACCCAATCCGTCCCTTGAGCCACAGCATCTTGAATGCTCCCACCCAACACGCACCATGAGCCACAGCATCTTGAATGCTCCCACCCAATCCGTCCCTTGAGCCACAGCATCTTGAATTCTCATACCTAAACCGCCCCTTGAGCCAAATCATCGCAAATGCTCCCATCCAACCCATCCCTCAAGCCACAGCATCTCGAATGCTCCCATCCAACCCGCACCACGAGCCACAGCATCTCAAATGCTCCCACCCAAGCCACCCCTTGAGCCACAGCATCTCAAATGCACCTATCCAGCCCATCCCTTGAGCCACAGCATCTCAAATGCTCCTATCCAGCACATCCCTTGAGCCACAGCATCTCGAATGCTCCTATGCAGCCCATCCCTTGAGCCACAGCATCTTGAATTCTCATACCCACCCCATCCCTTAAGCAACAGCATCTTGAATTTTCATACCCAACCCATCCCTTAAGCAACAGCATCTTGAATTCTCATACCCAACCCATCCCTTAAGCAACAGCATGAGCCACAGCATCTTGAATTCTCATACCCAACCCGTCCCTTAAGCCACAGCATCTCAAATGCTACCACCCAAGCCACCCCTTGAGCCACAGCATCTTGAATTCTCATACCTAGTGCACCCCTAGAGTCACAGCATCTCAAATGCTACAGCCCAAGCCACCCCTTGAGGCAATATTATAGCAACAATGGTTCTGGGAATAATTTTCAAAAAAATACTGAAAACATAACACATACAATTAATCACCAACAATAAATTAAAGAGAAATTAGAACCAATAAAGTAAGGTACCCACAATAATGATATGAAAAAACAATGGCAGAGGGGAGATTAACACAAAAAAAATTCATCTAATGACAGGACAAGACGCAATCAATGTATGCTTCCTCCTAATTTGCCAAAGGAAGGCGTTGACGGCGTTTCGACCCCTATTAATTCATTAGGTCATCATCAGGACAAAAAACATGGAGAGCAACCATCAAAAGCAACTTGTAAAAACTAAAGTCCGTCAAGGAAGAAGAAATCTTCAACTTAAACAATTATCCAAGGCCTCAAGTTAAGAGTAAATCAGGTAAACATGCGCTTGGGGTCCAAGCAACAATTTTCTTCAACCCCAACCCCAAGATCAGGGACAAGGTAAAGGCCACCCGGCTGGCACCTCTGAACCCCGTAACGTATTCAACATTCTCGGCCAGGTGAGGCTTCCCCTGCTCTGGGAGGCTTGGTCGGCACTGGGCCCTGCCCCTTGGCCATGACAAGTAGCCCTGTACCCAGTGCATTGTGGGGCTCTGCAGGCTCACTACTCCCCCTATACAATATGGAAGCAGTGACCACAACCGTGGTCAAGAGACAGCCTGCATGCACCAATGGAGTGTGAACACACAACTAGGCGTAACTGTGCACTAGTCAGAGCTAAAAGTGCAATACCTCATCCACCCTCCTCCCAGCGGTGGAAGGCCGAGATGCACTCCATTTTATATATTTATTATGAAGCTATAACAAGTGTAGCATGTAATTCTGTGGTTACTTCAGAACCAAAAAAAGGGTTACCGGTAAGAGAGGAGGTTGGAACCAACAGGCAAGACACGGAAACTGGGCCTGAAAATCTTTGCCCCCTACCCCTCTTCCGCGTGTAGGTAATTTCACATCTCACGTGCAGTTCAAGGTGTTCCAGAGTGTGTCCCTACACCTCATGTGACCTCCCCCCCCCACCCCCTTCATCCCCTTGAAGGACCACAGGTGAGGCAGAGTGAAGGACTCTGCCAGTGTCTGCGGGCGGATAGGTTCTTTGCCTCAAGGCGCTTTACGAATGTTCAACCAAAGCTAGAATGTGGCCCCAGCATCTCCTGGGAGCCAGAGCAGAGCTTTCAGGGTCTGGCTTTCATGTGGTCCCACTTCCACAATCCAGCTGCCTGGTTCTAAAGTTATCAGACCCCGGTGATTGTTTTTGGGGGAACAGAGAAGATTAAGTCACAGTAGCCGAGAAGGTCCAGGACGAGGGGTCTCACCCATGCCATGCTGTGGTCAGAGGGGGGCAAAAAGAGCATTTGATGGACAGAATGCAGAACAATGTCATACATTCACACCAGTACAGAGATCTGGGCCTAAATCCATCGTTTTTTGCTCTCCATGTCATTCCAGTTTAAACCCAGCCATATGCAAATTAGTCTTGACCCTGCGCCCAATGGGAACAGTCCAGCCCGAACTGCCAGGCCAGGTCCTCCTTTGACTGGTAACAAGCATCCTAGGACCGGTTTTGGGGTTCACCCCTCAGCCAGGATAGCTTGACTCCAGTGGCATGGAGAGCACGGGACCCACGTCTGGGCATACCCGTCCCACTCGGGTGACAAATGCAAAAAGAGCAATTGATGGACAGAATGCAGAACAATGTCATACATTCACCCCAGTACAGAGATCTGGGCCTAAATCCATTGGTTTTTTGTGCTCCCCATGCCATTCCAGTTTAAACCCAGCCATATGCAAATCAGTCTTGACATTCAGCAGCGCCTGCACCTTGTCTGCTTTCAGGCATCGATGGGGCTTTCATATTTTCAGACCCCATCTAGCCTCATTTTGTCCACTACCCGGACTGGGAGCTATCGGAGCCTCACACCTAGATGCAAATGCAAGGGAGGGGAAACAGGCTCACAGCTCGTTATCATCCCTTCAGAAATACGTAAGAAAGGCATTTATTGGACCTTGTTCAATTCATAAGTGTAAGAGCTATGCATGCACTGTAAGAATGTCACGGGTGCTAGTCTGTTCCAGTATTTACACAGCTAACAATTTAAATACCACTATTTTGTTAGAAGGATTACAATGTATGACCTGAGAGTAACAAAAGGATCTCTGTGTTAAAAGGAGTAACTCACTTACCTAGTTACATAAAATAAAAACGTGTTAGATGATGTGCTGATGTGTTTGCAGGTGACACATTAACCCTCTACGCTACTTTGATTCAAAACTGGGACTAGAGAAAATACATCTCTCTCCAGCAAACGTGTTACCCTTCAAACTTACTTTACCATTATTGTTCCCTGGGATTTACTGGGCACACAAATCTCTGCAGCACGTGCCTTAACCCCATAAGATATTTTAAAATGCAGACTCTGCAACCAATTATGCAGAATAGATTTATTGCTACATTCCTCCTTGTTGCCAACTTTTTTGTGGCAGAGTTTTAAAAAACAATGTCTGAACTGAGGCCCACATTTTGCATCAGGGTTTTTTTGGCACAACCCAGAGGCAAAATCTCATAATGCACTCAAATGCCCTCATGATAGACCTGCAAAACACGTGTGAGAAGTGATCTGATGTCACTTCCTGCGAAGCCGTTATGTTGTGCTGTGATATTATGCACCATGATGTCACTTGTATACTGCCTAACTTGGTTAGTCCCCCCACATCTTATTTTAGGATTTGGGTCCTGCCCGTGGATGAGCCCGTGCTTGGGGGCCCATGGGTGAGCGAGTGCTTGGGGGGCACCAGGATGGGACAGGGGTGAGTCCGTGCTGGGGGGAGGGGCATAAGGGGGCCAGGGGAGAGCCCGTGCTTGGGGGGCTTAGGGGTGAGTCTGTGCTTGGGGGGTGAGTCCGTGCTAGGGGACCCCTGGTTGAGTGTCCTCCCTACCTCTGGGCCTGCTGCCCTATCTGCTTGTGGCAGAGCCTGCCTATGGGCTTGAGGGGGCCCAGGGGTGAGCCCGTGCTTGGGGCGGCGCCCAGGGGTGAGCCCGTGCTTGGGGCGGGGCCCAGGGGTGAGCCCGTGCTTTGGGGAGGGGGGCCAGGGGTGAGCCCGTGCTTGGGGCGGGGGGGCTTAGGGGTGAGCCCGTGCTTGGGGCGGGGGGCCAGGGGTTAACCCTATGGGCTTGAGGGGGCCCAGGGGGTGAGCCGGTGCTTGGGGGGGGGGAGAAACTGGGGTGGGCTTGGGGGGGAGAACAGGGGTGAGCTCGTGCTTGGGGGGGCAGGGGTGAGCTCGTGCTTGGGGGGGCAGGGGTGAGTCCGTGCTAGGGGACCCCTGGTTGAGTGTCCTCCCTACCTCAGGGCCTGCTGACCTATCTGCTTGTGGCAGAGCCTGCCTATGGGCTTGAGGGGGCCCAGGGGTGAGCCCGTGCTTGGGGGAGGGGGGCAGGGGGGGTGAGCTCGAGCTTTGGGGGGGCAGGGGAGAGCCAGTGCTGGGGGGCAGGGGTGAGTCCGTGCTTGGGGGGGCCGGGGTGAGCCCGTGCTTGGGGGGGCCCAGTGGTGAGCCCGTGCTTAGGGGCCCCTGGTTGATTGTCCTCCTGTTTGTGGTAGAGCCTGCCTCTGGGCGAGCCCGCACGCGAGCCGCGGTGGCTGCCAGTGGGGACACTCCTAATGTGTGGGCACGCACACGCGTACACAAGCTGGTGCACAAAATGGCGGTGGAAGAATGGAAACAGTGAATGAATATTCAATATAAACGCATATGTTCAGCATCCATTGAGCGCCTGGCGCACGTGCACAGGGGTGTGAGACTGGAGGGTACTTACTGTCTGCTCGTGCCCACGTCGCCAGGAAGCAAAGCAGCAAGGCTGGCAGAAGGACGGGCATGCTGCCAGCCGCCGGCAGCATCCTCCCACGTCGAGCTGGTCCTCACGGGCCCCGGGCGCTTCGTCAGTTCATCGGGGATGCGGTGTTCAGAGGCTCGGCTGCAAGAAGAAAGGGCACGTGTTAGAAAGAAGCCAAGAAAACCCTGCACATGCTACAATTGCAGCCGTAGGCCCGTAGCGTCAGGCGCGTGAAACGGAACAGAAATTCACTGGTGTGTAATGGTGAACCACAAGTAAACGTGCTCCCAGAACCAGGTGCGAAGCGGGGAGGGAGGAGGCTTCTATGCCCCTACATTTCACTTTTTCTAAGATAAAAACACAGGCGCTACTACAAGCATTCTGCGTAACGAACCCATTTGTAAAGCGCACGTTTATCCCTAAGAGGTACCTTGGCGCTACAACACCAAACGGTATACCCTGGAATCGAATCTGCGACTATGAGGTCAATTGCTCCGTTTCGGAATCATTTAGGTTAGCGCAAGCGCAGTCCAGCATCGGTGCCACATGTCAGAGACCCTGCGGATCGTTCCATGCCCTGCACATTGCCACGTGCTGCTGGAGTAAGGGATTGATGCATTAAACACACTTATAACCACGAAGGGCCCAGGCTTCTTAAACCCATTGCATTTACCCTGACCGAGAGGAACAGTGCAGTCAGGACCATGGAGTTATGTGGCAGCGAAGAAGTAAATTATGTGGCACGCATGACTAAATGCATCAAGAAATGTCACAATCTGCAGCATACTGTTAAGCATTCCAATGCAGCATTATTTTGTGTGTTTAGGATGCATTAATGCTGTCTGGACAGAAAGCTTTACCGCATAAGTGCCAGTTTGACACCTGGATACAGCCCCCAGTGACTGAAGGGTGACCGGCAAATGAACCTTGGCCAGGGGCCTGCAACTGTGCAGCACAGCACATGGGGGTCATTTCTGTAGCTTTGCATTCATTTTACCTAGAAACGATTTTTCATTGTAATCTGAAATTTTGTGGCACGAGGTGGATTATGTGGCAAGTGTGGTAAGTGTGGTAACTCCATAATGATGCAGAAAACATTACTGGTACAGACTGGCATAACTCCAGGGGGCCCAGAGTACAGTCCCTGCATAGAACATCAGGAGTGGAGGAGGAATTCAGTATCAAGGACTTAGGACACACAGAGCTGACCGCCATTGGATACTACTGGACCACTGGATCGACTATGGCCATTGGATAAAATTGGACCACTGGACAGGAGAGGGCCATTTGATGACAGTGGGACACTGGATAAAGGTAGGGCCACTGGATAAGGCTAGGGCCACTGGATAAGAGATAAGGATAAGGCCACTGGATTAGGATAAAGCCACTGGATTAGGATAAAGCCACTGGATTAGGATAAAGCCACTGGATTAGGATAAGGCCATTCAATAAAATAAGACCATTGGGATAGAACGGGGGCCATTGGGATAGAACGGGGGCCAATGGGATAGAACGGGGGCCATTGGGATAGGACGGGGGCCATTGGGATAGGACGGGGGCCAATGGGATAGGACGGGGGCCAATGGGATAGGACGGGGGCCAATGGGATAGGACGGGGGCCAATGGGATAGGACGGGGGGCATTGGGATAGGACGGGGGCCATTGGGATAGGACGGGGGCCATTGGGATAGGACGGGGGCCATTGGGATAGGACGGGGGCCATTGGGATAGGACGGGGGCCACGGGGATAGGACGGGGGCCACGGGGATAGGGACGGGGGCCACGGCAAAGGACGGGGGCCACGGCAAAGGACGGGGGCCACGGCAAAGGACGGGGGCCACGGCAAGGGACGGGGGCCACGGCAAAGGACGGCGCCACGGCAAAGGACGGGGCCACGGCAAAGGACGGGGCCACGGCAAAGGACGGCGCCACGGCAAAGGACGGCGCCACGGCAAAGGACGGCGCCACGGCAAAGGACGGCGCCACGGCAAAGGACGGCGCCACGGCAAAGGACGGCGCCACGGCAAAGGACGGCGCCACGGCAAAGGACGGCGCCATTGGAAAGGATGGGGCCACCGGACTGCATCAGGCCACTGGATAACACTGGGTCACTCAACAGCATTTCTTTTGAGCACATACTTCCTGGGGGTCATTCAGTCACCTCTGGCAAATGCTTTGAGCCACAGAGCACAAATCCAAGTCTAAAAGGGCCTACTCAGTTTTCTAGTCTCCGTCCGAAAGTTGAAAAATGTAGTGCTATTAAATTCAGTGACAAACACCTTGTATATACAATGCCTAGAAACCTCAAACTGTGGTATAAAGCACTGTATTAAACAAGTCATACTAACAGAGTGGGCAGTGTTTAGTGGACAGAACAGCTGCAGCTCAAAGCGGACAGCAACACCCTTAAACGTGTTGATTCCCCATGAGGTGAAAGGGCAAATTATGTTTTATAAACTTCTTCAATCCATGTCCGAACTTATCGATATGGCATCACTGATGCAAGTTTTGTAGTTTGCACTGCACTCAGCTAAGCACCCTACGACATGCACACACCAACACAGAACAGCAGTATTCGCCAAGACACCACACATGAAGACAAAACCATGAACACGCACCAAGCACAGCTCAAATGGACACTAAACATGCATGTAAGAAGTGGCTTCACCACCTGCTCACCCCAGAGGTACATGTGACACGGATCGTATGCAACCTGGTGCAGGCCCGGCTGTCACCCATCATATACCCGCAACCACCCAGAGCAGGCACAGCCATCTAACAGAGGGAAATTCACAATCATGCTACTAACACGGCACCTACACACGCTAGACCAGACTTTGCCTGTGACGGCAAACTCAAAACCACATGTGAACCATCCGCAGGCCACACCAGAAGCCTACAGTGCCACTCTGGTGGCAGATCGCGCACGACACAAATGAAAACGATCAAGGTTAGAAGTTTACATTTTTTCTCAGTGTCTAATTTTCAATTTACTATAACCAGAGTGTGCTTGAGATTACACTCATTTTGAAGAATTAAAAGACCAGACTAGGCTCTCCTCTGCTAATTTTAAGCAGTGCTTAATTTGAGCCTGTGTATGCTGATGCTCGGAACAGGAACTCAATTCTCAACACCGGCACTAATGACAGTTCACCACATGGTGGCGCTGTCTGTCTAATTTTGAAATGAGCACAACAGCTGTGTTTAATAATTCAATATACATTAAATATAACTAATACTTGCCGCGTAAGACACTTTTATAGCGTTGGAGTCCTGGAATAGACTGAATTATCACATGTAGGCGTGTGATGGTTAGTAGTTGTATTGGCACGGTCACTGGCAGCCCTGGCAGGTGGCCATGGGTGGTACAAGCTGCAGAGGCCTCTTGAGAAGGGCCCTAGCACCTACACAAATTAAGCACTGCTTTAATAATACCCGTCACACTAGATCTGGAAGTGAACCCGACCCAACCTCTTTCTTTGTAGCTCGGACCTGGAGTACTTGAGCACAGCTGGTGCCAGACAGTCGTGGAAACAACGGTCCCGTCTCCCTACATTCACAGCGCCTACCACCCAGGCCCACCGTGAAACCGCCAGGCACTGGAATGCCCACCATCATTTTATTTTATTTGGATGTTTTGTCTTTGCACAAACAAAGGCCCAAAGCGGGTCAGAAAGGATGACATTATTCACAATTCGTAATAAAATATACAAGAAAGTATTTGAGCCACATAGACGTGTCAGTCAGCTGTCTGGACGTAGCAAAAGGCAGGGCGGGGACGCAGTAAAGGAAGCGACTGTCACACACAGGATTGACAAAGCTAATTTGTTTCATCTGAAATGACATTTAGCATTTTCGACCTTTAGATCCGGGTGCTATCTGTCAAATCACCTCTGATAAGAAACCAGGAGGTGTATGGAGTACTCGGAGCAGCATTACCTGCCCCGCACGTCACCGACACAAGCCGGGCTGACTGTCTGGGAACAAAGAGCCGTTTGTCTTTTCCAGATAAGGGGAAAAACGGGGAGCGAAATGTCAGAGATGTAATATTTGCAGCCAGCTTGGAAAATTAGCCCTTGTGATGTACCGGCTGCGACAAAGTGTGATCAACGCAGGTGTCACGGGGCTTATCACAGCGGGGCCAACCCAGCCTTTTATCTTTCCAAGAATGACAGCTGTTTGTAACACCGTGAAACCACTTGCTCTGTGAAAAAGTTTGTGATTTGCGGGCAGTGGGCTTTTCTGAAGCAATAGTTAAGGTTATACTACACGAAGGATGCTGTAGAAAAGGAACAGAGCCCTTACTGAAGGCAGAGTGGTAGTTTACACAACACAGCCAGGAAGGACCCAGACCTTCCAGTTTCACACTGTGCAAATTCACCTTCTAGATCGGTGGTCTTCAATGCGGCGCACCCCAGTGGGAGGAAAAAAATAATCATTGGGGCCCCCTCAGAATTTTTCACAATTTTGCAATTAATTTGGCAATGTTTAAATGGGGCTAGACTTATTTAAACATTGCAGTTCAGTTTGGTTACCATTTTAAAACTTTTAACATTTTTAAAACACCCCCCCCCCAATCACTTGAGGCCTCCCTGGGGGGGGGGGCGCTCCCCCTCACCCTCCTCCCAGTTTGAAGACCCTGGCTCTAGATGGCATCTATTTCTGACACGAAAGGTCGATGCTTTGTCCTTAATTCTTAGAGGGTGAGATTAGAGTGCAAGTGGGGGAGAGAACCCACATTTCGTTTTGGCCACTTTTTCATAGCGGGAACAATGCGCATGAACCACACCCTACATTATGTTCTTTTTTTGGGGCACAGGGAGATTAGCCGATTCACGGGTTGCTGAACCGAGACCGGCATTCGAAGCTGGTCCCCCATGTTACATGGTCGGCAGAGGGAGTCACATCACCTCCTGTGAAAGCTCAGCTCCTTTTAGGCTCGAGGTTCTAAGAGAAT